>CM075808.1:50372956-50474224 GCA_037975025.1 Excoecaria agallocha | reverse complement strand
TAAAAATGCTTTACAATGTCTAACGTCAAAAGGTTATTAAAATACGTAAATAAAAATATTTCCGATCTAATGAAAATAATAAAATATGAATATTTTTTTTTTCTACTGACATAATGATATTTTTGAAATAAAATAAACTATAGGAATATTTCAGTACTTTAAAAACAATATAAATTGCATTGAGGACTATATATATATATATATTCAGAGTGTCAGCCATTTTAACTTTAACTACAGAAAATTCTCAATTATCTCTTAACTTGGGCCCTCTATATATGCACATATGAGGGAGGATATGCATGCCTTTAACCTAAAATTAAGATAAAAACATATTAGTTAATTTAAAAATAAAAGAAAAATATATTGATATTAGTTGTGGTGATCAGTTAATTACACATTGACACCTTAAACAATTAAAACCAAGAATCAAATTCAATTGCCGTTTAATAATTTGTAATTAAATTGATATTAAACTTTCATTGGCATAATTTTTTTTTTTAAAATTCTCATGTTTTTTCTTAATATAATTACATCTTTGGGAGCTGAGGGTGAGGAATCAAACTCTAATTAATTGAAAAAATCGATGGACTCTGAGCTGTTTGAATTATGTATAATTCACTTAAATTGTGATGCTATGTGTTATACTAATCCGTATTTTTCATGTAAATATGTGTAAAGAATGTAATGCATAATAATTTTGTGTCGTTATAAGTTAATTACTAATACTTTATTGAATTTTGGAGAAGTTAAATTCAATTACATTTATTCCTTTCCCATATTTGCCTGACCTAAGATTTGAAACAAAAATTAAGTGATGAGTAAAATAAATTAGAGGGAAATTATAACTTAAGGTGGATTCCTCGATGAAATTAGCTTGCAAAGATTCTTTTATAAATTTGGGTCATGAATGGGCGGAAGTCTCCTAGGACAATATAAATATGAAACAACCAGGGCCCAGTGCTTCAAGTCTTATAGGCTTAACTAAATTTGGGTTTTAACTTATACAGAAGGCAATTCGTTGGCAGCTTTAGCATTTAGACAGACCACGGGCCTTCATCTTTTGAACGTTCCTCCGGTTGAGCTTCTTAGAAAACAGGGATTTACACCAAATACCTTTTTTTTTTTTTTTAAGCCTCACTTTTTAAAAATACATCCTTTTATTTTAAAGTTTTAAAAACATCATTTTTTAATTTTAAATTTTTAAAAATATCTTTTTTATATTAAGCCATAATTAGATATTCTCTTTCTCTCTCAATTTTTCGTTCTTGTAGTCTTAGAACGGTGCTCCATTTTCAACAAGTCGAAGGCAACTTCATTCGATTCTCTAATTTTGCTATTACCAACGTTGTGTTCATCGCGGTATTCATCATCATAATATTATTTAGGTATCTTTTACCTTTTTTCGATTAATTTTGCATTTTTATCTCTAATTTAAGTTTATTTTTTCATCTTCATGAAGTCGAAGGCAAGTCCTCATTTTATTTTTTACTGTTGAACGAGTGAGATTTCTTTTGCAGAAGTTTGTTTTTGTTCTAATTATTTGTCATTAAAAGCCTAGACGTTTGCCATTTTTCTGCATTGTTGGTTGAGATATTATAATTGGCTGAGAAATTGTGCTTCTTGTTTCAGGTGTTTCGTCCTCTAACTATCAATTCCTGGACAGTTTTTAATCATGTAGTTTTGCTGATTTTTTTTGGTTTTGTTGCTCTCCTTGCTCCTGTGTTAGAATTTTGTTTTACATATTGGTCAGTAATCTGATAGAAAGTTTTGAAACTAAAAAAGTTGTTTTTCCAGCATAATGTACATATTGCATTCAACAAAGAAAATGAAAAATAATGAATAGTGAAGATAGATTTTGAATTAGGGAATTGAAGAGAAATCAGAAGATCTTCCAAAATTGCTCTTATGTGCATTCATTGCCACACAAGAAATGAAAGATTTTGTTTCATTATCACAACCGATGTGCTCTGCATGAAGAGGTTTAATTTGCATTTATGGACATTAAATTAAAATCCTTGAAAATTTTGGTTTTACAGATTTGGTTGTGAGAACATATCAAAAGTCAATTTCAAAATAAACCATAATATTTATAATTTTAAAATAATTTTGATGAAAAAATAAAATAAGGATTGATAAGTCAATAAAAAATAGACAAGTGGTATAATAATTACTACTTATGGTTGGTTATTTGGATTTGAAAAGAAATCTTAAGACATCATGACAAAATATATTAAATTTTCAAAATCAAAATGTAAATTTATCATCATTTGAAAACGAAAAATAAATTAATATATTATTGTTATTTTGTTAAATTAATTTTTATTATTTGTTTATTCAATATTTGTACAAAATTTAATTTTTAAAATAAAATTAAATTATTAATAAAAATTTTATACATTCATTAAAAATTATTTTTATTAAAAATATAAATTATAAATAAATTAACATACAATAAACAAATAATTTGATCTAAATTTGCTTAATTAATTTATTTAGGATCTATTTATTTATAATCCATTCGTTTAAAATTCAATTCAATCCTGCTTAACCGATCCATTTGCCACACATAGAATTTAGTAATTAATCCTTTTCTTTTCCTGCTTTGTTCATTGCTTGGTCCTTTTTGGTCGGTTGTCCTTATCCGAGACATGACAACTGAAAAGATAATTATACGCTTAGTTTTATACTAAATATTTTCTGCTTTTATTATTTTTATAAAAATTAAAAATATTAATTAAATTTAAATTTAATATTAAATTATTAAATTTAATTAATTATAAATGAATTATTTTTTATTGATAAAAATTAAATTATATTAGTAATATAAAAATGATATATAAATGTAATTTGAATTTTATTGTAAAGAGCTATATGTAAAGGAATAGGAGGAGTGGATATTAAGGGGATAATTTTTTTAATAATGTATTTTTAAAAAATAATTACAAAAAAATGGTGTATCGGAAAGCATTTACAGAAATGATGTTTTTGGGTCAAAATTGCTAGCCAGTGGAGCGATTTCATGTCAGAATTGGCAGGATGATAGGCAGTTTCTGCAGTATCTGAAATCGCTGCAGATTGTAATTACTACAAAAAATTACAATTTAGCAACAAAAAATGTCTATTTTTCGTTGCTAATGAAAAATAGCAACGAAAATTTCGATTGCTAATTCTGCAGTTGCTATTTTTAGCAATGAAAAAATTATTCCGTTGCTAAATTTAGCAATGGAAATTGAATTCCGTTGCTAAATTTAACAATGCAAGATTCGGTGAATTGGTCAATTTTAGCAACGGAATATCAATTACCATTGCTAAATATAGCAACGGAATCTTAATTTCTGTTGCTAAAATTAGCAGTGGAAATTTAGATTCCGTTGCTCAATTAACATATAAGTAAAACTATTAACGACGGTTATGTCCGTCGCTAATCCGTCGTAAAAATTATTACAATTTTTTAGTATCAGAAACCCATGAATGACCGGAAAGAAAGTTTGAGAGATTGCATGCCTGGAAGAGCCATTAACTACAAAAAACATATGATTACAAGGCAATGTAATGTAAATAAAAAATTAGCGGTAAGTTCTTATTTCAATCATTTAAAGTAGGAATAAGTGTAAACTTAAAATACAACTGAGTGAACTATACTAATTTTGGTATCAAATCCACCAATGATTGATCCATGAATATATTCGTGTAATCTGTCAAATATAAAGTTAAACACTGTATTTCATGCTATTAAACAAAATGTACTATGCTTAAAAGTTAAAACTAATGATCATGTTCAACTTGCATATAAATCTCAAGACTCAGCAGATTTTTCAAATTCATTGCCTCGAATAATTTTCATCTTTTTTCTTTAAATTGTCTTAATGTTGGAGCGTGAGCTATATTTCTCAATTCCAATAACACTAAGATATTATGGACATCAAGCTTCCAGGTATAAAAGAATTACAAAAGTGGCTGCTGAATAATTATGTAATAAGAATAACAACAACAATTTCAAAAATTAAACTATAAATAAGAGCAATTTTCGTATGACTAATAAATCCTTCTAATTATTTTATTTATAAGTTTTGAATCAGCTTCCAAGGTTTGACATCATATTTTAATCCCATTCCATTTCCAATGTGCTACGTAAAAGCCTTTAGAAAATTGATTTGTTACTTTAATTTATATGTCTAATTAATTGTCAAATAACTGTTCACTCTTTAATTTTTGTATATTCTTTATTTGGTGATACCATCCTTCTTCCCAAAACATATGTTGTTTGTTAAATGTTAACCATGTTCTAACAGATACATTAAAAGGTATAAATGGACACGTATACTTCTTACATTAGCATCTTCATCTAGTGAATTTCCATTTATCTTCTTTTTTGAATTCTTGATAAAATCAGTCCTAGCTGAGGCTAGAAATATATTTTGTTATCTTTTTTTTCAATTTTTTTCTTAACTTGCTAGAAATAAGTTTGACATAGATGAATTTTAATATATGTCTTTATTCCTTGTGTTGCCCAGATGACTGGGAATTATTTTTGGGCTTAGCTTGTAAATAAAAATATTAATTTGAAACTATTTAGTGTCAATAGAAGGCACACCTATGTCAAATTTTTGTCATTATGAGTTGGTGTGATTCTTAGGTTTTCTGAAAGTAATTAAGTTTTATGACTGTGCAAACTTTTTCTTAAATATCGATTTCTTTGCGAGTCAACAATACCAATCCTCAATATCTAAAGTCTATTAGCAGGGGACTCCTATACTGGCATTACTCTACTGGCTATAGTTCGAACCATCATAAGGTAGAATTAATATTTGTGATTTTGAGTTAATTGGTTCAAAATTATTCCAATTCTAGCTTCTTTTTTTATTTTTTTTATCACGGCCTTACAGAAAACTAAGAGGGCATGGAACCAACCAAATAAAGATGCTCATGTTCATCAACTTAAGGGCAGTAGCTCTAGGTAATCAAATATATATATATATATATATATATATATATATATATATATAGCACATCATTACAGGCAAATGTTTGGTAATTTAAAAACAAAGCAAAACAACATGAGAATAATTAGAGATTAAGTAGAGCCTTTTCTGGTTGTAGAGATGTTAAATAGTCCAAAGTCATTCTTTTCTTCACCTACAAACTGTTGCATTTGAAGAGCAGTACTTTTCCTCGACTTCATGAAGTTCCTTTAGTATTAACAAAACAAATAAATAAAATTCAGTAATTATGCATCTTGATCGTGATATACAAGCTATTGAGGACACAGATAAGGAAATAGAAGAGAGAATGAGAATAAAAATTAAACTAATAATTGCTGTTAAAAGATAGCGTGAGCATTTGGTCAAGATTATAACACTAGTACAGCCCCTAAAAATAACAGTCTTGCTTAGCCACTAATGAGCATTTATCTAGAAATCAAATCCATTAGCTGCATGTTGAATTATGTTATATACAATCAAATTTGATAAAGAAACTACCGCACAATTTTCATTGATTTCAACAACTTTACGAGGAAATATAATAAGAAAATTAAACCTCAATTGATTTCAAACCAGCCACTCTCGTATGAATACAAGGAATATTTAGCAACTGCAGACATATATGCAATTGCACGTTGCACCTATCCATAACTACATTTAGTAAATGGAAGCCGTAATCATTAGTTAGCAAAAGAAGATCCAACAATGATGGCATTTTAAAACATAATTTCTTTTCAACTGCTAGGCTTTCATAAAACAAAGAAATTTAAAAGAGAGCTACAAATCCAGTTATGAGTGCTCCCCTGATTCCAGGAAACTATATAGGAGCTTCAGCAGATGTTAGCAGGAACACGTTTTGAAGCTTAATGAAAGAGTTGTCAAAAACTCAGATTGGTTTTAATATCTCATGTGCAAAATAAACATCATCCTGTTACCTACAATCTTTTTTTCCTCAGATAAACACTTAAAAGGTAAATAAAAAAATAAAAACAATTTCAAGCCATCGATGCAGCCAAATACGATAGGAAATAAACAGGGTGATTTGAGGTGAAACACAATCAAATCAAGCCAGCACAACAATGTAATCCAATTAGTCTAATGCTCTTTAATGATTTTCCAATCAGTTTATAGAGTAAACAATTCCATTTTTTTTGCTTCATTACATAAAAGAACAACAAATTTCGTTTACACAGAGAATGCCTTCCAACAACTTACACAAAAAAAAAACTCCTTTTAACAAAAGCACCACCATAATCTTCACATTCCAGCCTACGTAATTTGCCAAATCCCATGAACATCCTATCAACTATAGAACAATTCTCCCTAGAAAAATACTTCCACCAAAGAAACCCTCATAAACAAAATACAGAACGACCCATCAAAGGAAATATCCTCAAGATCAGATAAGAGCAACATAAAAACACTTATCTAAATCCTATATTAAACCAACACATACAATTTCAGGTTCAAATATAATTTCCATACCTATTAGTCGAATTTGCTTCAATCTTTCTGTGCATGTGCTCGTCCGACTGATCATCGGAGCTTTCTCGGAGACTCGCCGAAGACGCACCGAAGCTGCATGCTGGTAGCTAGAGCCACAGATAGCTTCCAGGAGACATTCATGTGCCCCAATAATGCCACCGTTTGTCGGGATCGGAGTTGAAGCATCTCGCTCCATGATGGCCGATCTATCTGCTGTGGGCGAGTGGGGAGGAGTGGTAGACACCGAAAGGTTTGCTTCATCGCTGGAAGATCTCCAATGATGGTTTTGAACCCAATCATCACTGCTGATCATCGAAACTAGAAGAAACAGTTTTTGCCATGAAGAAGAAATCGGGAGGGAAGAATCGTGTGACACCAATTTGTGGGTATGGACACCGTGAATGGTGGAGAGGCTGAGGTGGTCGGAGTAACGACGTTGATCGACGATGAGGAGAGTGGCAGATCGGCAGAGCCTCCTTCCCCTCTCCATTCCCGATCTCCCTCTCTCCCTCCTTTCTTTCTATTAGTTAAGACTCTTCAAGATAATTTATAATTATAAAAATAAAAAGTATGTGTTGCAGTATTTCTAATCACTTTTTATAAAAAGTATGTGTCATATTGATCAGCAAATTTAAATATTATTATCTTTTTATAACATTTTAAAAATTATTTGTTGAATTATATTTAAATAAGTTGATTTATTTTTTTCTATTTAGAGAATTCTAGGAACTCTAGAGATATTATTATTATTATTATTATTATTATTATACAAAATAATAATAAAAAATGTGCATATAATAATAATAATAATAATAATAATAATAATAATTTGCTTCCAAAAAAATTAAGAAAGAAAAATTCCAAAAAATTAAGAAAGAAAAAATTAAAATTAAATTAATTAAAAAAGTTTAACTAATTATCAAATTAATGTATAAAAAGATAAATATCTGAAAAGCTTGACCATTTTTAATTGAAAATAAAAATTAGCAACGAAAATTTAATTTTGTTGCTATTTTTCATTGAAAATGTAAATTAGCAACGAAAAATCAATTCCGTTGCTATTTTTCATTGAAAATGAAAATTAACAACTTAAATCAAATTTCATTGCTAATTTGAAACTGAATTTTTTAACCCTGATTATTTAGCAACGAAAATTAAATTTCATTGCTAAAATAGCAACGAAAATTAAATTCTGCTGCTAAATTAGCAAATGAAATATTTTTCATTGCTATTTTTGGTTTCAAAATTTTTTCTTTATCTGTTTGTATCTTATTTAGCAACGGTATAGTAATTTGGTTGCTAAATTTTAGCGCTAAAAATTTTCTCAATTTTTAGCGACGGAATATAGCCAAATATATTTCCGTTGCTAAATCTACAGTGTTTAACCAATTTTTATATTTTCTTGTAGTGAGTGGTTTCAAACTGTCTGAATTCGCTATAGTCTGCAGCGATTTCAGATACTGCAGAAATTTCACCATTGTTGACATGCAGTTCGATAAAATTATTAAAAAGCACCTGAATGTCTAATCTTTTTCAATTTAACCCGAAAATTAAATTTTTTAATATTATATTTGTATTATATAAATCAATTTTCATTTCTCTCCTCATTTTTCCTTATTTGTTTCCCAATCCATTTTTCATTCTTTCATTCTTCCTTCTTAATTTTTTTTGTTATTTTTTAGCATTATTTAATATATTACATTGTTTATTCTTTTTTAAATTTTAAATTTTTAATATATTACATATTTAATATATGAGTATTTAATTTTTAATATATTACATGTTCAATATATGAGTAATATATTGATCTAAAGTATAATATTCTTAATTAATCGGCTAAATATTATTTTTATTGATTCCTATAGTCATATTTGACTTTAGATTGCATTTGAATTTCAAAAAAATAAGTATTGTTTTTATTGAACTTCAAAAATATATTAAAAGTAAAATCACATTTATTTTTTATAACCTGTAAGTTGCAGTATAGAAACAAGGACAAAATGTAAGGGATTTCATCTGTGAAAAATGATTTACGTTTTCTTCTTCTCATTATAACTTAATAGAATTTGAAAAAAAAGATGAGGAGCCGGAAAAAAGTAGGACTATTAATTTGGTGCATGCATATATTGAAATACGAATTACGTATTGTATGATCAAAATTTAATATGGTTTTATATTATATCCAATGGTTCACATATAATATCCATCTAATGTGTGTGCATAGCGGATTATATCAAAGTAAAGATCCAAATTCTTGCCTTTGTTACTTTATCACTAATGTTTTTTTTTTTTCTCAAATGAATCACGAATTATTTCGAAATAATATTAAATATATTCTAAATACTTTTTCTTTATTTCTTAGTTTTCTTTTTCAAAACAATAAATCATGCTGTATATATTAATTAAAAACAAGATTCTAAATACGTTCTAATTATTTTAAAAACGATTTTTTCCACAACTTAGTTGGTGATATTACTATATCTTTAGCAATATTTAAAATATTTGAATATGTAAGTAATCATATGTTTAAGTTGAAGTGAACATAGATATGACCAATTATAATTTCCAGGTATAGTCTATAATTATTTATCATGATCCAACTGTAGACAAGTATTTTTTTTCGGTGGACATGCATAATTGTTACATATAAAGTTTCATTGTTAAAATTAGTGGTAGAAAAAACATAAAAGAGTGGAGAAAATTGAGGATTTTGTTCATCAATATCCTTCCAAAAAACATGCCGAGTTTCAGCGTTCTTTATATATTTAAAATCAAGAAAATCTTGCAGACTAATATCAATCTTGGCCTCAACAAGTCTAGTCCCACTATCAATCTTTAAAACTTCTTTTTCGTTTTTTAAAGAAAATTATCTTTATTTATTTGAAAAAATTAATTAAAAAATTTAATCAATTAAAGTACAAAGATTAATGTAAAAAATTTATTGTAAATTAGGTAATAGAATAGAGTTTTACCATTAAATTAATTTTGGTAATTCAAGTATTCAATATATATTTAATGTTAAAATAAAAAATAATGTTGTTAATATTCAAAAATAATATTAAACAATGTAATATATTAAATAATGCTAATAAATAATAAAAAATTTAAGAAGGAAGAATGAGGAGAGAAATGAAAATTTGATTTATATAATACAAATATAATATTAAAAATTTTAATTTTTGGGTTAAATTGAAAAAAATTAGACATTCAGGTGCTTTTTAATAATTTTATCGGAGTACATAGATTAAGGGTGAAATTTCTGCAGCATCTGAAACCGCTTCAAACTGTAGCGGTTTCAGACAGTCTGAAATCGCTACAGTATACAGTAGTTTCAGATGCTGTAGAAACTGTATGCCATCCTGTCAATTCTGACATGAAACCGCTATACCGACTAGCGATTTTGACCCAAAAATACCATTTCTATGAATACTTTCTGATATACCCAATTTTTATAATTATTTTTTAAAAATATATTATTAAAAAAATTATCCCGATATTAAGTTGCTTTATCCCTAATTAAAATTAAAATTTTTAAAATAAAAAATAATTAAGCCAACACAAATAGCTCATGGAAACAGATCAATAAATTATTAAATCAACAAACTCCATCTTCAATTTAAACACAAATAGCACATGGAAACAGATCAATAACTCGTCTGCTCCCCACTTCCCACTAATATAATATAATATAATATAATATAATATAATATAATATAATATAATATAATATAATATAATATAATATAATATAATATAATATAATATAATATAATTTTCACGTTGTCCACCTTCACTTTTTAATTTGTCTTATTTCTTTTTCTGCCATACTCTCCCTCTATGAATAAAAGTTTTTTTTTTCTTTTTTAATTAATCGAGCAAGACTAATGTACCAGGCCACCTTATTGCTCCAGCACTAAGAAATTCATTTTCAGACAAAAATTATTTTAGTTAAAAAGTATCTAAACTTCAATTATTATTTTTGGTTATACAAATTTTACTAGTGAGTTAAGAGTATAATTTGACAACTACGGCTGAACTAACCATAAATGAATGTAAAAATCACTAATATTTATACTGTGAGATTTTAAATTAATTTTTTTCAATAAAATCCATAAAAATAAAATTAAAAGGTAAAGATGTATAGAAATGATCAATTTTATCATTGATTAGCATTTTGCCACAATTTATACATAGGAAAATACTGTTACATATAAAAGAATTAATATATATCGAGCAAAAAATAACAAACTTAAATTTTAATTTTGACCCTTATGCATCCGATTAATTTATTAATATGGAAAAAATTTATGCAGAATTGATTCATTGAATTTTCATGGATTAAGCAATTTCATAAATGTCATATAAATGATAATTATATCATTTATAAATAATATTTCATTATTGATTGAAAAAAAAAACTATGAATATGGTGCGAACAAGAATTTAACAACAATCCATGTGATATTCTAATTATAATTATCTATTTGAATCAAGATTTTCTTTTTATCCTTCATTTTGTGGTGGAAATGGAATTAGGCAACTTTAAGAATAAAAATGAAATTATTAAGATCATTGCACTAACGGTAACACTCATAAAGGCAGTCTGGATTCACCAAATTCTTTAGATTGGCCATCATCAAATGCTTGTAGCTTTGATCAACGAAGTGATCGTCACTGATGATCCCAATCCCACTGCTTGGCCTATCTCCACAGTCAACGTGTCATACCGCAGGAAAAGTTCCACCAACATTATCCTACCTAAGAGCTCCACTAAATCTCTCCCTGGACACTGTTTATTCTCGGCCGTTGGATTCTCAGTTTCCCGATCATTTGACCATAAAACATACTTCAACAGCTTCTCTCCTTCTCCCACAAATCTATGGCCCACAAACTCCCTAGGATTATCAAAAACCCTAGGATCATTGGCAGCAAACGCCTGATACCCAAATATCATTTCCCCTTTCTTGATCTTATAGGTTGCATAATGGCTATGGACTATGATATCTTCCTTGGCCTTAGCGTACTGGAAAGGAACTGGAGGTTCAACTCTTAAGACTTCATAAACCACTGATTTTGTCAAACTCATCTTATCCAAGGCTTGGAAACTGACTCCACCTTCTTCCTTAATAACGGTCCGGATTTCTTCAGCAAGTTGAGAGTGCAACTTGTTTCCCGCTTGAGCAACCCACTTGATCAAAGTAGGAAAGAAGACTTTCAGACCTCCATAAGCATTAAACCCTGGAATGACAACTAATAAGTTTTAACTTAATAGTATAGGAAGGCCTGAAAAGAAATGTCTATTTTGATTCATCGTGATTAGGTAGGTCAAATGTAAAATGAATATATCAAACATTGATAGTATATTGTAAAAAAAATAAAACTAAAAAAGAAGAAGAAAAAACCTGCAAGAAATACAAGATTATGGCATGCTTCGTCTCTTTTAATGCCAAGACTCTCAGCTTGATCCAAGAATGGACCCGCATGCTGGTAGAAAGCATTGTAAAGCTTCTCGTAATCGGATTTTACCAAGCAAAATGGTAACGGAAATGTATGAAGCAAAAAATCTTCTAAATAGCTTAACCACTTAGGTAAGCCTATGGATGCAAGAGGTGCAAGTTGTAAAGCCAACCATTATCCACAATGGCAGGCCCTTTGGATCCAAGTTTTGTAGCAGACGGATCTTTGTTGCAGAAAAGGTTAAACACAAAGTTGAAAGCCGTGGAAGCGACCAAAGAATTGAACTTTGCTTTCTTTGAAGAAGAAATTTGATTATCAATATCAATAAAGAGCTGGGATAAGCAAGCTCGAAAGAGAGGGATAAAAAGACTGTGTTTGGATGCAAGAACAGAAAGAAAAAAGGATTTGAGTGTGGAGTGATTAGGTTCAGACGGATCAAGATAAGCACAAACACGGTAGCCTCCGGTAAAAGAAAGTGAAGGAATGAAAGTTCCATCAAGAACATTGCGTTTTTCGACTTTAGATAAATCGAAGAGAACTGGAAATGAAATTGCATCAAGAACAGCTATGACTTTAGGGGTTTTAGAAATGAAGGGACCAGGAGGCATATTTGTTCTGAATACTGTTGATTTGTATTTTTGGATACGAGTGCTAAAAAAGCCATCTCTGCCTTGGTTATAAAAGTAATCTAGACGATCTTTTATAGCACCCAAGAAAGGGAGGCCATAGCCACCTGGGATTGGTTTCAATGGCAGTTCCGATGGAGGAGCTGATGATGATGAAGAAGTAGTAGAAGAAGAAGACGACGACATTTCTTTAAATCTTGCAATTAGGTTTTGTGGGTTGAATTGGTTGTTTATAAATGTGTGGTACGGGTAATCGACATATAATGCTGGAATTTTTTTCTTTTTTATTTACTCTTTCACGTGTAAAATGCATGCATAGATCTTGCCTAATCGTTAATTTGAAATATTTACAAGTAAACATATACTTTAAAAACTATTAAAAATGAAAGCTTACTTGTACATTATGTGTAAAAGATGTTAGCAGCACTTAAAAGTCGAGTACTCTAACAAACAAAATTGCAAGTTCTTTTGAAAAACTTGTCGTGGACCTCACCGAGTACGCTATCCAACCACCTGTTTCTCCTTTCGCACACCATATGCAACTTTGCCCATCCACAATGATACGTCGCCACGCCAATGCAGTTACTGTACTTATGCCACCAAAGCCTTCACCGGAGCCACTAAATATTAGGAATAGAAAGTTGCTATGCAACACAAAACTGAGCCCTTATTGAAAAATTAAACTTGGACATTAGTTCCTAGGCCATTGGATAATTAATGTCATTGGAAACAAATGGATATTTCAGATCAAGCAAAAATCTGATGAATTTATTGAGCATTACAAAGCTCGTCTGGTGGCTAAAGATTACAGACAACTTGCGGCTAAAGGTTGCAGATAACCATCCGGCATTGACTACTTGGAGATATCAATCTTTTCCTTCGAATTGAAACAAGTTAAATTTTGTTGTTTCTTTTTAATAATAATAAGTACAGAAACGTTTGTTTTCAATTTTTTATTTCACAAAATACTTAAGTAAATTACTAATTTTTTTTGTTGTAGTAATTGATCAATAAAAACATGCAGTACTTTAGACAGTTCAAAAATAGTTTATCAATTTATAAAATAATTTAAAATAATTGATATATTTTTTCTAATAATTGATAAATACTTTAAAATAAAGTTATTTGGTATTAGCAGTGGAAATAAATAATCATCACATTTGTTATGTTCATTGAGCAATTTTGCAGGTCTTGGATAATGAAATGGCGAGAAGAGAAAGCATCCGACGAGAAGCAAAGTTGGGCTGAGGAAGGTTCATTGCCCAGCAACAATTAGAGGAAATTACACAGATTACCACCTTTTTAACCATAATTTTTAAAAATACAACCATCTCTTAAAATGTTTAAACTTACCCTTTTTTAAATTTTCTATTTTTAAAAATACCACTTTTTGTTTTTTCTTTTAAAACTCCCAAAATATAAACCCCCTCAGAAACCCGTCCTTCCATTTCTTTTGCTATCTCAATTCAAAGCACAGAAATTCAGTCATGGCTTCGCTATCGGTGGACATAGCCACCGCATTCCTCTCATTCACTTCTCGCCCACAAACCCCACTTTCCAAAATTCGCACCTCTGTCCTCCCTCTTTTGCTGAAACCACAACCCACCTTATCCATTAAAGGGTCCCGGTCTTTTCATTCTAGAATCGTCTCCTTCGGTTTCGCCAGACCCTCTTTCAATTCCCTCCGTAGATTCTCCGTCGCCACCGCCGCTTCCACTACCGCTGCTCCTCAGAGCGAGGATTCTGATTTGACCACCAAGATTCCTCCCGATAATCGGATTCCTGCTACCATTATTACCGGGTTTTTGGGCTCTGGAAAGGTATTGTTATAGTTAATTCTACCTTTTATTCAGATACTTGAAACGTAATGAAAAGGCCTCAACTTTTTAATTGGCCATGATAAATCTTTCTAGTTTGGATAGAGAAGCTTCCATTTCTAGGATTATTTTTTGAGCTGGATACTGGGTTGGTTAATTGGGCTGATATGTTTCTTTGCGGTGATGAACAGACAACACTACTTAACCATATCTTGACTGCGGATCATGGGAAGCGCATAACCGTTATCGAGAATGAGGTATTAGGTTGTTTTTACTTTTCTGGGCAATTTGTTAATTACCTGACATCTTTATGAATGTCATTGAAGTGTGTATAGTGTCGTTTGTATATAATTTGCTTTACTATTTTGAGTTTTAGGTATTCTTGTCTTGGTTATGAATTGTGGACGAACCAAGCCTTTTCTTTTCCCTTTTTGCCCTTAGTTTGTCATATCAATTGTGTTTTTTAATGCGTCTTACTTGATGTTGTTGAAGCTTTTTGTCTTCTTTTGGCATTGAAGCTCTGTATGACATCTAGTAAAACTGTAAAAGCTTGTTTGAGTTTGCTTAGATTGTCATTGGATAGAGTTGATGCACCTAAACATCAATATTCTTAGCTTTGATCGTGTGTATTCTATGAGAGGTGATATCTGCATAATGTTGCATCAACTCGTTTGCGTAATGATTACTGCTCAAGTGATTATTATCAATTCCTTTTAGAAGAATGGCTTTTGGCATTTTGGTAGCGTATTCCCAAACATCAGTGGTCCATCTCACAATGATAATATTTGACCGCTGAGGTGGAAAATTCCTGGCGGTTAGGTTGGGATAATTTTGTCCGGGGCCATTCATTGTGTACATTGAACCGACGGGGGTTTGAAAAAAGGTTGATGTGACGGTTAGGTTGGGATAATTTCTGCGTGAAGGTTGTTTACGTTAGAAATTGACATGAAATTTTTAAACTTACGGGAAAAATTATTGAATATTGCCTAACTTCTTTACATGGGAGTGGGACAAGTAGCAAGGATCGAAGTGGGTATCGGTTTAATAATTTATAATTAACTTGCTACCGGATATTAGTGCACGAAAAATCAGTACTGCTGTCTGCGATGACGAGGTAGCTTTTTCTTGCCTAATGAATGGTAATAAAATAAAATGCGAGCAAGTGTGGCTCGGGTAATTAGATGCATGAATGAGCTGAGTTCCATGCACCCACCAATCGGATCTGCTGTGCTTCCTCGGTTCATGCTATTTGGATCCATTAAAGTCGAAACATACGTTGATCAGTACAGGGTCTCAATGGTATAACGTTTGGTGTACAAGGTATGTCATGGTATACCTCTGGTATACCACGGTATACCAATGGTATACCACCTGGTAGATCCAGTATACCAATGGTATACCACGGTATACCATGGTACATCAAGTATACCAATGGTATACCATAGTATAACATTGGTATACCACCTGGTATACATGGTATACCACATGGTGCATCTGGTATACTAATGGTATACCATATGGTATACCTGGTATATCATGGTATACCACCTGTTATACATGATATAGCACATGGTACATCGGGTATACCAATGGTATACCATTCGATATACATGGTATAACGTTTGGTATACATGGTATGTCATGGTATACTACGGTATACCAATGGTATACCACCTGGTAGATCCAGTATACCACTGGTATACCACGATATACCATGGTACATCCAGTATACCAATGGTATATCATCTGGTACATCAAATATACCAATGGTATACCATAGTATAACATTGATATACCACCTGGTATACATGGTATACCGCATGGTGCATCCGGTATACCATATGGTATACCTGGTATATCATAGTATACCACCTGTTATACATGATATACCACATGGTACATCGGGTATACAAATGGTATACCATCCGATATACATGGTATACCAATGGTATAACGTTTGGTATACATGGTATGTCATGCTATACCTATGGTATACCACGGTATACCAATGGTATACCACCTGGTAGATCCAGTATACCACTGGTATACCACGGTATACCATGGTACATTCAGTATACCAATGGTATATCATCTGGTACATCAAGTATACCAATGGTATACCATAATATAACATTGGTATACCACCTTGTATACATGGTATACCACATGGTGCATCCGGTATACCATATGGTACATCAAGTATACCAATGGTATACCATAGTATAACATTTTTGATAATCAATTGCCTTGGCAAACAGTGACGACACCACGCTAATCCTCTATGTCTATATAAACTGTCAGACCTTTCTCAACAGCATTATCCCCTTTTAGCTTCAACATCTCACTCTTTCTGTCTCTCAATATTAATAAAACAATGCCTGCTCAAGTTATGCCAGAGAAAACCCTGCATGGCATTCATGTCTTAGGCAGAGAAAACAATCCTCCATCTCCAAGAAGGTAACTTTCTTCTTCTCTTTTAAGACCTTGTCATTTTTTTTTTCAATGGCTCTAAATTTGCAATCACGACAAATTTCAGAATGTCGGAAAGAATCTCACATTACATAGAAATAATAAAAACTTTTGATTGTAGATAGTTATGAGTTTTTATTATTTTCCTCATTAAATTTTACATATTTTCTCTGATAGAGACCTTGTGACCTTTATTAGTAATAATTGGTTAAATACTTTTACTTTTTAGTGTAAATGTGTTAGATTAGAACTTAGAAGTGAGTGCTATTTTGCAGGTTGGAAGGGAAAGTGGCAATAGTGACAGGCGGTGCTAGAGGGATTGGAGAGGCAACAGTAAGATTATTTGCCAAACATGGTGCTGAAGTAGTGATTGCTGATGTTGAAGATAAAGTTGGGCACAACTAATTAATGTCGGAAGAAAGAATCGAAATTGAAATCTTCCCCACTTTGAGTCTAAAAAGAAGTTTAGTTTATTAAATTTCCATTTTTATGTATTGTTCATGGCAGGTAGGGGAAGTGGGAGAGCTATCAGAAATATTTCAATGGAAATGAGAGGTAGCAAAAGGGCTACCAAATTGGAGTTCTGGTGATAAAGAGCATTTGAAGGAAGAACTTTCTGATGTATTGCTGTATCAGATTCGTCTTGCGGACGTTTGCGGACTTGATCTTGGCCAAGCTGCTTTGACTAAAATTATTAAGAATGCTACCAAATATCCTGTTGCCAATCATACTACTTCGTGATATGAATATAGTTCTGAGTTTTGTACTTCTAGGGGAATAAAAAATAAACCTATATATGCTTATATCGTGTGTTTTGTATGGTTAATCAGGCTTTAAAAATAGTCTTTGTAGCTGCTGAGAATAGTGCCAATAAAGTTATATAGAACTACTGTTATTCGAATGTGGTATTATTGATACAATTTTAGTTGGTGCTGGTTTCCTTAAAAGATTATCAATGCCACCTTTCATTACTAAAAATCAATAATCAACAAGTCTCCTTCACTCTTATGTTCTTTTAGGAAAAGGATAGACCCACTCCATTGCAGAAGAAATAAGTTATTTTACCCCTTAAAGCAATTTTGTAGCCAAAAAATTAAAAAAAAAAGGGTTGCATATAATGGCATCCATTCGCTACTTCCTAATGACATCCATCACACCCAGTACAATTTATTTCCTTCGTCAATGCTATTGTTAAATTGAGGAAATGTTGGTAGGGATGAAATCTTCTGCACTTGCTAACAAGTGAAAATATAATACAAATTTAGTTGCTTATATAAAAGGCACAAGGGCCATTATTTATCATCAATGGGAGAACATACTATTTATGATAGCAAAGACTAGATCGTCATTTCTCACTCCAAGAGACTCTCAAACATGCTCACGGAGAACTCGTTTGGCAACATTATCTTCAGCCACTTCCATAAGGTCCTTGCTATTCCCAAGGTGCACAACATAAGTTTCAGCCATTTTAGTTCTGCAAATCAAAACAATAAAGGTATGAGGTCTGGAACATCATAAACATCTATGGCAAAAGAGATATAAATGAAGTACAATTTGCATCCCAAATACCAGTGGAAATTGATAATTACTGGTGAGAAATTATTCACAGTAACACAAACACTTACAAAAGGAAGAAGCATACCCTAACCGCTCTCGGGTCCTGTTCTTCCAGCATTCAGCCGTTGTATGTGAATCAATCATAGCACCTGCAACAAATGGGAGGTGCTTAACATACTCTAGTTTGAAATAATGCCCTCTCATCTCATGAATCCACCACAGAACCTTCGGTAGAACTTGTCGAACATTCTCCTTCAGAACAGCATCCAGCCACTTCCCAGCAACAGCAGTATTTAGAACAACCAAGTCAGCCTTAAGAGCTGTATCTATGGCTTTCTGATCTTTTGCAGGGAAGATCTAACAACCAAATGAAATCCACCATCAGGACGACCACAAATGAAGCATCAGAAAATTGTATGGGCCAAGGTCCCCAAAACCCC
Organism: Excoecaria agallocha; assembly: GCA_037975025.1. Classification (NCBI taxonomy): domain Eukaryota; kingdom Viridiplantae; phylum Streptophyta; class Magnoliopsida; order Malpighiales; family Euphorbiaceae; genus Excoecaria; species Excoecaria agallocha. The sequence continues at coordinate 50,455,391 of CM075808.1, read as the reverse complement.
ATTGAACGGCTCGCCATCGCCATGATCTCCGCTGAAGAATCCAATCCTAATATCAGCGTCGTTGAAAGAATCGATCTCCGTGAAAGTCATAGGTATTACTGCCACCCACCGGTCAAAAGCTCTTATCGTCGGCAGTCAATGCCTTCCCCGACCAAAAAGCGTAGGTTAAATCTCTTTTTCCCTCCGGCCACCGCGGCTGTCCGGGAAAGAAGGTGTAGTGACCGACGGAGTGGAAGTGGGAGGAAGTGGTCCAAATAACAGCAAGCGTGAAATCATCGGTGAAGTTAGAAATGGAATTGGTAATGTAACAAAAGAATAATAAGAACGAAAGAAGAATCAAATAACAGGAAGCGTGAAAGAAGAAGAAGGAAAGAACAGAGAACAGGAGAGTTTGTCTTGAATTAAAAAAGTGGTATTTTTAAAAATAGAAATTTAAAAAAAAGGTAATGTTAAAAAGGAAAATAAGATGGAGGCATTTTTAATAAGGAGTCCTGTTTTTTGGGTAGTTTTGTAAAACTCCCCAACAATTAACCGCCAATGGAGCCCATGCATCGAATGAAAGATGCAATGAAGGAGGTTTATCCAAACTTTCCCGACCAGGAATCTAAAATCAATTTCAGTCATTTGCCACTTCCCCTCCGGAAAAGGAGTTCAATGATGTGAATATAGAGATTGCAATAACCCACAATACCCCTCTCCATAATTCTGCCAGTGCAATTTTTTCCCTTCTCCAGATCAGTTAGATATTCAACAACAGATTTTAACAGACTCAGAAAAAAACCTGAAGGAGGTGATCTCACATAATTAACTATCAATACTACACCTCATTTTTGTTAAAAGATTGACATATGTGGGGGTGGTCCGTACACAGTCTTCCAGGAAAATGGGATAAGCCATTTCCCGTTCTCGTCACCTGAAACTAGTACAAATCAGTAAAAGCAATTTGTGCTTCTTTCCTCAAATATTATCTCCAATGAATAGTGTTAAACTACGTATCTTTTCAAGATGAAACTATAACTTGCTATTTCGTGTATGACTCCGAACTGAACTTACCATGGAATTTATCCGAGCTGAGCCCCAAAAATTTTGTTGCTGCCTCAGCCAAATGAAAAGCATCGTTTATGTTATCCCCTTCAGAGCAATAACATAACAAGCATGTGACTTCCAATCCTTTTGCAGGATTCAGAAAGCAAAAATCTTAAACTAAACTTCCTTCTGCTCCATTACCATATAGAATACAGTAGTTATAGTTTAAAAATTACATTATACAAACTTTCCCACCATTTCTCATGTAGCAAAAGAAAGGTTGAATTTGTAGCACTTAATAGTGTTTAAAAATGGACTGACATTACACTGGCATGTTTCCTGTGCATAAAAATGTGGAGAAAACCCCATATTAAAGTACTGATACCAGCACCAGAAAGACCAGTGTTTAAAAATTGATTGCAATAAAAATCCTTCTTAATCATTCGCTAAATGGTTAATATACTCCTAACATATTATGAAGACGGACTAAGAACTTCAAAAAAGGGATAGGATGAAAATGGACATTAAAATTCAAATACAAAATGTAGAATCAAGCATGAATGTTGATATAAAAGCAGTCAGAGAGAACAATGGGACATGGCTCATAATTAAAGTTAATATGTTTTCAGTGTTATGAATACCTTCAAACAAGAAAAAAGAGCAGCAAAAGGCAGACTTGGGTAATAATCTTCTTCTTCTAATTCATCTTTAAAAGGTGATATGCTTTCCAATGCAACCTTTCCTTTGCCTAAAGTGCTCAGGTATTTCCAAGACCTCTGTGCAGGGTTATATTCTTGCAGTCTCTTCCACCCAAGTTGCTCACAATAATCGTTTGCTCCGTCATTGTTGGTACTTGATAGGTAATATGTCTGCATACCACTGAAATTACAACCAAATAGAGAACATCACAATAATGACTATGCAAATGAAATAGTGTATCCAGTTCTCCAGCTCATTGCTACAGTGCCTAGGGGTGAGCATGGTTTGGTTATAACTCAAAACTAAACCAAACTAATTGGTTATTTTGGTTCGATTCTTCAGTTGATTGGTTCGGTTTCAAGTAGTAAAATAATTAAAATTTGACTTTTTGGTTCAGTCAATGACCAAAAAACCAAAAATATTAAAACAGTGTCATTTTTGCCTAAAATAAATATCCAAAATTATTAATTGATTCAATTTCGGGTTGGTGATATAAGTGAATTCCATTTTAGTTAGTACCATAGTTCGGTTCGGTTCCATTTTATAATTTCTTTTATCAAATTTCGGTTTGTTTAGGTTATAACCAAAAACCAAACCTTGCTCACCCCTAATGGTACCATAGATAATCAAATAGATATTGGATGAAGGAATATTGTAAACTGATGCTTCTTCATAAATTTGATCCAGAGAAAATGAATGAGTAAAGATTCCACTCGATTACTTTCCCAAGCCAGTCAACTAATTTTACAGTAGGAAAAAGCTCTATAAAACATAGGGTAGATCAACAAGTTTATCAAGAGGAGAAAAGAATTTTCAAAAATTATAATAGTCAATGCATTATTTTGAACAGCTGCCCAGGAATCTTTACTTACAACGGGCATTGATCGATTGAAAATACCAAGCCAACCAAGTGGAGAAATTTCAGGTTTAGAAACACCAAGTACCAAGTCAAGAATCTACAAACTGTATTATAAAAGCTCCGAATACCTTGGCATGTCAATTTTTTGACATCTCCCAAAGTCTAAGGAAGAAAGCACAACAGCATGCTTCTTTCCACTAGCAACGGCAAAATCTGCCAAATCCTTAGCAAATTCAACCATCATACCCTGTTTAAAAATTTCCTACTGATCAACAATTTTCAGAAGGCAGTCGGATAAGTTTGAAACTAAAAGCATAACAAATTGACCAATAAATTTAACTTCAGATTCATGGTTTTCCAAAACTAATGTAAAACAAAGATATCAAAGTTGCGGAAAAAACCAAAAAAAACAAAAGAAGAGAGAGAGAGACTTTGAAATGCATGTTCTCATCAGGGTTCACTAACAGCTCAACAGATTCAGCACTTTGAATAATTTGGGGAGCAAAATGATGCCTATTAATCATGAAGCAATAAACCTATCGAATAACTATACCAATCTTAGTTAATTTGCAGACCGATGCACAAAATTAGACTGAGGTTCCATTTGATGCTAGAGCATTGGAAAATTACTGTTTTGCAGCCACAACACTTATATTTTCTACTCCTTCCTATATGAAAGAAGACTTGCTACAAGATCTACTTCATAGGCTTTACTCTTATTTTTATCACATGATATATACTCAAGGCACCAAAATATAGAATACACTTGATGGAAAAGACTTCCAATTATTGGCCCACATAAATAATTTAAATAACTAATGTAAAAAATATAGAGATCATCCTTCAAATTGACAAGTAGTCTATGTGTTAGAACATAATGCTTCCAAATTCAAGGATTACCTTAACAATTGGAGATCGTTGTTGTACGAGAGACAGTGCATTAGCAGGCGAATCATAAGCTGTGAGGCATAAATTAAAAAGTACTAACTCAGCAATTTCAGCAGAGCACACAAACATCTCAGTTCCAAATTTAAAAAAAAATGAAAACAACAAATCCAAAATTAAATATTAGAATAACATTGAAAAACCTTCAAGAGGAAGAACAAGGTCGCCGCGAGGAATGGGACCATAGGCATCGTTTCCAACAGATGGAAGAATGTAGGGATCATCCAAATACCCAATCCTCTCTGCTTTCAGTGATGACACTAACAGATCCACAGCTAATTGGCCCACATTTCCTATCGATAACGAAGGCTATTACCAAAAAACGAAATTAAAGCATATGAAAATTAAACCAAAGAATCAATGCTAAGAAACCCTAGGTTTAGAGAATTGCAGTGAAAAATTAAATAAATGGATTAAAAAGAAGAGAAGAAAGTAAAAAAATTGAACTCACCAGAACTAGAGTAGGGCAATCTTCATGAAGCTGCTTGCCTTCTTCGATAACGAATTCCATTTTTCAATAAACAAGTGATCAGATTTAGATTAACAAATTATTCAGTTGAAACTAACAGTTCATTTTGACATATGTCTTTTAGCTGAATTGCAATTGAAACGAGTTCTTTCTGCATTCGGCGACTTGGAGAAGAAGACAAAATGTTGGGCTCAAGAAAGAGCACTATATGGGTTGAAATGGGCTATGCTGTTGGCCCATAAGGCCCAGAAGAGCAACACGAATGAATGCAGAGATGGATTTGGGTTTATTTTAAAAACTTGAATAAATTTCAAGAACCTCAAGAAATGGTAAGTGATTGCCTTACCTTACCTTTCCTCGAAAAAATAATATGCTATTGTCTCGCATACCTTTAACATACATATATACACACACATATAATGGGAAATTGTTTTTCTATTTAATTATTAATCTTCATTTTTCTTCTAAAATTAGTGACTTGTGTATGAAGATAACACATTTCATCAAATTAAATTTGTATAAATTTTGTTCTACGACCATTATAAAATCATAAGCTATGATAGAGGTAACTGCATTATACAAATCTATTTAACATTAAACATATAGCCCGTTTCCTAATTCACATATGATTAATTAATTAATAAACTAGGGTTTGAAATAACTGTAGATGTGAGATATGATTGAAATTAATCTGTTTTTTTGATGCTATTAGAACCCTCAAGTTGATGCAGTTTGTGGGAAGCTGACACGTGATGAAACAGATAACATCAGAGACTTCCTTTAACTGAAGTCAAATCCATGATTAACACTAGTCACCAAACATGTACTTGCCAGATAAACTTTTGAACAAGTTTATCCAAATACTTAATACTTCACTAATTAGAGTAATTAAAAGTAAATATCCAGTCGTATCAATGATTGAAGAGGTGGATATGGCGGAATTGTAACGAGTGTAATGTTGGTCTCTATAATGAAGGGGTCCATGGTTCCATGGATATATAACAAAGTGCACCTGAAGTTTAGCCATGTGTAAAGCACTAACAGTGGCAGACATTCTGAGCAACGAAACCACCTGTCATATTCTCCTTCACTGTTTGGTCACTTTCTCATTCTCCAAGCTATGGTCCGATTCTGCTAATTTAAAAAGGAAAAAGAGCCGAGTGTAAAGCACTATTTATACAAGGCGAAGTCTGCCATTTACTATCATTTTCTGGAGTTTTTGGCCGTTGGGTTGATCTTTCCTTGAATTGCATATTTTGAGGATTAAAATTACCGTGAACAGACCTATATAAAAAAGAGCCAAATTGTTCATTTTTAAATATTTAAAAAATATTTTATATTTAAAATTAAAATTTGATATCTATTTTAATTAAAAAAAATTCATGTCATTACTGTTCATCCATTAATAATATTTTGTTATACCTTTAGATGGTGATGGATCTCTTTCTAATTGTGTTGTCAATTTGGCTCTTTTTATATATGTATACATATTCAAAGCCTACAAGTTTACATAGCTAAGACAAGAAGCAAATACAATGCCCTGGCCGCCCAGTTGAAATTCTTGATGAATTGAAGTTCCACTTGTAGCTTTTTTAGTGCATTGAATCAAAGAGATTTTTTTTTTGTGCAAGAAAACAAGAGAAAACATACGAGGTAGAAGAGGAAGAGGGCCAAAAGAAGTTTCTAGTTAATTTCTGAGAAATAATTGCATGATTCTTGTCTAGTATCATGCACACTGTACGGGACCTCTTGTTTTTGTTTGAACTACGTTAGAAAGATTCGAGCATGTAATAAGGTCAATGGATTGGAGTCAAAGGCACCATCATGTTCACAATCGCTGTTAGTGTTTGCTGATCGTATTCTTTACAATCACCGAAACCCTTTCCGAATATAGGCTTTACAATCATGCCATAATTAAAATTTCCTTCAAATCAAATCTGCACTATTTGCCAAAAAGGTTTAAATATATATATATATATATATATATACACACACACACACACACACACACACACACACACAGTTATTCACACACACGTAATACAAATTTGTTTTGTTTAGGCAGTTGACTTAATCCTGCTCCCTATTGCCAACGCCAAATTTTCTTAACAATAGATAATTAAACGTTTACAAGATTAATACTTAGATTATGTGGGATGAGAAAGTGACACGTGAAAATATTTATTGACTAACTTAAGTTAATACTCACAACGAAACCTAATTAAACAATTATTATTCAACTATTTGTATATTTTAATTAATTAGTAAGAGCATACACTTGTCTGAGTCCTGCTTTCTAGAATTATTCTTTATCTTTCCTTCTTATGTAATCATATCATATGCGTGATTATAATATTTTTGGCAGAATTAGCTTTTTTTTTTTTTATATAGCTGATATCTACTAATATACGTGTTTGACAATCAGAAATTAAAGTATGATTAATTTAATTTTCATAATCAACACTTGTCTCTATATAATCTGCTTCTTGAATTCTTTTAACTACGTAATTTGTTACTTAAGTCATCAAAACTGGCAGTGTAATGACCTATTGGCCACCTCTACATTTTTCTTTTTAGGTCAATAATTCTGGTTTCTGCCACCAGTTCTTCATTAATTAATATATATATAGTCAATAAACAACATTAAGTAATAACATTGTCATTAAAATAACTTTGATCATTTATAAGGAAACGTGTTTGATGATAACCAGACAAATCTTACATTATATATATGTAATATAAAATAAACATTGTATAGGTAGGTTGATCATCTATACAATATTTATTTTAGGACTGATTCCAGGTCTTCTTGCTTGTGTCAGTGATTAAAAGATTATTGATGAAATTTATATGTGTTTGGCATGTTTGATGATTTACAGACAGGCTATAAAATAGTAATCACTCAATAGAGAATTATATCTTTTTGCATTATCTGTTTGTAAATGTTAGACTGCATACGTTAAAGTGCTAATCAATTCTTGCTTTATAGAGTGACTAATTGATTTATTACCACTAAAATAACTAATGGGATACAACTCATGCCTGATGCTGTGGCAGCAGGCGAATTATTTGATGATCAACAAACAATTTCACGAATTAGGGTTCATAAGAATATTCAAACCAGAATTGACGATAAATCAATATTAAGAACTTGATCGTGATTCAAAGAAGAACTTGATCATATAGTTATCTATTATTTCACTCTCCTATTTTCTTTTTTAATTCATTAATTGTTTAAATCATGTTGTTAAGTATGATTATAATAATACATTGCTTTCTGTAATGGATCTTACAAGTTAATTAACTTTAGAATTAAGGTTTTTTTTTCGACATAATATATCAGAGCCACCGGTCCAATAATATTAGGCAATTTCAAATATCCAGTTTATAAATTTTACGTTTCAAGTTTTTTACATGCATTCGATATTCAATATTGAGCGCAAAAAAATGTGTTGATTAGTATCTCATATAAGAAATATGGTATTCCTAATATTTATATATAATGATTTGAAAAACTCTTACTTCATAATTTAACTTTTTTATAAATCCGTTCATATATAAAACTAATAAAACTATCATAAAAAATGAAAATAGCACAATCAATTTTAGATTTATAATCAAAATAACTTTCTTATATCATAATTCACTAATAAATTGGTCCATCAACAATATCATTCCTAAAATGTGAATAAGAATTTTCTCAATAACAATTTTCGTATTTTTCAAGGAAATTTATATTTGAGAAACTATTCGTGTTATATTATTTAAAAAATATCTGAAGAGTTGAATCAGACATTTTTTTTTAGAAAAAAATTGTGAATAGAATAATTTTTTTAGTTTGTTTAAATGCAGATATTTTATAAGGATTGTTGTTTTAAATGATGACACTTGTGTATAATGGAAGTTGTTGCGTACAGCTTTTTCCGAGTCCGGATGAGTACGTTAGCAAGACATTAGAATTAGGGACAAGTGTATTGGGTGAGACCTCGAAGCTATATGCTTATGCTGAGTGGGACATGGTAAGGGGCTCCACTTAATTAATTAATTAATATTCTATTTTACACCAAATATATATATATGTATAATATAAAGTTTAGTCTTTTAAATCATTTCCTTTAAATTAAAATTATCTAGATGCATGCATGTGGAGAATTAGAATTTTCTCCTTGTTCTGATGAGCCATAAAATGAGATAAATATAAATAAATTGTTTTTTCTAAGTAATTAGCAAAATATATAAGTGCAAGACTGAAGATATTATTGTTATTTAAAGTCAAAATTATAAACATGATTCTGGCATTACATTGATTCTCAATTTCTCATCCATAGTATTTAAGATTACTCATTTTATAAACAATTAAAAAAAAACAGAGAGTATATATAGCCTAATAAAAAAAATCATCAATTAAACCTGAAATTTCTCACATCTTTTATTGAGTATTAAACACTATCTAAGCCAAATTTTAGTGGTTAATGGATAACCTTAATCTAATCTATATATTCCACATTTCTACTAGTCTATATAAATTAATTCAATAACATAATACTATTTAAATAAAATGCCTTGTATAAAATTTATGGTTTTCAGAACCATACTAGATAAAAAAAAATGGTAAAGATAAAAGTTTACCGGTAAAAAATGTGGTATTATTATTATTATTATTATTATTATTATTATTATTATTATTATTATTATTATTATTATTATTATTATTATTATTATTATTATTATGTTAATAAAAGAGAGTTATAATATCTACTTACAACTTTAAATATTATTATAATGAACCGATTACTGACTATCGGACCAACTATAATAATGTTTTACTCGTTTTTGTTTTCAGAAGATATATGAAGACATAAAAAAGTAGTATGACGACGTAAAACAAATAGTATTAGGTTAACGTAAGAAGAGGGGGTCATACAAGGAAGCACCTAACCTAACCCATAAGAAATTTATGACTTTCAGTATATGAGGCTTGTTATTTTTCCACCTTCAATAACTCACATCATAATACATAATAAGTTGAAAAATGTCATGATTTGCTTATATCATCATATATCCGTATAAGGATAAAGTTAAGCCTTAGCAATAAATCTCATTTTAATTATTACACTACAAGAAAATCAGCAAATAGCAACAGAAATTAGCAACTGAATTTGTTGAATTTCCGTTGCTAATAAAAATTAGCAACGGAAAATAGCAACGGAACATTCGGTTGCTAATTTGGCGGTTGGTATTTTTAGCAACGGAATGTTCATTCCGTTGCTAAATTTAGCAACGGAAATTTAACTCCGTTGCTAAATCTAACCACTAACATCTGGCAAGTTGGTCAAAATTAGCAACCGAATTCATATTCCGTTGCTAAATTTAGCAACGGAATTTTTTTTCCGTTGCTAAATTTAGCAACCGAGTTTCATTCCGTTGCTAAATTCAGCAACTAGTATAAAAAATTGTGACGGTTTTTTTCGTCGCTATTCCGTCACTACAAAAGAAAACCAACAAATTACACTAAAAGGTATATGCTGTTACTCTATCATTCCAACAACAATTAAATTACATATGAATCATTGATAAGCTTACTTCTTAAAACATTTATTAAGCTTAATTTCATCAATTATCATCTGCCTTGGTAAAAAAATAACAAATAAAAAAGGAAAATAACTTTAGTCAATTGTAAGTAACTTCTTTTATCTATTTAAAAAAAAAAAGCTGATGTTTATATTTTTCACCTTTATGCAATTACCTTTAAGAGACGCTGGAAACAAACATTACAAGTAATACATTAGACATGAAGTAATGAACTAAAAAGTTGTAAATTCAAGAAACCTGAGTTTTTGAGGCTTAATGTAGTCTTTGCCGCTGAAAGCACCGTATACAACAAGTGCTACCCTTGCGTCCCATCCCAACTCACCAATATTCCTGTTTAATTTAATTTCATGAGCAAACAAATTACCCCTCCAGATTTTCTTTCATTAAAATGCAATTAAATTAAATTTATACTTACTCTTATCTGCTAACTAATAACAATTCCATCAATACTCAATCACCGAATTTATAGTTTTCTAACTAAAACGATTTTAATTTTAATATTTTAGAAGTTGAGATATTTTTATAATAATTTTTTTTGATCGAATTGTTATTGGTATATAAGTAAAGTGATACGGGTAAAATGTATAATATAAATTTGATTTAAAGTATAATAGCATAGAATACAAACTTTTCAATATAGGAACTAAGGGAAGTGCTGCACTCCGTTCCAATTGTTAAGTAATAAGCAAGTCGCATGGCTTCTATCTCTGGTATGGTAACCTTGATAGTCTGCAAAACAATTTAACAATTAACTGAATAATTTAGCTAATATCTTCTGTAATTAACATATAAAAGTAATCTTTGATTAATTAATACCTACCTTCCAACCATATTTCTCATTCAATTTTCCCAATGATTGTGAACAACATTTTCTGATTTGATCGCTGCAATCATTAGACCACTAATTGATGTTTCATTAGTGGTTTAAAGTTTTACAGATAAGAAAAATGTTAGAAGCAGAATTTAGAGCAGAATTTTATTAATTTAAGCCACTGCAAAACCCATCACTTCTCTCAAGAGATAGGACTAGATTCTATTTCAACACTTTTTCTTATTCTTTCTTTCTTTCTTATATTAATATTATATATACAAACCCTACCTAGGACATAAAAAAAGAGAATGTTTTGCATTGATAAGGAATAGAATAATAAAAATTCTATGCTGGACCGTTCAGTCTCTAAAGCTCAAGGTTGTATCTAATTATTTAAATTTGTATTTAGAATAAATTCTAATTTCAAATACTAGCACTCAAACATTCAACAGACCCAATTTAACAAAGACAATATATAACACAAAAAAGGCAGCAATTCAGCAATAAAAAAATCAAAGAAATCAAAGGTAAGTAAAAATAAAATATTGAGTAAAAATAAAATCCGGGACAGACTCTGCAAATACAACACAAACACTGCTTTTGCTAGCATGGACACGCCTTGTAACAATTTTGCTTCTAATTCTCCTTTAATTTTTAGTTCAAAATTCTTTATTCCACCGTATTATTAGTGCACTTAATGGTAATTTAATCAAGAATTATGGAAAAAATTTGCACATAATATTTATCAATTTAATTAGCACCTTAACAATTTTGCATGCATAGCATATGCTTTTATCCCTTCGCATAATATGTATAAAATGAAGGAATTGAAAGAAATTACAAATCTGAACATGGCTTTTGACTAACCTTTACAAATTGTATGAGGGGGGCACTCGGATTGCGAGAGGTAGTCAGCAAAATTTTAGGATCTCTTTCGGTTGCATTTGCATACTCATCATCGATGTGGGTTCTTGGAACTAATTGCAACAGCACAAAGTTAAAAGACAATATCAATAAGGCATCTGTTTAGCTGAAAGTTGCAGAAGCCAACCTGTCTTTGAGGTAAGTTGTATTAGCAAAATTGATATGGGCTACGGTATATATCTAAATCTAATTTCCAGACCTAACCCTCTCTTCATCAAAGCTAATTTTTTTTTATATCTATGACGATTAACGATATAATCAAAAACATTGCAGACACCTACGGTATATTCACAACATAAAAGATTTCTAAACCAAGTTTTCAGCATCTCCAGACCAGATCAGCAGCCATCTTATATATAATCATGTAAAGAGTGGCTGAAAAACTGTTAAAATAAAATGGATGACTACAACTCCTCGGGTAGTATATTCAAAACTGAAATTTATCTAAATCTAAAACTAAATCTAAAACAAAACTGAAAAAGAATATGAACAAGACTAGCATATTCAAAATAACAATACACGATGTAATTCCAACCATCCATCGCAATAAAAATACAGTTGATAGATTCCAACCATAGTCAATAACACTGAAATTTATCTGCAATCCAAAAATAATAACATTGTATCTGAAAATTTTAAGAACTATAAATGTAAGATACTTTTCAAATTTTCAGTATCTTGTCCTACATTGATTTCAATAAAGTTGTTAAGACCAAGGAAATTAAAAGCTCCAACACTTGGCAAGTGAGATGACAAAACAGAATTCATATAGGAAATTAAATTTAGTTGTGCACGCAATGATCTCCTACCCTAAAACTACGAACTCTTTGACTTTCCAATTTCCAACACTTGGTTTAGGATTACAATAATAATCCAAAGCAAAATTGAGATGCTGAAGGATAGCTAGCATACCTTGCACGCTTGTTTTCTTATTCAATCTTCATCGGCAGAAGACCACCATCAAAGACAAGAATAGGTTTGACACCATAATGCTGCAATAACTTTACTCTATGCATGCAGTACTCGATATGCCTAAAAGATCATATACAAATGCATGTCACGTGATGGTATACATCCAAAATAAAGGGGAAAAACAGTTCATTGCACGATATCTGGTAACAAAAACTTCGCTTCAAAATGAAGAATATTCATTGTTCCAATTTCCAATTACAAGGCATTGAAGATTTTATGGCTTGGACATTTGCAAATGAAAATGCAATTGTTTGAATGCAGTAAGGCCTCTAGCACCCCGAAAAAGGTTTTAAAAAAAGTACATTTTCCGCTTTTACAAAGATCGTCAAAATCACTCGCATAAATCAAAGCTATTGAGAAATTCTTAACCTTGTTCCTTAAAAGAATAGCCAACTGAATAATCCTCTAATACCCGTTAATCTGTCTGGATGGAACTTTTACATTTTTAGAGTATTTTGCCAAATATGCGTATGCCTGCGCAATGCAACAATAGAAATGTAGCAAATCTTCATTTCGTTAAAAAAATTAAAAAATAAAATCCAAGCAGATTAATTACTGCAGCTTTCCATATGAACCGCGCATAAATACAAGCACTTACACATTAATCGATAATGTTGGCTCGTATTATCATTGCTAAATAAACAATCCAATGAAGCATCAATAGCAATTAACCAGTTTGAATATTATATATATATATATATATATATATTACAATTTTCAATATTATTTTGCCAAATGTGGGTGCGGCCGATACAAATGTATCAAAATCTTCGTGAAACAAATACCCGGTAACTCAAACTAACAAAATGCCGAAAATTTCCAATTGATCGCGAATAAATGCAAGCACAAAGACATATAAATATGCATAGAGAGACCTGGAAGTGGGTAATCCTTTGCAGAGCTGAGTGCTGCAAGACAATGCACCTTTGTGAAGCCAAGAATAGGTATCAACAGCAACAGAACAGCCGCAAGTCTTTTTCTTTTCCTCTATCTTCACTGCTCGCTTATAATCTGCAAAAATACAATAACCATGAAAAAAATTCACAATTAAAACCACAAAATTACTGAAAAAATCCAAACAGAAACACTAAAATAAGCACAGAAATAACCATAGGCGGAAGGAGAGAGCGAGGCATATGGGAGAGAGCGAGGCTGATGGAGAGAGCGAGGCAGATGGGAGAGAGCGAGGGAGAGACAAAATGAAGACAGAAAAATAAGAGGCCTTTTATACCTAGGGCAAATAGCAAATTACTAATGGAAATTTAATTCGGTTGCAATTTTAGCAACGGAAATACCAACGGAATTCAAATTCCGTTGCTACTTTTGGACCCAAATTTTTTCACCTCTTTGGGACCAAAATACCAACGGAATTGTAATTCGGTTGCTAAATAGCAACGGAATTGTAATTTGGTTGCTAAATAGCAACGGAATACATTTTCCGTTGCTATTTTAGCAACGAAATTTAGTTTCCGTTGCTATTTTTGGACCAAAATATTTTCACCTCTTTGGGACCACAATACCAACGGAATGTTAATTCGGTTGCTAAAATAGCAACGGAAAATTAATTCGGTTGCTAAATAGCAACGGAATACATTTTCCGTTGCTATTTTAGCAACGGAATTTAGTTTCCGTTGCTATTTTTGGACCAAAATATTTTCACCTCTTTGGGACCACAATACCAACGGAATGTTAATTCGGTTGCTAAATAGCAACGGAAAATTAATTCGGTTGCTAAATAGCAACAGAATTTAAATTCCGTTGCTAAATTTTGTCCCAAAATTTTTCCGCCATCTAATGCCGCCATATTTAGCAACGGTAATAGATTTCCGTTGCTATTTTTCGTGGCTATTTTTTGGCGCTAAAATTTCCCTCTTTTTTTAGCAACGGAATACCACCATTTTTATTCCGTTGCTAACAATAAAAAATTCAACCAAATTTAGCAACGGAATTGAAATTCCGTTGCTAATTAGCAACGGAAATCAAATTCCGTTGCTAAATTAGCAACGGAATCAATTCCGTTGCTATTTTTCCGTTGCTATATTCAGATTTTCTTGTAGTGTTAATTGTATGTTGACTGAAATTTTATCTATCACCAAATATATTTGGGTTGAGCTTATTGCCCCTAAGTTGAAATTCGGGTCATCCATATCTTATAAAGGAGCTATTTGTTTTGTGCACCATACTCGCATGCATGATTTTGACTTTCGATTCTTTCTTATTTTCCATTCAGTTAATGAGAATTGACTTCCAAAAATCTGCTTTACCGCAAATTCGAAACTATATTTTCAGATAACAAATTCATTCACACTGGTTTTGTTTCTCATCAATGATTTTGTTTCCACGTTTGGTTAAATAATGAATTTGGCTTCAATAATCTTCAAACGATAAATGTTTTCTAATATATATATAGAGAGAGCGAGCGAGCGAGCGAGAGAGTATGAGAACATATAGCTGTAAAGAGGTGGTAAAATGATTTTTTGATAAACTATAATAAATATTTTGTGGAATTAATATTAATTGAATTTTTTTTAATTTATGTAAAAAGCTGAAAATTATCGCTTCAATGGAGTATAATTTAAATCATATAACAATTAACTATATTTATCTAGTAAATAGAGTGAATAACATTTTAAACAAACGTACAGCTTTTGACTTCAGATTCATTTATCTCATTACCTATAAACCTATAGAAAGAGAAAGAGAAAGATAAAGATTTGTTATCTATGTCAAAAAAAAAAAAAACTTGCTGAAAAACATACATTTTCAAAACACCAGAAAAATAAGATTTGGTTATATAATTAGGTTTTCATTTGGAAATTGAATACATCAAGATTGGATAAAATAGAGAAATTCATTAGCAAAGTATTTTATTCCAGTATATCCAATCTTGAATATATTAATCAAGTATGCTACTATTAATTAATATATTTTTATACTTTTATTGAAATATTTCAACAATAAAATCTATCTCAATATACCCAAGGATTTTAAATTTCAACCTACATTTTCCATTCTCTCTCTATTCAAAAAAATACTATTACCCAGTATAATTATTTTATTCTTTATACAGAAAAAGAAAAAACAAAAATTTAAATTTAATATTTTTAAATATATTAAAATTAGTATCTAATATAAAATCACTGAATGTTGCTTGATTAGAAACAATGTCCAAAATTTTGCATGAAAAATATTTGTAATTATGCAACTTTTTAAACGGCAGCCCGCAGAAGTGATGCTAATGGCATCATGCTAACGTAGGATAAATAATGGAACACGTGTCGTGGAGCAATATGCAGGGGAAATCCACAATGGACACATGAAAAGGTTGGAGATAATAAACCGGTTAAGATAGTATTTGTTATTATTTCAATTTTTCCAAATGTTTACTAAAAACTGAATTTCATAAAAAGAAATTAACCGTCTATATTTTAAAAATTTAAGATATACATAAATATATATATTTTTATATTTTATTAAATAAAAAATAATTAAAAAATTAAAAAATATATCGTAAATTTATTTAAAAAAAATTTAACAAATAACTAAAAAAATTAAAATATTTTTAATTTTATTTTAATTATTTTATATTTTGAGCTAAAATTATTTCAATTTTATCTTAAAATTTTTTATCTTTTAACAAACAATATCTAAAGAGACTCCGTTTGTACGTGGCGGTTAAAGGTCTTTGGTAACGATCGCTTTCGTCTACCAATCGCAGACGTAGGTGGCTGCCAGTGGAGCGCCGTTGACATTTCGAGGCGCCTGTATTCATGAGCCAGTCTTCTTTTAGCTTAGAAGTTAGAACTTAGAACAAAGAAATTATTTGCGCAAAATAATAATAATTTCACTGCTTAGAAGAGCGTGTGGTTCACCAATTCTTCTGGCTTGTCTACAATTTTAACTTTGTTTCCCACCATCTACTAATACTTTTAGGAAAGAATTTGCCTACATCAACTAACCCAGTTCAAAATCTGCAATCTATGCAATAAATGTATATATAAAATATCAAACAATTCTTTGGTACACATGCATTAACTTAGTGTAGACCAAAAACATATATATATATATATATATATATATATATATATATATATCCATAATTTTATACTAATGCACACACTTAAAGTTCAGAGGCGGCAATTTTAAGAATTCAGTTCACATCTAAATAAGTTCGTTAAAAAATTTATAAATAAATTCAATTGTAAATGGATTTTTTTTTTGACATTACACCAATTAGGAGATAAATCACAAACATAAAAAATACATATAAGTTAAAGATTGGAAACTGCAATCTCCCTTAAAGTACCATATTGTCTTTACTGTTAAGTTGTTCCTGCCAGTAGGACAATAAAATCGATCTTGGTACATGATAATATCAAATATTATTCATTTGATCCCGGTTCAAGAGAATAAAAAATCTAATGACAAAAGGCTCGACTGTTATTAAGAAAATTCAGGATCACTATAGCACCGATCAAATTTTAACAAAGCTGATCGAATGTGGTGTCAATCAAATTTGTCATGTCAACAGGCCATACTTTGTTAACCATCACATCAGCCACCCTAACTCTACATACTGTAAATATAGTTATATTTGGCACTCGATGCTATAGCCACCTAGACACTACATATAGTTAAAATCTTCAGAATTCAAATACCATCTTATGTCTGGTCAATTTCTCTTTTAATTTTTCTCTTACTAATTTAAATTTCGGAATTTTAATCCTTGCTAGCTAAGGGTAAATCATTCCTTATTTTGTAGGTATTGCTTGCAGATCGGCCTCCACCACCTCTCTTTTCGATATTTCAGAAATTATCAGTGCATGAAAAGTAAATATATTTTTATATTGATTTGGTTAGTAAAAAATTTATTGACTGAATTAATATTTTGCTGAAAAATAAATATTATTTTAAATGATGTCCTTTTAAGAAAATATATGTGTCAATTTACATTTACCGATCTAGTATTAATAAATGCATATGCATGATTGAAGCAACAAAAATGTCTAATCATTATAATTCCTTCCAATTGCGTGCGCATGGTAGTTTTCTTTAATAGGAAAATAATAGATATTTGGGACTAATAGTTTTCTGCATTTGGGGAAAAAAATGCATAAATTATAGGGATTGGTAGTTTTTCTTTTTAAGGAAAAATGTTAGATATTATTGGGATATTTTTTGATAGAAGATATCATTGGGATTAGTTGCATCAAAAGGGGGAAAAATATATTATCTGGATTAGTGGTTTTCCTTAATAGGAAAAAAATTGACATTTTTCGGATTTGTAGCTTTTCTTTAACAGGAAAAAAAAAATATCAGGTATGTATTATGATTAGGAGTTCAGGACTAGAGGTTAATTACTTAGTGGGAAAATAATTAGATTTTATTGAGATTATTGTGATCTTCTTATGGTTTAGTTTAGTGGCGTGAAGTGCTAAAACTGAAGAATAGCAAAGTACGGATATCTTTCTAACATATAACCAATTAAACTACTGAATCAACTTAAAATTCTTTAAAAAAAAACTGCATCAAATCCAATATATGAATTTCTTTCTCTGAATTAAGCTAAATATGTGAGTTTTGTATAACTGTATCAATTAGGGTTAACTTACTAATAAAATTGCAAGTAACTGCAGATGCAATATTGGGTTCAATTAAATAATCTTAAAAAACAAAGTTCTGAAAAGGAAAACAAACTTTAATTTAGTATAACAATAACGTTATATATATAGGCTCTATACATGAAGTGAAAAGAAATTTTATATTACTTATAGGCTTTTTTTTACTATAATTATACATACCATATTTAAAGTATACCGATCTAATTAATTTAAATTTACATTAGATATATTCATAAAGAGGACAAAATGAACATCCCCAAATATTTATAAAATTTTCAAATTGAAAACTCAAATCCAAGTTTTCGATATCTAATTAATTAATGGAGAAAAGAACTATGTCATTCCATCTTAACTCTTAAAATATTTATGAGTTAATTTTATTCTGTAATATCAATTAGCAATAATTAGACACTAGAAAGTAGTGGAATGTCGTTTGTGCTAAGAAAAAAAAATGTAATCCAAGAGAGGTTTAACTGAAAGCACTAACGGGAAATGGGGTTGAAGTTGAGTGAGTTTGAATTGATGTTGTTATTGATAAATCAGTTTTTGGTTTTATCTATAAGAAGGAGTGTCGGCAACTGATGATCCGGTCAGCTAAATGGATCTGCAAGAAGGAATGTTCAGTTGGACTCGGGCGTTAGCACTCTGAACCTTAAGTTAGTAACTTTTAGAAAAAGAGTATTTAGAGAGAGAGTTTTGGATAATAAATACCTGAAGCCATCGCAGAAAAAGTGTTATATATTCCCTTCAAAATTAGCGACTAAAATTTTCGTCGCTAAATTTTCTGGAACTAATTCCATAAATTAAAAATTATAAACTTTAGCGACGGAAATATTTCTCGTATCCGTCGCAAAAAATGGCGTGTAACTCTTTTCTAATAATTGGCGACTGTTTGTTGTCCGTCGCTATTAGTCGCAAAATAGAAAAAACCTCCCCACGACGGATGTAAAACAGTCGCGAATCCGTCGCAAAATTTGCGACGAAAATTATTCCGTCGCTATTTCAGTTATCATTGGAATTCTTTGTTTGCCACTATTTTAAAAAACTTAATTTCAATTTTCAATGTTGAAATATGACGAGTTTGGTGACTTGGCCACCATGAATGGTAAACAACAGTAAATTAATTCATTTGTTGCCCATTAACTTATAATTTAAATTAATTAATTTGTTGCCCATTAAGTTATAATTTAAGTGGTACATCATTAAAAATCAAGGTCATTCGGCAGCGTTTCCAAAATGGGGTGATTAGATTTACATTAATTAGTATTTTTAGCTAGCACTATTGTATGTGAAACGAGTTTCCAAAGCTCGAAAAGATCAGTTTTAACGTATATAACAAAAAGAAATGGCGTGAAACAAAGCAAGATTAATTAACAAAAATCATACTGCCAAAATGAGAAAAATAATTCCAGTGTAGCTGATCATTATTTAAATAATTATATATCTAAAACATATCTATAATAACAACTCATATTTCAAGACCTAGCTAGCCAAATAAAAGCTATATGATTTATCTAATGTGGTTTTTATTTACATTTTAATTATTTTTCATTAATTAAAATTTATAATAGTAGAATACATATTTCTTTTATTACTTGATATTAAAAAAGAAAGAAAGAAAGAGTATCATATTGCCTACAAAAAAATACTTTCATGGCAGTGAAAAACGCGGGAGAAACTGCAAACTCAAAGTCGGTAAAACTCTCCTTACTCACGACATTGGAACAAAACGCGAAAATGCATGCAAAAACCGATCTCTATATCCTAATCAATAGGAGGGAGGAAAACCTAAGAAGCGACATCGTTTAGTATTCAAAACGCTGAAAAACTCAAACCATTTGACCAAGTCAAATGTCAATATAACCTTTTGGGGAAAAATAAAGTCAGCATGTGAAAAACAAGCTGCACGTTGATAAAAACCTAAAAAGAATTCCGACATCTTATGTTTCCTGAAATTTTTTTGGCGTGTAAATCCTAAATTCTAGACGCCTACTATATTTATTTAAGTTTATATTGTATTCACATACATTCTCATTTCGTTCTTTTTTATTTATCGTTTTTGAGTAAAATTTAAATTTTATTTATCTGTCATTTTTAGAATTTCAATATAATTTAATTTACTTTTTTAATTTATTTTTCTTTTCCAATAAAGTCAAAACCAATCAAATTTGATAATTTAATTTTAATCACGCAATTTAATAATAAATTTAAATCTATTTATTATTTTTTAATCCTAGTGAAAATAACAAAAGCGACTGATAAAAAAGAATGGAGGGAGTAAAAAACTACTACAATAATATTATTATTTATAAAATATTTTTTTCTATTATATATAAATTTAATAATAATGTTTCCATAGTTCTTATTTATTAATATATTGATTATGGAAAGAAAAATTAAATAGCATGTATTTCAGCTGAAAATAGTTTAGCGTGCGACTCCAAAATTCTTAATACATGTACAAAGGGAAAAAAAGAAACAAGAAAAACCGCTACCTCACCAAGTTACTATATTTTCATATGGAAAACATTTTGGATTAACTGTCACATTTCCATATTAACGGCAAACCCAGTTTTCCGGTTAACAATGGTTACGTCTTTTTGTACTTTTGCAATATTTCCACGTGTTGCCTCGTAACACCCTTAGATCACCAACCCCACTCTTTTTCCACCTTCTCTCCTCACTTATATATTATATACACACCTTTTCCCCTCCCAAATCTTTTGAGTTCTCCTTCTTAACCATCAATATTCTCTCGCTATTTTCTTCATCTTCTTCAATAATTCACTTCATTCAACATTTTCTCTCTCCAACCTCTTATATGAAACACAAAACCGCTGCTGACGGCGGAGCTATGGTTGCAGAGGGAGTTAACCGCCCGACTTTGTCCACTCTCTTGAAATCGGACAATACCTTTTTTCCAAATCAAGAAACTGATAATTCTAGTCAGAAAACCAGTCCAACACATTCAAATAGCAGCACGCCGACAAGCGGAGAGGGCTCACCGTATTTGATATCATCTCCACACAGCCAGCTCTCTCCATATCTGAAATCTCCATGGATAATTCCATCTCCAATAATCAACCATACGCTTAATAGCAATGGGCTTATCGGATCCATTGTACGCGAAGCGGGTCACGTGTATTCATTGGCAGCTTGTGGAGACTTGTTGTACACTGGTTCAGACAGCAAGAACGTGCGGGTCTGGAGGAATTTGAAAGAGTTTTCCGGGTTTAAATCCAGTAGCGGGTTAGTTAAGGCCATTGTTATACACGATGACAAGGTTTTCACAGGTCATAAAGATGGCAAAATCCGAATATGGAAAGCATCGTGTAAAAATAACAGTGTCCATAAAAGAATCGGGACGTTACCCACTTTTAAAGAATACGTCAAAAAATCTTTGAACCCGAAGAATTACGTAGAAGTCCGTCGACACCGAAACGTTTTATTCATCAAGCATTTTGACGCAGTTTCATGCTTAAGCTTGAATGAAGACCTGGGCTTATTATACTCCGGATCTTGGGATAAAACCCTCAAAGTATGGCGATTATCCGACTACAAATGCCTCGAATCCATCAACGCTCACACTGACGCCATAAACTCGGTGGTCACCGGGTTCGACTCGTTGATTTTCACCGGATCCGCGGATGGAACAATAAAAGTATGGAGGAGAGAGCTTGAAGGACACGGAACCAAGCATTTCTTGGTTCAGACACTGTTAAAACAAGAAAACGCGGTCACAGCCCTCGCAGTAAATCCTGAATCTACGGTTATTTACTGCGGGTCCTCGGATGGGTTGGTAAATTTTTGGGAGCGTGAAAAGCACTTGTCACACGGTGGGGTCCTCCGGGGCCACAAAATGGCCGTCTTGTGTTTGGCTGCAGCCGGTAATTTGGTGTTCAGTGGGTCAGCCGACAAAACCATATGTGTATGGAAGAGGGAGGCCGGTGGGATCCACTTCTGTTTGTCGGTTTTGACAGGTCACGGTGGGCCCGTTAAATGCCTAGCCGTTGAAGAAGATCAGGAGTCCGATAAAGGAGATCAACGCTGGATAGTTTACAGCGGTAGCTTAGACAAGTCCGTTAAGGTTTGGCGCGTGTCTGAGAACGTGCCCGAGTTGAGAGAGTACAACCAGTACCAATCGCCCAGGCTAAGTTTTTCTTCGCCGACCACAACAAACAAAGGCTTGTGTCATTGGTAAGTGAAAGCCGACGCGTGGAGAATGGGACATGAAGGGCAGGCGAAGCCACAGTATGTGTTTGGTGGATTTTTTCCAAACAGGGAAAACACCTTTGCGAAAAGGGTACAACGATGGGTAAGTGGCGAATGGACCAATTGATCATTACAGAAGAAGAACCACAAATACGAAGGATCCAAACAGCACCTATCAGGGGGTTTCCTTAGGTACGAAGCAATGTGGACGGTTTTGTGTCCTGTTTACTGGATGTGGTTTGATATCAGAAAACAATAAATGAAACAAAGAAGTTAAAGTTAATGTAGAAAATGGTTTTTAGAACATTGAAGATATAGAAGAGCGGTATATATTTTTGTATTTTGTACTTTTTCTTGTGAGCTTGTATTATCAAAGTTGAGAAAGTGTATAAATTTATCTTCTTTTTTTTTTCTGATTTTACTTAATGTAAACTTTTTAACAATTTTATTTTATATAAGTAGCAGTATATCATTAGATATAAGAAATCTAAATAATAAATTGCTGGAAGCAGAAGTTAGCATACTCTTTACATAAGCATGCAAGAATATTTTGCAATTTGACCAGCAAGCACATATTTCATTTTTCTCGGTGTGAATATTATAAGAATTTCAATACCTCAAATGTTCATGAACTAATACATACTAATTAACAATTATAGAAGATCTAGCAGTTACAGGCTCACACTAGAAACATATATAGGAAAATAGATAAATATTTTTGAGGATTCTTTTTTTGGGTCAGTTTATGAGTATAGTGACACGTAAATACATAATTAGAAATAAAATATAGAATAGTATAGAACAGTATAAAATAATCAGAGCAGAGGGATGGAGAGGAAAGGTTTAAGGATAATTAATGCATTAACAATAACAATGATGGTGTTAGGAGGTTGAGCGCAAGTTAATGGCGAATACTTCAGTTGCGTCTATGGTTTCTTCCACAACGTCAAATGCTGCCTCACTTGCATGCAATGCTGCGCTTCAAAGCTTAATTATATCACTTCTATGTTAGAAAGAGATTTTTGACATTTTTTTCAGAGTCAACACATGATAAATATTTGTTTACTTTCTAAAATCTGTTATTTTTAGTAGCAAATTTGAATTAATTATATAGTTTGGAATTATATAGTTTGGAGGGTAATTTGACCCTAAAGATATATTAAAAAATAAATGTATGATATTTTCAATTGTTTAAGAACAAATTTGTCTTTTTATCCTTAAATATTATAAAGTACTAATGATTTATATTAGCGAAATATGAAAAATTTATGCTTCGAATTTCCGGAAGAAAAATCTCAATCGCACAAATTCTTATATATATATGGGGGCCCGGTTTGACAAAAAAAGGCATTGTGTCAGGAAATTAATTAAACTTAACATGCACTTAATATCATTAGTTTTACAAATTTCTATGTTTACTTCAATTATTTAAAGTATATTTTATCAATCATTCATGCACTACTAAAGCGATGTAAAGAAATTTTTATATTGGGATAATAAAGATGAAATATAAAAAGTATAAATAAAGTGATGAAGCAACCCCGGAATTGATCAATGATAGAAAAGAATTTCATGTAAAGCCAGCGGTATTGCCAAAAAAAAAAATAATAATAAAAGTAGGAGAAAAGGAAATAATAGAGCAATCAATTAGAACAACTTTCGGCAAATAATAACCATGCCATTATTCAACTTAATTGATTAAAGAGTTTCATTTCTGAATTTCAAGAACCAAGACGCAATGTTTAACAAGAAGGAGAAAGAGTATCAGAAGGAGGTGCTCCACCATTAACAACATTTTTATTACCAAAATCTTGAAATAATAATGTCGATAAAGCCAATAAGTAATAATAATATTATTAGGGACATGAACAAATGTCAATTCATATATTATCAGTTTATAGATTGAAAAGCCTGATGACTCTCAGTATTTTATTAGTCGTTAATGAAAATAAAATATGTTTTTGTAGAACATTAATATGATTATTAACAGAAGAAATAAATATATAAATAAATATAAAAGAATTTAAAAAATAAACAAACCCTTTTGTGAAGAAAGACACGCAAACTCCCGAGACAAATGCGATCAAATAGAATGAAGCTTTACATATTTTTGCCCAAAAATACTCCAATGATTAAATTTGAAGAAATTGATTCTGAACTCTAATTCTGCACATAAAACATACACACGTATACAATTCCTAATTTATAGTAATTAGGATTTCAGGATCATAATCTCGATATATGTATCTAATAGTCATATTACTCTTTTTGTTTTTTTTGGGTGTCAATAGTCAATTATATATTAATTTTTTTTATAATATTGAAATGTATTAATTATTTTCTTAATTTATGTGTCAATAGTAAAAAACAAAGTTTAAAAAAAACTCGATATATATATATATATATATATGCCATGATTAATTTTTACCTTGCAATAACTAATTTTATGCCAAGAAATGCACACTTTTAATGTTATTATAGATTAATATTCTTTGAAATCTAGTATATTTCTATATTTATTAAGGGTACATGTGAGAATTATATGATATTCATTTTTTTTTATTTACACCCTTTCTCTATAACTTTTAATGTGCTATAAAAAATGAACTATAAGATATCATTTTCTATATCACTTTTAACGTGAGAACTATATTTATTAATTTGGATTGCCACGTGAAATGAAAAGTAGTGGCATTTTCCATTTTTAGCATTTAGCAAAGAAGAAATAAAATCTCATTTTATGAAGGGGAAAAAAAATCTAAGAACAAGTTGTTATGTTTGGTTGTAATTTTGTGGAGCACTAAGTGTCTTTATGTTCAAAATTCATAGTACCGTGTTTAAGTAGTTACCTATGACTGAAGCAAACAAGAAAGTGAAATTAGAGGCAGCTAAAAGAGAGAGAGAGATGGAGAGCATAACTACTTATCCTCAACCAACTGGATGGAATCTACAAGATTAGTACCATTCACACCAGATCACAAATCATATTTTACATATTTTTCTCTATTTATTAATTTGTATATTTCTTGGTTCTGATCATATGAGTGATCTGAATTTTATTTCAATAAAAGGGATGATTTTATTTATATTGGGCAGCAAAAAGGGTTGAATTTAGCAGATAGCATGAAAATAATCTCAAATACAGGAATTGTAAGGTTTTTATTTTATTTAATGGGGCTGGGTGCAAGCCTATGACTGTCTAGTCTCAATAGAATTATATTGGGCTGCATCCGCTCTTATGACTGAACCTTTATATGCAACCCTAAATGAAGTCTGTATTAAGAATTTGGACCGTTCATTTAAAACATTTGGTCCCCATAAGCTCCGGTCCACCAAGCTAACATATCATAAGCAGGACAGGACGTTCATAACGCACGCACATCACAACGTAACTTGTTCAAAAATTTCATCAAAATCAACCTTAAACACCTATATAATAAGGATTCTAAAGACAATCAAAGCTCAAAGGCATGCATCTGATCCACTCTTTTGCCTTCATCATAAATATACATATATCTTAGTATGCTCAAAATCTAACTTGATCGTTGGACTTTCCATCAGAACGCACCAGTCTTTGTTCTATTTTCTAGGTGGCTTTGTGGTCTGATCATCAGATAGAGAGGAGAAAGGGAAAGTAATAAGGAGCATAAAATGTTTATGAAGGTTATACCTTTTGGGAGTCAGCAAAATAGAAAATTTCAAGGGGTGCCATACAGTAAATTGTTCATGATAATTTCATGTTAAAATACATGGAATTTGTTTTTGAATTAAAAAACAAGTTGCATCAGTCTTGTGCTCATTATCCAATAAAAAATAAAAAAACAGATTATTTTTTGATATGACGGTGTATATTGATGCACATGGTCAGCATTAGGCACCATATTAATAAATACCTAATCACCTTTTAATAATTAATTAAACTATATTTGTCTAGTATTGGAACATGACAAATATATGAATACTTTAGGGTTGATGGGAATGTATGAGTTGCAATTATTACAATTTAGCACAACTTTCCAAATGTTATCTTGAAAATTAGCACATCTTACTAATTCAAATTACTGCTAACTAAATTAGTTTTTTGTTCCTAATTTTCTGTACTGAACTTGGTCAGTAGTTATGTGTCAATAACAGAGCACTTTGCTCTGATTCGATAGGATATCACATAAGTTAGTTTCAAAAAAATTTATTACGTTTGAGTCTTTAAATTCAGCATTTTATGTAATGTTTTGAGTTACGCAATAATAAGAATTAGTTCATTCTCTAATTATTTCTTTTTTGTGTTTTTATAAAGGTTTTGCACTGTTTTGTTATATGGTATCAAAGCCTGATTCAAGGTTCTCCCATCTCTTTGATTTTTAAGAAACTGTATTTCTACATATGGAGGTGGTGAATGGAGAAAATAGTGTAAACACACAATATAGTGTAGAGAAACTTGTAGGCAAAAACTACAAGTACTGAAAAAAATGTATGGAAGTTTTTCTTCAAGGTCAAGACCTGTGGGAATTAATTGCTGGATCCGATACAGAGATTCCCAATGACACTCTCGATAACGTTGAATCACGAAGGAGATGGAAGATTAAACTTCGATCAATAAAGAATTTATTGATAATGTTCTTGATGTAAATTCACCAAAGAAAGTTTGGGACACTCTACAAAGGCTATTTTCAAAGAAAAATACAACAAGATTACAGTTCTTGAAAAATGAATTGACAATGATGAAACAGGAAGGTATGTCAATTTCAGAATATTTCTTGAAGGTAAAAAATATTTGTGCTGAAATTTCCAAACTAGATCCGGATGAGAAAATAAGTGAAGCTCGCTTGAAGAGATTTCTCATTCGTGGTTTGCAGAAAGAATTAGGGATGATCATGGGGCAGGGATTCCCCGAAATTTTTTCCCGCGGGAATGGGGATAGGGAAAAAAAATCTCCGTCTTAGAATTGAGGGCGGGGACGGGGAATGGGGTATCCGTCCCGCACGGATCAACGCCCCACAAAAAATATTTTTTTATTTTAAAATATAATATTTTATAAATAATTAAAATTAAAATTAAAATTAAAATTAAAATTAAAATTAAAATTAAAATTAAAATTAAAATTAAAATTAAAATTAAAATTAAAATTAAAATATAACTTAATTTTATAATTATTAAGTTTTAAATTAAACTTAATTTTAAATTTTATGAATGATTAAAATTTATATTAATTTAAATTATTATTTATTTTAAATTTTTTATTTATTAAATGTTATATTTTAATTTTAATTATTTTAAAAATATTATATTTTAAAATTAAAAAAAATTAGAGGGACGGGAGAAATTCCCTCCCTGATATTGGTGGCGAGGGCGGAGGCGGGAAATCCCTGCCACTGGCAGGGGAGTGAGTGGGGGTGAATTCCTCGGCCCCGCCCCGCCTCGCCCCGTGATCACCCTTAGAAGGAATACAATCCTTATGTCACCTCTATACAAAGATGGGAGAAACAACCATCAATTGAAGAGTTAGAGAGCTTACTTTCCAATCAAGAAGCTCTGGCTAAACAAATGGCCAAAAGCTTTAGTTCTGAACAAGATGCAGTTCTTTTCTTTAGGGGAAAGTCGAATGAGAATAATTCAGAAGAAGATGCAAATAGAAAGAAAGCTCTCAATAATAGTGCTCAAGGAAGCAGATTTGTCAGATGTTACAGATGTGGAAAGCTTGGGCATATAAAGAGAAATTGTCGAACAAAACTTTCGAGAGCAAATGTTACTTGTGAAGATGATGGGAGTGATCAACTCAACTGGGAGCAGTGTTTTACAACTGAAGTAATCGAAGAAAGTGACAATGTTACTTTGAATCTGCACCAAATCAAACTCAAATCAACTACGCCATCTACAAAGATGAATGGATCATAGATTCTGGTTGCTCATATCATATGACAGGTGATGATTCTTTATTCTCAGAACTGCGACAATATGATAGCAAATGAGTTATCATTATGGTTGATAACTCAACATATCCAGTAGTTAAAGAAGGTGCAGTGAAGATTGATGCCAATAAAGCAAGTGTCACGCTGAATGATGTTTATCATGTACCAGGTTTGAAGAAAAATTTAATTTCAGTTTCTCAGATTACTAATTCTGGAAAATATGTCTTATTTGGTCCAAATCATGTAAAGGTGCTTGAAAATGTTAAAAATCTTGTAGAGACGTTGTTCTCTCTGGTGAAAAGAAAGGATCTTTATTTGTAATATCAGTAGGGGAGGCATATGTAAAGAAAACAAGCCAAACAGATAATACAACAACATAGCATGCTCGATTGGGCCATGTAGGTTACGAAATGTTGCAACAGATTTCTTCAAAAAAGTTATTGGACGGCTTACAAACTTTAAAGAATGTGCATGAAGATGTCATTTGTCAAGGTTGCCAGTACGAGAAGTCACATCATCTTCCTTTTAAAAGCTCTTTTAATCGTAGAACCACTCCTTTTGAATTGATTCATACAGATTTGATGAGACCGATAAGAACACCCAGTTGCAGCAATTGCCACTATGTCATGGTATTGGTGGATGATTATTCAAGGTACACTTGGACTTATTTTTTGAAAGAAAATAATGAAGCACTATCCAAGTTTGTTGAATTTAAAAATATGGAAGAGAAAGAGTTGGGACAGAAAGTAAGGTGTTTAAGAAGTGACAACGATGGTGAATTTATGTCAACTTATTTCTTTCAATATTGTGATTACAATGGCATCCAAAGGCAAATGACGTGTCCTAATATCCCTTAACAAAATAGAGTAGGAGAAAGAACGCTGGCCCATCTTATTGATAGAATATAACATGGCATATACATGATGATCACGCAATGGAAAAATAATAAAATTGATCATACATACCATGCAATCCATAACAAGAATCGAAAACATGCAATTTTAGGGTTTTAAAACTTATAATCTTAGATGCACCTTAAATCTTGATTTTGATGATGACTAGTTAGATTTGTGCCATAAATCAACTCTAGTATAATTTTTAATTTTGCCATTTTTAATTTTATGTCATACAACCCATAAACATTAAAAATATATATAATATGTACCAACATGAATTAAAACATAAAATCATGAAGAACATATATCATACACGGCATTCATACTAAAACAAACAAACAATAATGAAACTAGTTGTTTAATGCTCGTATAATGCCACAAAAATGCACAAACACTTAAAATGATTTTATGAGCCATTTAATAATTTAAATAAGGTCATAAACATTGAGTTAAGGTTCTGTTCAGATCTGATCTAAATGTGTTTTTGCCATTTTAATCAAAACAAAACAAACAATGTTGATTAAATATGCAACAAACACAAACTAGTCATAGTTTTAAGTGATTTTAAAATTAATCAATTAAATTGTCATGGAACAGAATTAAAATAAATTTTAAAATATGTCCAGACCTATTAATCTGTAAAAATCACTTACTAACATGTCAAACACGTTTATACATTTAATTTTGAAAACTAGTTGTTAAATAAACACATATCATGCAAACTAGCACCTAGTTTCAAGATTAACATGTACCATCAGGTATTTATAATTAAATCCGATCATGAACAGCTCTAAGAACATCTTAGGACAGTATATTAACATGTCATAATAATTATAATACCTATCTAATCATTTAAAATTATTTTTACACCAAAACAATGCAAAAAACTCAAAACAGAAAATTTCAGCATTGCATGTTTTTAAACGAACGATTTTTGAATAAATATTTAATGTATCTAAAGCACTAAAATAAGCATGTTTAGGCTCTGATACCACTGATGGAATATAACATGGCATATATATGATGATCATGCAGCGAAAAAAGAATAAAATTGATCATACATACCACGCAATCCATAACAAGAATCGAAAACATGCAATTTTAGGGTTTTAAAACTTACAATCTTAGATGCACTTTAAATCTTGATTTTGATTATGATCAGAAAATAGGATGAACTTATATGCTTCAGATCTTGATCACCAATGCCAAAGAAACAACCTTTACGCCACTCCTCTCTATGTTCACACACACAATTGTAAGGAAGGCTTAAAACTTAGAGTGCTAGCTCTAATCTTTGTGTATATGGCAATGGGTATTAAACTAAAGACACAAGAGCTGATCTTGTTCTTCCTAAGGTTCACCAAAGGCAGCCCAAAATCCATGAGAAGAAGGAAGAGTCCTTTCCCCTTGAGAGTGGCGGCTTAGAGAGAGAAAAAATCTAATTGGTAAAGTTACTTCTTATCTATATATATCACTTAGCTTAGGGTTTTGTGTGTGCCGAAATTTACTAGCATTTAGGTAGTAATTTTAGCCTCCATCACTTCCTAATTAAGTGATATATATTAATTCAAAGACATATAGGAATTTAAATTTAATTAACTTAATTATCTAAAGATAAATAACCAATTATCTAAAGATAAATAAATAATCAATTTATTCACTCCTTTTACCGTGTTTTTCACTCTCCATGGGCTAAAGTCCATTTAGCAATTTAATACCCATTATCCACATTAATTTGAATTTAAATAAAAGCTCAAATTAATGTCCAATACTTTATTTTAAATATTTTAAGCCCAATGCTTTATGTGCGAACCTATAGGTCCATTTAATATTGGCAATACATTAATAAATTAATCCAAAGGCTATATATATTCTCTAGTAAGATATTATAGCATTTCAAATTAAATGAAAATGCAAATGGCATTTAGTGACCTAATATAATTTTGCATAGTCTATTACCCTTAAATATCAGAATTAATATAAGGCATGGAACTAGTCATCCTTATATATACTAATTCCTTTCTTAATATTCCAGTGACACTGAACTCTCAGATAAATAATGATTACTCATTATTTCATCTCGGTATGGCCATACACTTTTCAGTTCACTAATCAAGTGATCGATGATATTTTCTCTCTTATTGAGAGGGGTAATCCCTTTACTTCTCTCATATTCTCTAACATAAATTAGTGCATACCCATACTTGTCACCCTGTTAAGAGTACGTTAGGTTTATGTCAAAGTACACAGTAATTCATAAAGATTTTCATAGAGATTTTAGGCCTAAGAACTCTGATGCAAAACTTGCATATGAGAAACACTTATGACTAGTACCATGTAGTGTTCTCATGAATGGATCGAATCCAGATACCATGTTCTAAACATATATTTATGATCTTTGATTGACACCCTTGTCCTTATGATCCGTAAGACAGAACTCATCTTATCAGAGAGAGCATACTAGTCTTAATTCATTTGTTATTTCCATAACAATGATCGACTAAGGATATTTAGAATGAAGTCTCTATTGTTTCGAGGTCTTACAATCATGTGCCTCACACATTATAACTTAAACTGAAATAATATTTTTGGATAGTTCTATCAATTGATATGCACAGGAATACAATAGATAAAATAAATGCCTTATTTATTAAATTAAATGCTTTATAACAATGTATTGGGGCTAGGGCTTATTCTAACACTTATTTCTACAAATCTTTCTTGGCTTCATGATAAGAATCTTCCTCAAAAAATTTGGGCAGAAGCAGTTCGATGTGCATGCTACGTAATCAATCGTCTACCTCCATAGCCAAGTAAAGAAAAAGCCCCCTTTGAGATATTATATAGTGTCAAGCCAAATGTAAATTATTTTTGAGTATTTGGTTCAATATGTTATATTCATGTTCCTAAAAATAACAGAACCAAACTTGACGCAAAGGCGAAGAAATGTGTTTTTGTTGGCTATGACACATGCAGGAAATGGTGGAGGTGTATGGATCCAATAACAATGAAATCCATTACATCCAGAGATGTCATATTCAATGAAATGTCATCATGGCATTCTGGTGAAAAAACTTCAAAAGTTGCTACTCTTCCTGATAGTTCAGACAATTTGAAGTTGTTTTCTCAAATAAATGAACAACTTTCTCACAATGATGAATCTGAATATCAAGGAAGTGATGAATTTCCAACCCTAAGAAGGAATGATTCAACAAGTGAAGGTGGTGCCAGTGTTGCTAGAAGATCTTTAAGGGAGAAAAGACAACAGGTTCATCTTAAAGATTATGAAGTGCAGCTGAATCACTGTAGCATCAAAGGAAGAACTAGGGTGTTATGAGGAAGCAAAAGTCTGCTTAGAATGGGAAGTAGCAATGCAAGATAAGATTGAAGCATTAAGGAGGAATGACACACGGGAGCTTATGCCAAGACCAAAAAAATTGCAAACCAGTCACTTGCAAATGGGTCTATCATTTGAAAAAGAAATCAGATGGTACAATTGATCAATACAAAGCTCGTCTTATTGCTCGTGATTTTTCTCAAAGCTACGGATTAGACTATGAAGAGACTTTCAGTCCGGTAGCAAAGATGGTGATAATAAGGTCAATATTTTCACTTGCTGCTTTCAAGAGTTGGAAGATATGGCAACTTGATGTAAAGAATGCATTTTTTTATGGTGAGTCGGATCACTAGGTGCTGATGGAACAACCTCCAGGATTTGTTTCTAAGGAATTTCCTCATCATGTTTGTTTGCTGAAAAAAGCACTGTATAGCCTCAAAAAAGCACCAAGTGCTTGGTACGGTAAAGTGGCTCAATATTTTATTTTCTGTGGATTTACTGTTGCTGATTCAGATTCTAGTTTATTTGTGAAAACAAATAAAAAAGGCACTTATTGGTTTTATTATATGTGGACGACATGCTAATCACAGGAGAAAATGAAGCTGAAATTTCTAGTTTGAGAAATGATCTGTCAATTCATTTTGAAATGGAAAATTTAGGAGAAATCGGATGTTTTCTTGGTCTCGAAGTGGAGAAAATAGGTCAGGGATTTTTTATATCTCAGAGAAGTTATGCAAATAATCTCTTGGAGCATTTTGGCATGGTGGAGTCAAAAGAAATTGCTACTCCCGTAACGTCCCCGGATGGCCACTTGCCGATATTGTTCGCTTTGGACCTTAGCCCTCACGATTTTATTTTTGGATCTCCCCAAAAGGCCTCGACAAGGGAGAGTTATCCATAGCCTTATAAGGACTACTTCATTCTCCTCTCCAACCGATGTGGGATCCTTTGACTGAATCCATATGTATGTGGGAGCCTTTGACTGACCCTACCCCCTAAGGAGGCTCAGCGCTCTCGCTGACACATCAGGCCCGGCCCCATGACCAACACACCGATCCAGCACCGGCTCTGATACCAACTGTAATTCAAATCCTACATTATACTAAGTTTAATTAAAGTCTAATTGCACAATTATAACATCAATTATAATTTTTCCCAATAATTTAATATTTTTCCTCTAATAAATTTAAAGAAAAATTCAACAAATTAAGTAAAAATTAAAAAATTTCGTAGTCACATACCTTAACGGTCGAATTTGCTTCGATTTGCTTAATAATTTGCTCATCGGACCGATTGTCGGAGCATCGTCGGGGGCTCGTCAAAATCTCACCGGTGACAATCCGACATCGCCATCTTGTAGATCGGGATCCCTTAATTCCTTTTCCGGTGGTCACGTGCTCAAATGTTGTCATTGTTGGCCGGAATCTACACTTGATCAACCCGTCAAATCCATTTTCGATCTATTAATTATCGGCGTTTGAGGGGTGATGGAGTATACTGAAAGACTCGCTCACTGTTGGGAGTCGGCCGGTGGTAGTAGAATCACCGTCGTCGCCATAGATCACCGAAAAAATGAGAAAAATCGATCGAAAAGAAAAAGAGAAAAATTGAACAATCGAAGCGCCATCGTGGGACCGAATGCCGGTGAAAGGGAGACGACATGCCACTCGTTGCCGTCGCGGTGGTGGCCAGCGAAATGTCCGGCCGGCGGTTGTCAGTCTTTCTTTCTTCTTTTTCTTTTTTTTTTCTTGGGTCGCCGTTCCACTACATCTTTGGTTTTCTTTTTTTTTCTTTCTTTCTTTACATTTGGTCAACTTTTGTTTTTTTCTTTCTTTTTACTAATACTTTAGGCCATTTGTGGCCAATATCGGCTGCCACTTTTTTTTGTCTTTTATTTTTCTTTTTTTTTTGCACACACACATATATATATCCATAATTTTGCTATTTTGGCTCCCAAAACTTTTTTCTCATTTTCAAAACTCTTATTCATTTTAAAATTAATTTCATAATTTTTATCACATCAAAAATAGGTAGAACATAAATTTTTTACTCAATCAGTGTCCGTTATCGGTCCGATTTAAATTTATCAGTCCGATTCAATAACTACCAGTGTCATAGAAAAATTTAATTATCGTTACCAAAATATTCTAAATAAAAATTCATGAAAACCTTCAAAATATGGCAATATTCGGAGTTCATTTACTATTTTTACAATTTACACAAAATCAAGTCACCTTCCCTACCAAAAAAATTAACTCGCTACCTTTTTTCATATTTTTGATTTTTTGAAATCTATTTGACCTTGATTTCACTTTAAATTTAAACCCCGGACTCACCATGAAGAATACTTTTCGACGGTCCAATAAAATATTTTTTTTATTTTTGGGTATATTTTTCGGCCCGAAAAATACTATTTACTGTCAAAAAATACTATTCACGGTTAACCCGGTGTTGAGGCCTTTACAATTTTCCCCTACTAAAAAAAATTTCGTCCTCAAAATTTACTTATATCGAAGAGTAGAGGATACGATATTGTCGTTTTATCGAAACTTCTTTAACATTCAATGGTTCCGACGCATCATTGTTAATGGAACCCACTTACTTTTAGGCTAACAAAACTCAATATCAAAAATCTTTATTAGTCTCTTTCCACAAGTCATAAAACCCTGTGTGCATATTTCTTTCATATTTCAATTCAACTTAAATCTTGCTGATTTCTTTGCACTAAATTAAGTCCAACATAAAAGACTCGAAAAATACTTTTCTGATAAGAGTGTTACATTTAGTTGGTATCAGAGCCGGTGCCGGATCGGTGTGTTGGCCATGGGGCCGAGCCTGATGTGTCAGCGAGGGCGCTGAGCCTCCTTAGGGGGTAGAGTCAGTCAAAGGCTCCCACATACAGGTGGATTCAGTCAAAGAATTCCACATCGGTTAGAGAGGAGAACGAAGTAGTGTTTACTGCGTGCAGGTTTTGAAATATTGATGGAGCTTGATATACGGAGAAGCAGAATTCGAAGATGAAGAAAGTTAGTTGTACTTTTACTTTTAGTATTTGTAGCATGTATATACTTAGACAGTGAGAGTATAAAATTGAACTATATTGAAGGTAATTTTTGTTAAATGATAAATATTATTACGTCTGGAGAATGTCAGTTAATGAGTTGTAAATGACTATCATTGATATGTGATTGGTTGTCTATAATTTATATTGCTATCGGATATGATTTGTTGTGCCTCTGATAGGCTGTGTGGATTGTTTAAATTTTTCAGGAGGCTAGTAAGTTCTAGTCGTTGAGCTGTCGAAATTTCGTAAATTGACTAAAATATTAAATTGTATCAAAATTGTTTGGCAGTGATTGAAGTTAAAAAAAATTTACCGTTTACTCCTAAATTTTGCATCGAAAAATACTGTTCTGATAAGGGTGTTACATTTAGTGGTATCAAAGCCGGTGCTAGATTGGTGTGTTGGCCATGGGGCCGGGCCTGATATATCAGCGAGGGCGCTGAGCCTCCTTAGGGGGAGTGGAGGCAGTCAAAGGCTCCCACATATAAGTAGATTCAGTCAAAGGATCCCACATCGATTGGAGAGGAGAACGAAGTAGTCCTTATAAGGCTATGGATACCTCTCCCTTGTCGAGGCCTTTTGGGGAGACCAAAGAACAAAATCGTGAGGGTTAAGACCCAAAGCGGACAATATCAACAAACGACCATCCGGGGACGTTACAACTCCTATGGAGCCATATCTAAAGCTGGATAAAGAAGAAGGGAAGTTATTGAAGGATGCAACAAGATTTCAAAAACTTGTTGGCAGCTTAATTTATTTAACAACTACAAGATTAGAAATTGCATATTCAGTTAGTGTCATATATTAGTTTATACAAAGTCAACGAACTCCTCATCTAGATGCTGCTAAGAGAATCTTGCGTTATGTAAAAGATTCTCTTGATTATGGTCTTATGTACAAGAAAAGTAATGATTTTATGGTGAGAGATTTACTGATGCAGAATGGGCAAGTGATGCAAATGATCGTCGTTCAACATCAGGCTATTGCTTTAATACTGGTTCAACTGTAATTTCATGGTGCAGCAAGAAGCAATCAACTGTTGCATTATCAAGTACTGAAGCTGAGTACATGACAGTAACAATAGCTGCACAGGAATACATTTGGTTAAAGCGTTTGATAGGAGGCATCTTTTGTAAGGTCAACTATGCAGTGCCAATTGAGTGCGACAATGAGAGTGCAATCAGACTTCCTTCAAATCCAATATTTCATGGGAGAACAAAATATGTTGAAGTTCATCATCACTTTATTAGGGAAAAGGTGCTGACCCAAGAAGTTGAGTTAAAGGGAGTTCATACTAGTAATCAGGTTGCTGACATATTTACAAAGGCCTTAGCTAAGCCTAAGTTTGAAAGTTTCAGAGCTGCACTCGAAGTCGTTGGTAGTAAGTATGCACTAAGGGGGAGTCTTGAAAATTAGTGCATCTTATCAAGTCAAATTACTGTTAACTAAATTAATTTTTTGTTCCTAATTTTTTTGTAGTGGACTTGGTCAGTAGGCTTTTTA
The DNA here is from genome assembly GCA_037975025.1 of Excoecaria agallocha. Taxonomy (NCBI): domain Eukaryota; kingdom Viridiplantae; phylum Streptophyta; class Magnoliopsida; order Malpighiales; family Euphorbiaceae; genus Excoecaria; species Excoecaria agallocha. The sequence goes on along the minus strand of CM075808.1, from coordinate 50,418,555 downwards.
TTTATTTATTTTTTCTGTTTGTTTGTAAGCGAACTCTTTAAGGTGATTACAAGATGTCATTGACCTTTTTTGTTCTTTTTTTTTTTAACACTTAAAGTTTCAAAATAAATATATTTTGTCTTTCTACTTTTTTAAAATAGGTGATTTTTACTTTAAACTTTACAAGATAAACGTATTTTACGTAGTAGTATGCAATTAATTGCTGTACTAACCAGTGTATTTTCTCTTTATTTTGAAAATTTAAAGGTAAAAATAATAAAAAAAAGTTTCATAATAATTTTTAACCATTTCATAAAAATTGATGGCAAAAAATTACTTAATCCAAAAATAAATAATAAAATTTCAATTCAAACCATTTTTTAATATAATAAATAAGTGTACCACCAAGAATTTAATATTAATCTTTAAAAAACTTTCATATATAACCAAAGCCCTGAAGTGTTTGCAGTTTGCACTTCTGCCCTGTGCTTGGAGTACTTTTGTTGCAAAGCTGCAGTCAAATAGTAAAAGAAATAATAAGAATAATAATGTTGGTAAAACCAGTTCTTGTATTTAATTAGCACATGAATAAGGGCAATTTATATTATTAGTTATTAATAATGACAATAAAATGTGTTATTTGTAGCTTAATTATTATGGAATTTTTCATTATCAGTAGAAAAGGAAAAGAAGTTAACAAAAGACCAAAGGCACACAGTGCTTGTCTAGATATGATCTATGTCATCTTGACCAATTCAATTGGCGTATAATTTTTAAAATCACATTTAATTATTTAAAAAAAAAAAGTAAAGTCAAATTAAGGTCGTTGAGGATTAAATTAAAGTTTATTAATTATGCAGATTGTTTCCACAATTTCTTTACTTCACTTCATATAAAAATCATAAATAACATTTCTCTCGGGACTTAATTAAAGCATTTGTCAATGGTAGATGAAGATAAGATCTCCAAATATTGTATTGCTTCCATTATCAATTAAAGTCATATATAGGGTTAATGCATACAATTTTCAAATAATTACTACTACTAATATTTTACCCTTTTTTATTTATCAACGTCACCATCAGATTACCTGCTGTGGATTCGACTGTGATTTTATTTATTTATTTATTTTTACAATGGTAATAAATATAAAACATATGGGACTTTAAAATAAATAAATAAATATTGGACTACTTTTATTCTCAGTAAAGTTCTCTATTATCTCCCACATTTCAATCTGACTACAGTGGTTAGTTATAGAGATATAATTTCTAATTTCTAATTTATATATATATATATATATATATAGTGTTTCAACATCCATTTTTTGTATTCATTCTTTTCAAAATAAATGTTAGTAATAACATGACATAAAAGAATTTAAACATTGTACACATATTATATAAAAAATGGCGAGTAAAAGAACATATAATATGAAAAAGATATTTTACCAATTCGCATTAATTTATGGGAAAAAGGATAATTAAAGATCCCATTATGGCGTCAGTTCCCATTAATTAAGTGCCCTCCTAATGCATTGACTTTGGAAAGCTGCTGAACTATGCTCTTTTGTCCTAAAATTAAGCTATTCACAATTCTATAAGTTAGGTTACTTTAATTAAATCGATCTATCATATTTTAATATCTTAACAAAATAAATTTATTCATATGATCATACTGTAATTAATTTTGATAATATTATCCATACCGTACATATGTACGGAGAGCTGTCAGTACATGCATACTTTAATACATTTTAATAATATATTAGAAAATAAAAATAAATTATAAAATTATCAGGATGACCTCGTGTTTACTAATGGGTAAAGATGACTGGAAAAATTAATATTTCTAAGTCAATTTGATCATGAATCACGGGTCGGTCGATTACATGCTCATGTTCAGGTTGGGTTTTTTCTTTATGCACTAAAAATATTAACAATTTAGTCGCAAAAAATTTGTAATTAAAATCAAATAATCTCTAACTAAATAAAAAATAGCTGCCAATTACTATTGAAAAATTTCGTAGCCAATTGAATCAACTTTGCTATGAATTTTCTTTTCTGCCGCTTTTTAGAGATTGATTTCTGAATTCGTAGCAACGATTAACATATCTTAAACTCAATTTTATTTTAGCTACGGATATTCAATTTCATCGCTAAATCTATCTTTATTTTGCTATAAATTTATTTCTGAATTATGGATTTCACCTCTAAATCCATTTATCGGGTTTAATATTTTAAATTAGAATTTTAGTCATAAAATTATATTAGCATGCTTATCTTATATCTGTTAACAAAATTTCAACGCTTCGTTTCATCCGATTTTTATAATTTGAATATATATTCACACTGTGTTAATAATATGCATACATAATTTTGAGAAATAGATAACTTTTCATTTAAGTGAAATTTATTTTTCTCTTATTCTATTCATTACATTAATTTAAATGTAAACCTTTGATAGGATCATATTATAATATATGATACTGACTATTAATATTCAGTATTCAAGTACGTTGGCATATGATAAGTATAAATGTGTTTTTTCATTTTTTTTGTTAAGATAATGAGGATAAATTGACCAAAGTATTTTAAGCGAGTAGTTGTTAATTCATAATTTTATTTAAAAGTTGATAATAATATATTCGAAGCATTGAAATCAAATGTTAGAGATTTCTTTTTTTGTTAATAAGATGGATTGTGTTTGACTTTGCTCATAAAAGAATTATTTTTTTTTAAATTTATCTGACATAAATTATAAGTAATTCGATCCGTACATATTATTTATATAAAAAAAATTGATATTTTTAGAGCGCTTTAGTAAATTTTTGGAAATTTAATATATGCTCGCTGAGTTTTCAAGACTGAATTTTTTATTTATGGATAGGTTTAGGTATGTCTAGGATTACACAATAAAAATTAGTTTTAATTATTTATTTATTTATTGTTTAAATTTAAAAAACCAAAAATTAAATTGCAATAAATATTAATAATAAGTTTGAGATGATTGGAAAACTTGTTAAGTCAGTTTGATGATGATTCATGACTTGGTCTAATGATACGGTCATCTTAAGGTTGGTCTTTTCTATATGGGATGTGGAAATTATTAGAGATGAGTATAGACCGATTAATCAATTTATTAATAATTTTTTTTAAATCAATTCATTACTATCGTTTAACTGCTATATTTTTTAATTTGATTTTTCGTATTAGTTTATCGATTAACCACTAAAAAATTTTAATATATAAATTTAATAAATTATATAATTTATAATATTATTTTTAATTGTTAAAAATGCTTTAAAAATGAAAAATACTAATTAAATACAATATTCATTAAAATAATCAAAATAAAAATAAAATTTTCATAATTAATTATAAAAATTAAAAATATTCAATATAAAACTAACAACAAAATACTAATTATGCACATAATTTTAATATTTATTCACTAAAAATATATATTTTACAAAATTATATATCATATTATTTATAAATTATACAAAAATTGAAAAATATAAGTGTAAAATTTAAAATATAATTCATAAAATATATGTATATTCGATTTCGATTTTGGATCGGTTAACTATCGATTTTTAAAATAAAAATCATAAACCTAAAATTTTGATTCGATTAATCTAAAAATCGATTTGATTTTGGATCAATTTTTCAATTAACCGAAATTTTGATTAATCGTGCTTAGCCCTAAAAATTATCGGACAAATCCTTAATTATATTTGACTCGTTCATCAACTTTTTATGACATTAATTAATCAGGACGCTACTTGTCATTACAAAGATTATTATATTATACTCTCTTCGTTCTTTTTTATCTGTCACTTTTAAGTAAAATTTAAATTCTATTTATTTATCACTTTTAGACTTTCAATGTAATTTAATTTGTTTTTTCAATTTATTTTTTTTTTCAATAAAGTCAAAACCAATCAGATTTAATAATTTAGTTTTAATCACGCAATTTAATACTAAATTTAAATTTATTTATTATTTTTTAATTTTAGTGAAAATAATAAAAATAACTGCTAAAAAATGGATGAAGTATATAATAAGTAGTGAATGATACATGCCCACGTGGTTGCTCTCCTGTTACTTTATTGGTCTTTCTCAGAAAGAAAATTTTTCCTTTTCTACTCAATTCCTCTCTCCTATGATTATGGGACTTTTTTTAAGAATTGTGTGGTTTATAAATTTCAGTGAAGAGACAAAATTTTATTCAAATTTTTATTAGACAAAGCTATTGATCAATTTTTATTAGAGAAAATCAAATTGTCCAAATTTTATATATGTATTAATATTTTTATATTTTTTATTTTTCTTAAAATATATAGTGTTGTTAGTTTAAATTTATTTTTGTCATATAATTAATTTGGATGGTATATAATTGAATTAACTAGCTCTCTTTTATTTTTCTTTATCAAATATTATGTTTTATTATAAAATTTAAACTATTTATAATTATGTTGTTAATATTTATGATTTTATTAAGTTTTTAAATTATGCTAATTTTATTTATGAGTATTTGGGATGCAGACCTCTTCATTACGCGAAATTTCATGAACCTGCCTAGCTCTCTCCACCGGTGGGCTCCACAAGTTCAATTCCGTAGCCACTGGTTGCGAGAATGAACTCCTTCACGCCATTCTCCCAATTATTTCAAAATCCAATCCCATTTCCCAAATAACTTTTGAAACCACACCATTCTTAAAAAAAGTCCCTATGATTATATTATTAGAAAATATATATCTATATATCATTAAAAAAAAGTCAAAGTTGGATTTTTACCTTTGATATTTTTCAAAAAATTGCATTTTTATCTTTAAAATTCAATTTGGTAGATTTTTGCCCTTCATGTATGAAAATCGAAAGATTTATACCCTTGCTGAACCACTGTTAATTTTGATCGAGCTCCCGTTAGTTGACTAGTGACGTGTCAAAATTGGACACATGGTAGAGTTTGATTGGAACATGTCATTGCTTAGTTGGTAACACGTGCATGTCATGTGCTAGGTTAAAAAAATTACTTTTTACATTTCACCCTCTTCCATCTGCCCTCTCTCGATCCCATTTCTCGATCAAACACAATTCAAAAAAAATATCTTCAACATCGCAATCTGATAAGTTTTTAAGATCGATTTCTTCAATCTTCACAAATTGCATGTCAACATTGAATCGAAACCAAAGAAAAATTGAAGCTCGTAAGTTGAAACCTTAAATCGAAGAAAAATGATTTGAAATCGCACACTAAATCGAACAAAAATTTGATTCGGCAAAGAGGGGAATACATCAAAGGAAGCAGAGTCAAATGTCAATCGAACACTCTAGAGAGGCTGAAGACTCCTTCAAGTTGGTTAATTCCATTTTAGTGATAGTGTATTGTTAATGAATAATGGAGTTTAGGGTTGTTTGTTATCGAATAATGGGCCTGAGGGTTTTTTGCTTTTTATACATGTTGAAAAATAGTTAAAGTTGAAAAATTGAACCTCATATCGAATATTGTAGTTTGTGGTCCCAATTCCATGTGACATTATTCTCTTTATAGTAGTACCTCTATCTTCATTGACTTGTCTCTTTCAAACAAGTTCTCACTATTTTTTTACTCTCTAATGAATGCAGGGTGAGTTTGAGAACAGTTGTAAATTTATGGTTTAACTAGAATGAGAGATGGCTATTTGGGGATCAAATTGCATATGTATAGGGAAAAATGGAGTTAATGAAGAAAATTGATCCAGACTTAATAAGCTACCAATATATATGGGATGAATTTATAGAGAGGCTGGGCTTAAAGTATCTGAAATACTTGTTGTGTCTTGAACTAGGTAAGAAAATGCATGATGGTCTTTTTGCATTCATACGAGATGGTAGTGTGCATAGGATACTATTTGCTTTAGATTATTTTACAAGGGATATTGTTTTCTTTCTTGTTACTAAATATGACTTGATTGAATTTCCTGATGATTTATTAGTTAAAATGGGATTAATTAGATAAAAGATTGATAGGACCAATGTAGATGTTAATGGGCCTAATGAGGAAAGGCCTAATGTAGTTGGGGCTGGTAAGGATAGGCCTAGTGTACTGGGGGCCGGACTTAATGAAAATAGGGCTCATTTTAGGGAAGATAGTTGTGAAAATGTGGGTGATATTGAATCAGGAGATATAGATAGCAACATAGGTATTTCAAATAGTGATAATGATGATGTTAAGAGTTTAAGTGGTAGTGATAATGAGGAGGACAATGATATAGATGAGGATGATAATGAAATAGAAAGTGAAAGTGAATCAGATCTTGGGGATGTCATATGTGAGAGAGAAGTAAGAATGGAGACTTCCAAAAAGAGAGTTAGATATGATCCAAAGGAGAAAAATGGTTATTTCTATAAAGGGATGACTTTTAATGAAGCAAATGCTATGAGAGATGCTTTGAAAAATTATTCTGTGATAATAGGTAAAGATAACAAGATCATAAAGAGTGATCTTAGCAGGGTTAGAGTGAAGTGCAAGAGAGAATGTTGCCTTTTTATGTTCCTTGCATCAAAGGAGAAGGGCAAAGCTGGATTGAAGGTAAAAACTTTATGCATGCAGCACAAGTGCTATAGAGTTTTCAAAAATAATAAGGTTACAACAAAGTAGATTGCTGATCAAATGAGAAAAATAATTCAAGAAAACCCAGAAACAAAAATAAGGCAGATGCAATCATACATGGAAAAGCAATTGAGGTTACATGTTACCCATGACAAATGTAAAAGAGCAAGGAAATTAATTCTTAATGAATTAAAGGGTAACTGTAAAGATGGTTTCTCTCTGCTGGATGCTTATGCTATTTTTCAACAAGGCTAACTAGAACTTTCTACAATTTTTAAAGTCTCGATCAAATCTACGGTCAACTGATTACTATTTAAATCAAAATTACTATTTTTCTCTTACTTTATGTATTCAAACCTTCCTAAAAATACTTCCATAATTCTTAAAATATATTCATTAGATTCTACAAATATTTTTGAGTCAATCAGAGACTGCTTTTTGATCTAGTTCACTTTTACCAGTCCGATAATCTAATTTTAAAAGTCACCAAAAAATTAATCTTTCATTACCATATAATTCTACTCATCAATAAGAGCACTTCCATATTTTCAGATTATTTTTTCTGATATCTGTAATATATTTTATGGTCCAGTCAAACTAGATCAAACTAGTAATATTTCAAATTTGAGAGTGACTTAACTTCTTAATGCATTTTCGAGGCCCAAACGACTTTCATTGGATCCCAAATTTGAACCACAGACTCCTGCTTAGGGGTGCTCATGGGTTGGGGTGGGGCCGAGAATTGCATCCCCACTCACTGCCCCCCTGGGGTCTAGGATTTCCCGCCTCCGACTCTAGAACGGAGAGAGAATCCCTCCCGTCCCCCGCCCCGCGGGGATTCCCATCCGCCGATTTTTTTTAATTTTAAAATATAATATTTTATAAATAATTAAAATTAAAATATAATATTTAATAAATAAAAAATTTAAAATCAATCATAATTTAAATTAATATAAATTTTAACTATTCATAAATTTAAAATTAAGTATAATTTAAAACATAATAGTTATAAAATTAAGTTATATTTTAATTATTTATAAAATATTATATTTTAAAATTATAAAAAAATATATTTTTTGCGGACCGGATATCCCATTCCCTGTCCCTACCCCCGATTTTATAACGGAGATTTTTTCCCCCCGTCCCCATCCCTGTGGGAAAAAATTCGTGGATTTCCCGCCCCGAATGAGGTGGATCCTCTCCTGGGCCAAGAAATCCCCGCCCCGTGATCATCCCTACTCCTGCTGGTATGTTCTTTCTAATGATCAAATAAAATATCTTTCGACTTTGAGAGGTACTATTCATCCCAGTGTCATTAATCACCATCGAAAATACTATACTCGACTAACCAGATATTTAGGCCATTATAATTCTCCCCTACTAAAAAAATTTTATCCTTAAAATTTACTTATATGCCACAGCTATAGTCATTATTATTTGGTAACTTTTTCAAGTACATATCCTTTAATCATGTCATAAATATTTCCAAAGAAACACACTTGTCTTCCATTAACTATGATTCGATTAGCAGCATTAACCCTTTATTTATTACCTCACTACTTTATGAAGTGTCATTACTACTCCCATCCTTGCAATCATCTTAACCATTTATATCCATTCATGGCATGTATAAACATATAAGCCAATCACTTAATCTCACTTCGACCTTAGAATCGTCTAAACCTTTGATTTGATACCACTAAATTATAACACCTTTATACCACTGTACCGAACATACAGTTATTAGATGTCACAATAGAACAACAACAATGAAAATGTTTACATTAAACAGACTGCTAATTTTTTTTTAAAATCATAAATACATTCGTTCCATATAACAGATCCAATCGGTAAACACAACTACAATTAAATATTACACAAGTACAATTTGTATGCTATACCTCCACTATACATAAATATATATGCCATGCCTACTATCATTCTTGAGCCATGTTTTGTTTTTGATCACCATTGTAGCACCGGCTACCCATCTTTCTATCTTTATAACCTGCGCACAGTCAATAAATTACGCGTTGAGCATTGAAATGCCCAGTGGTGGATACATATCCTAAAGTTTAAAAAAAATCATTCACACATACACATATATGCATGCATAAGCAAATACTTATACACATGCATGCTTTTATGAGCATTATTTAACATTAACTATTCATTTACCATTCTAACGTGCATCCTATATTCATGCACACATGCATTCAACATAAAATACTATTTAAATCATTCAGTAAGATACAATTATCGGTTTTATTTTTTTAACACATCACTTAGTGTAATTGTCATTTTTATGCTTATATTTCATTTAATTACAATATTAACTTTCAATTATATTTAATCACTTTAATATCGATAATCGAACTCATTTAAGTACTTTATTCACTATTTATTATGCAATTTATAATTTTAATTCTTAATATACAATTTTCTTGTCATTTAACACTTTATACCGATTCTTTTCACTCCTTACAGATACGTTCACTCATATTTCGTTTTCACTTGGGAAATTATCTTCATTCTTTTATTCAATACATGGTCATTTAATCATTCGAATATACATTCATTCCTTCAATCATTTAGACATTTATCCAATCACTTATTTTAAAAGGATCTTCTTATTTTTGCCACATTTACTCTTAAGGTTTAATTGTTTTTCTCTTTTACTCCCTCGTTTTTATATGTTTGACGTTTAGGAGTTGTTAAAAAATTCTTTTATAAATGACTTTTAAATTTTTGATATACTTTTGGTTAGTTTGTCTCATATTTATCCTTATTTAATTAAGCCATATAATTAAGAAGAGAGAGAATGTTGGTGTAAAAAATAAAATTTTAGGGAGAAATTAATGAGGGTAAATTAGTTATTTATATAATGTATTTAATAGATTATTGGTTTTAGCAAACTATCTTAAATGTCAAATATAAAAAAATGAAGGAAGTATTTTTTTAATACATGTTATGACATAAACAATTATGATTTAATCCCTATTTTCACTTTAGTGTGAAAATTTCACTTTTGATCCCTATCTTACCATATTTTTTTTTTGATAAGCAGAAGAATTTATTTAAATTAGCAAGCTGAACCAGTCCCAGCAACGTGCAACAAAATACAAAGCCAGCTGCAAAACAGAACAGGGCTGGCTACAACTCCCTACACATCCTAGAGCAGCACCGACCCAAAAACAGAGCCAAACAGAGGAACCGGAAAACAGGCTACCCAAACAAACAAACCAGAAAGCAAGACCTCCAAAAAACTAAACTGAACAGACTAAACAAAAGAAGCTAAAATAGCCCCCTAGAAAGGAAGAACAACCTACACAAAACAAAAACCAACAACAGGGACCAAGCTAAAACAAATAAACCAAGGAAGCGACTGAGCAGCATGAAAGCAAAGATCCTTCCCAAGACAAGAAATCAGCAGCAACTCCCAAAGAAGACAGCGAACAAAACCGAGAAACAGAAATACTGAAGCAGGAACAAACGAACCAGTACCACTGCTAGGACCTCAATTTCTGAGAGCTGATTCCACTGCCTACTTCAAAAACTTCTCGAAGAAAAGCCCAGATCAAGGAGATCAGCAGCTGTTCTCAAAAGAATAAAACAAAACGGCCACCCGATCATACGAAAGAAGAAGCAAGAAAACATGAAGCAAGAAGCCACCAGAAAGATTTCTAAACAGCCAAGAAAGCAAGCAGAACCACAACATCCCTGATACGAAAATTGATGAACAACCACCACAACTAAAAGGACTAAAAACCCCACTAATCCTCCAACAACTCTACTCCACCTATCTACTGCTACCTGAAGGCGCTCCTGGAGACTAATGTAAATTATTTCCCATCTTTCCCATCTTTCAATTTCTCCCAATTTTCCCTGTCCTGTTCTTCAGATCTGACTAGATAAGCAAGCAGATCTTCTCTATTTTCTGGTAAAACCAGACCCAGCAGCTTAGCCACTTCTAAAACTTTATGTGCCTCATCCGGTGGGGAAATAAACTCCTCTGATCCTGCTCTACCCAGCCTTTCATTAACATTAAAAATACATCCATCAGACAGAGAATCACCTGCAATAACGTCTGAATCGATTTCATCGGGAAACGAATTCACAGCAACTTCAAACCTTTTTGATTTTTTCTTTGGTTTTCTTCCCTTTTTCTTTTTCAGATTCGGAAACTGAAAAGTGGATTTGTTTGTGTCAAGAATGTAGAACGAACGGATTTTTTTTGCCTTTGTTGTTCTCTTCCCCGACTTTGAGTAAGCTTTGCCATTAGATCCGATCTGAACAACTACCTCGTTTAAACTCAAACTGTTTTCCTTGTTCTCGGTGGGCCTATCAGCATAAGGCACTAAGTCAAGCCCATTAAGAGTGTAACTATCTTGAGCTTTAGGCCTAGAAACAAAATCATTTAAGGAGTCTGAACCTAACTCAACCAATTCAAATCTACTATCTTGGCCCAGCTCAACTAGATCTAATCTATTTTCCGACTCAACTAAATCAAGCCTGTTACCATTACAATTACCTTGAACAGAGGAATCATCTTCCTTTCCTGGCTGGCTTGTCGGGGAAGTGGTCAAACAATGGGGTGAGTGCGGCAATAAAGAATTAACACCAGAAGCATCTTCTTTTCCAGACTGGCTTGTCGAGCATGCGGATTGACAGTGGGCTGAGTGCGCCATTTGAGAGTTGTTTTCAGAGGTTCTCCACGAGTAAATCGGTGAAGGTGATCTTTCAGCTTCTCTGGTGGCCTGCAATCCGGGCTTTTGCAATTCTACATTCACCATTGAAGACTTAACAGACCTTTTAATGAATAAATCCGGACAAAAGCTAGATGGCTCCTCTATAACTCTAAATGAATATGATATCCCATCAATACTGGTAGATAGAGTATCATTGATCAAAGATATAGATGGAGTCGCGACAAGAAATCTAGCAACATCTAAGCAACGTTTTTTGCTAGTGTTGTCGTCTAAACTGATAAAATTGCCATATAATGAAGCAATAGTAGAAAAAAAAGTCGGGTTCCAAGCGTGCAAAGGGAAACCATCACACCTTAACCACGTATAACGCTCTTTACAAATATCAGTAGGCTCCCAAGATTTAATCATCTCAAACCATTCATTCAACCAACTTGTACCTGGCTCCAGCATTTTATTTTTTTCTATGCAGGAAGGAAAGGTAAGCAAAACAAGATTACCTCCCATTGGTCTACACTCGCAGGAGAAATAGCCCTGATCTAACATAGCATTTTGAATGTTCATGATGCTTTGAGCCTGATGTAACCAGCCAACTAGACTTCTATCCAGCCACTCTCTGTCTTCATCTGTGACCTCATACTGAAAGTTCACCGAACCAGCACTAAGATTTATGGATGTATCCTTCCGTTTGCCATCCTCACTACACAGACCCAATTTAGTAGCCGTAGCATATGTCCTCTTCTTGTCCTCTTTGTTGTTGCTGTATCGCGCCAAGTTAACTCGGATTTTTCGATTTCCCATCCAAGCTCCATTCAACTTCTTGAGAATAAGATCGATTTTGATTGGTGTACTCAGACTAACAAATTCAAATTTAGTTCCCTTGGAACTCATTTTCTTTGGGATAAAAACTTGTTCTACGTTCCCATACCATGAGAACATATTTCTCACACCAAATGCCGGCCACCCGAAGGGTAGGTTGTCTACAAAAAACCTATAGGTATTCTCCATTGATCCAAATGTTTGACCCAGGACATAACCACTAACATACAGATATCCTTACTTGTGAATCGAGATCCACCAAGCTTTCATGAAAGCCTCAGCTTTTCTCCCATCCTAACACCGGAGAGACCTATTTTCAATTTACCTCTTTTCCCATTTGGAGTGGATTGATGTTTTTTCCCTATCTTACCATATAATAGGGTTCATTCACAGTTTTATCTTTTAATTAACATTCTATTTGCTAAATTGCAATTTAATCCTTGCACTTTTGTTAATTTTACAGTGGATACATAGCCCAACTGGAACTTTCTAAAATTTTTAAAGATCATTCGTTATTTTTAAAGTCTCGATCAAATCCACAGTCAATTGATTACTATTTAAATCGAAATCATTATTTTTTTCTTGTTTTCTATGCGCAAACCTTTCTAAAAATACTTTCACAATTCTCAAAATATATTCATTAGGCTCCATGAATATTTTTGAATTAATTAGAGACTATTTTTTAATTCGGTTCACTTTTATCAGTCCGATATCCTAATTTTCAAAGTCATAAAAAAATTAATCTTTCATTACCATATGATTTTACTCATTAATATGGGTGTTTACATATTTTTATATTATTTTTTTGGAATTCGTACCATATTTTATGGTCCAATCAAAATAGATCAAACTAGTTATATTCCAAATTTGGGAGTGACTTAACTTTCTAATGCTCTTTTAAGGCTAAAAAGACCTCTGTTTGACCTTAAATTTAAACCTTGAACTTCTACTGATATGCTCTTTTTAACGATCAAATAAAATATTTTTTGACTCCAGGACGTACTATTTATCTCGATGTCACTAATCACTAGAAAAAAATATTATTTTCGACTAAGCCGGTATTTGAATCATTACAATATTGATGAATGACATGAAAAAGGTCGGTGGTTTTGCTATTTTAATTTTTCTTTCCCTAATTTTAATTAATTCTTGAAGTGTATGTATTTATCTATATATTTGATATTTGTTTGCATGAAGGGATTAATCCCAGCAGTGTTAGATGTGCTTCCACTGGCCAAACACAGGTGGTGTGCAAGGCATATTTATGCTAATTGGTGTAAGAAATGAAGAAGAAAAGAATTTAGAAAAAGATTCCGGATTTGTTCTTGGAGTACATATGAGGAGGAGTGTAATGCTCACTCTTATTACCTTTTATTTATATATTTCTTTATTAATTTGCTAGTACAAGTACACATATATACATATAAATTTAACATGATTAAAGTATATTTACAGAATAATTCATTACATATATTTCAAATCCTTTACATTGAATATTTATAAAAACTAACTCCAGGCTAAAATTAGTCTTCACTCATTATCCTTCTAGTGGTCTGCAGATATTGACAAGAAAATTGATCATTCAAATCTACACCTGTATACCTACATGAGAAGAATATCCATGTTGAGTAATGGCTCAGTGGGAAGTAACACAATGCAATTGACTTATTGTCAAAGTCTCAAATACAATAACATAATTGCATGTCTTTCCATAAAACACATACACTTGTAACAATAGTTTATGCATTAAGTAACATCATAATACCATTTATTAATCACACTAATAATATCACTAAGAGACACTGGCAACACACTAAATCATCAAGGAATATACACTATTAATCACTTATCACTAATTATCATTTTAATCACTTTTATTGCCTGAATTCATTAATGGTGAATACGGGTACAAACACTTGACATTGATAAGTAGTATCGTATATGCAAGATATAATAGTCTCGGATCACTCGATATTGATAAATAGTATCACATAAATGAGATATAATAGTCTCGGATCACTTGATATTGATAAACAATATTGTACAAATGAGACATAATAGTCTCGGATCACTCGACACTGATAAACAATATCGTACATGCGATACCCTTAGGTATTGTATCACTAGGCAACTGCAATCACTATCCCCTTTTAGGTATACTTATCTATCTACTGCTATATGAAATTTAGGCTTAACAAGTCATTATTCACTCAAGAGTATCACACTTTGATACATTAGAAATATAGAGACAATACATATAATATAGCATGCAATAAAATCACTAAACAATTTATATTCACTTACACTTCAATTACACTTAGAACACACTTTAATAGGATTATCATTCTAATACTATGCATATCATTTATCATGTTCACTCACACTCATCACTTGTACAAATTCTTATGTTTCAAAGCTTAGTCTTTAACTTAACTTTACTAATTTATTATGCTCTACATGCATTTTATGTCACACATTACTCTTGATTTTATGATTAAAACACTCTAAATATGTTCAGGAATGTTCGGGTATGCTTTGGTGACAGTTCAGGGTCCAAAAATCAAATTTAAAAGGAAACAAGGAAGGGTCATAGTCATTACTTAATAGATACTGACAGTGAAATAGATGCAAATTCAGTTATGTGAGGGCTTACGATCATTATCAAATTGGTACTGACCATGAGGTCCATTATGTTCCAAAAATTACTGAAGATCAATTTCACTAGTTCATTTGTTTGTCATTTTAGGCCTAGTAAACGATATTTTCAGGCAAAGTGATATTCTACAAAGTTGTTTCACTACATCTCTAGGTTCCACATCAAAAATCACTTCATTTAGACTCATATTTCTCAAGATATTAATAAAACATCACATATTGCTCTCAATAGCAGGACAACAAACATCATTCAAATTTAAGCTAAATTTCAAGGGCCTTAGAGATAGAATCAAGTTTTGGTTTCTTCTATAAGGTTGTATATCTATGTCCTATCTTTAATTTTAAATTGAAATCACCTTAATTAGATATTTACGGAAAGAGATTTGCAATTTACACTAAAATTGGTTCAAGGGAACCTGATGCAGATTTTCACTATATCATATTTTAAGACACAAATCACTCTTTTTATGCATTTATTCATCATATATGAACACCAAAATCAAATATAATTCTATTAAAATGCATTTATAACCCTAAATCAACTTGAATGCATATACATGAAATAAAACTTCCATACCTTTAATATTGATCCAAGTTTAATCTTCTAGAGTTCCTCCTTCTTTTTTTCTTTGTTCTTGCTATTTTTACCAGTTAAAACATGTCATAAATACACATTAATGTTCAATCTCATCTACAATTCCATCTTCTCATATTTTAGAGCAAAAGAATGATCAAATTTTAAGCCAAAATCTCACAAAACTTACCTTAAATGAGCTAGAATACACAAGCCCCTTTTTGGCTAAACTTTGAGCAAAGAATAGCATAGAGAGCAGAAGAAAAATGGCTGCAATTATTTGGCCAAAAGTGACTGACCAACCCCTCTAAAAGGTAGATTTTCTTTTTTCTTTTTCTCTTTCTTGCTTTTTCTTCAACTTTCTAGAAATGCTATGTGCCTTTTTCTTATTAACCAATTGTTTGACCAATATAAAAATTGCATTTCAATCCCTTTAATTAGTCTTAATTACTAATTACACACACCATTAACTTATTTTAATACATTCACCCCCACTTATTTTATAATATTACACATTTACCCCTAAATTGATAATTTACAAAATTGCCTTTCACTTTTGCATGAATACCGATTACATCCCATATGCATAATTAGCAATTCTTTTACACTGAAACCTTTTCAATCTCTTTTTCCACTATCCATTAATCCTATTAGGGTATATTTTGGGACCTTATAAGAAGTTTTATGAAAATTTGAAGAGTATAAAAAATTTATCTAAGAAGGCTGTAAAGGATGTTGTGAGTTATACTCCACAATCTTGGTGAAGAGTATATTTCAGCAGTAGGTGCAAATCTGTCATGATGGATAATAACATTTTTGAAATATTTAATTCATGAATATTGGATGTTGGGTCAAAACCAATTTTTAAGATGGTTGATGAAATCAGAGTTAAGATAATAAACTTGTTGATTAAGAATGAAAAGAAAATTAGCAGTTGGATTAATGATTATAACCCATAATGTATGGAGATTTTTGAGGATTAGAAAAAACATTGCATCTAGTTGTATAGTTGAATGGAATGGAAAATCTTCCTATGAGGTTAGTGAGGGGGATGACAGATATAGTGTTTAGATTGATAAATAGATATACACTTGTAGGGTATAGGACTTGACTGGTATCCCATATCCACATGCAACCGTTGCATTTTTTCACAAAAGAAAATATCATATTCAATATGTTTCTCAGTGCTATTATAAGCAAAAATATACATCATCATATGCAACTAAGATGTAGCCAGTAAGGGAAAGAAATTCTGGAATGAAGCCAATTTCAATAGTATTGAACCTCCACCTATTCCAAAGATGCCCGACCAACCTAAAAAATAAAAAAAGGATAAAATAGAGGAAAAAAAGGGACATGCAGGGAATAAAGTACCAACACAACAATCACAAATAAAGAGAAGATTAGTCATGGAGAGGCTATTAAAAAAGGAGAAACAGACTTGTGGTCAATGTAGGGGCATAGGACACAACAAATGAAAGTGTACAAAGGTAATTTCAATAACTTGACTATATATTTAGCATGCTATATAATATGTATATATATTGATTGGTGGGTTTTTTTTCTGTATTGTAAATTCAACAATATTCGCGACCTCTCATTCGTTGCTATTACAGAATTGAACCATGAAAAAAAGTTGTATTCTCTGCCCTATCAACATTAACATTGTAGTACACATTAAAATTAAAATATTTAGCTTCACTTCATCACAAAAAAATAAACAATGAAAAAAGGGCATAAAATTACTCCAATATGGGGACATTTGTAGAATCTTCTCCCTGGGTTGTTTATGCTTCGTGACTCAAGTATGATGGCTTTTTTTTCACCCAAATACTTAACTTTCATCCCTTCGTTTCTCAAACATTTACTATCCCACTGTCTTGAATTGATTAAAGAATTGAAAGAGCTTGAAGGTGATGTCGCCATTTTTATTTTCTATTTTAGAGCTATTAGAGATTATTAGGGTTTTATATTTCTATGTCAGTCACAGATCGATCTTGGTGGTTGCAATGGAGTTAAAGAGTTAAAGAGATGGAGAGAGAGAGAGATGATTTATTGATCTGACAATCAGATTTGAGGATAGGAAGAAGCCAGCATCAATGAAAAGTAAGAACAAGAGGGAGAGACAGCCAAGCAGAGAGAGGTGGGATCGAGAGAGCGTAGATGGAAGAGGGTAAAATGTAAAAAAGTAACTTTTTTAACCTAGCACATGACATGCACGCGTTGCCAACTAGGCTGTGACGTGTTCCAATCAAGCTCGGTCAAGTGTCCAATTTTAAAACGGCATCGATCAACTGACGAAAGCTCGGTCAAAATTGATAGTGGTTAATGGCAAGGGTATAAATCTCCTGATTTTCATACATGAAGGGTAAAAATCTTTCAAATTGAACTTTAGGGGTAAAATTGCACTTTTTAAAATTATTAGGGGCAAAAATACACCTTTGACCTTAAAAAAAGAAGAAAGAAAAGATAATTACTAGAATCAAACTGCAGTTTGTTTTTCTGTTATTTTTATTCATTATATTCAACTATTCAAATGTAAATATTCAAAATCAATAATTATATTATAATAATTAATCAATATTCAAATAAGTACTTTAGGTTATTAATCTATAACATTACCTTAAGACTTAAGAGCTCATAATATTAATAAATTAACCATACATATAATTATTTGTTATGAATTATGATTCGTATCATTTATATAAATTAAATGGTACAATGTTTCAAAATATAATGATACTTTTATTTTTAAAATAGTGTGGCATTTGGTTACAGATAAAGACACGTTATGGGTCAAGCTTTTCAGAGCTAAATATGGTTATGCTAATATCTATTGGCCTATCACTCTTTCGACCCCAGATGGTTCTGCTCTTTGGCGTCAGGTTGTCCTTATTTGGCCGTTCTTAAGAGTTAATACATGATGGACGATAAATGATGGCAAAGCAACCTCTTTCTGGTTCGACCATTGGGCTGAAGTGGGTTCGCTCTATCATCATATGCCGTAAGAATTGTGGGAATCTGATGCTTGGCAACAAGTCTCTATGTTGTCAGTTAATGAAATGAATAGAATAGGTAATGAATGGCATTGGAATCGGGTGAGAAATTTCTTAAATGACAATATTTTGTGGTTAATTAGTCATTATCTTCCTCCTGCTAGTGAGTTGGGTAAAGATGAGCTGATATGGCTTCTAGTTGCTTCGGGTTCTTTTTCAATGGATTTAGCCTACAATATCGTCAAACAAAGCTATGCTACAGATGACAGACAGTGTAATGGCCTCAACACCGGGTCAGTCGTGAACAGTACTTTTCGATAATGAATAGTATTTTTCGGGTCCGAAAGGACACCCAAAAGTCAAAAATATTTTATTGGACCATTGGAAAGTAATGGTCATGGTGAGCCCAAGGTTAAAATTTGAAGTGAAATTGAGATCAAATGAGCCTCTGAAGGTCAAAAATACGAAAAAGGTAGCGAGTCAATTTTCCTGATAGAAAATGAGACTTGATTTTATATAAATAATTAAAAATAGTAAATGAATTTCGAAAATTATCAGATTTTGCATGCCTACATGAATTTTTATGTAGAATATTTTAGTGTTGAGAATTAAATTTTTCGGTGATATCGAAGTTTGAATCGGACCGACAACAGACTCCGATGGAGCCAAAAATTTACGTACTACCTATTTTTGATGTGATAAAAGTGATGTAATTATTTTTGAAGTAATTTAAAGTAAGGAAGAGAGAGAAATTGGATTGTGCCTTAAATAGCCTAAAATGGACCTTAATATTTAAATAGGGAAAGCCCACTTATCAAGCCCAATTTTGGGCCTTTAAGAGTGGTATAAGAAGAGTGAAAATCTGGAGATAACTCCAAAAAAATCTCCAGCCATCCTCCTTCTTCTCCAAGGCCGAACCTCTCCTCCTCTTTCTTTCTCTTGATTTCTCTTCAATTCTACTTTAAATCTCTAATAAATTTCAACATAAAAGATGAAGTTCTATCTCTCTAGGTCACCCTAGTGGCCTCAATCAAGTGATTTGAGTAAAGAAAGTAAGAAAATCTAAGGTTGGAAAGTAAAGTTATTAAGGTAAAATTTGAAAATTCAAATGATTTAATTGAATTTTAAGTGTTTTCTCATAGTTTTAGGTGCATAGAGTTTTGATTTAATGTTATTTTGAGCAAAATAAAATGAAATCATGATGTTTTGTTGAAGGAAGAATTTGGCCTAGGGCGAAGGTGTTGAAGAACAAAGTTTTGTTTTGTGTTAAGTGAAGAAAAATGAAGCTTAAAGAAGGTTAAGCATGGAAAAAGGGTAAGTGACTACAAAATCCTTTGATTTTTCTTTTATTGTGAATTAATTCCAATTATGTAATAAGGTTAAAAATTGTTAAAGTTGTTAATTGATGAAATTGGTTTAGGAAAAATAAAATTGGACATGTAAGAAGATGAAAGGAAAGCTTAAATGGAAAAAATAAGATTTTTAGGATGGTTTTATATAGATGGCCGAATTTTCCTCTAAAGAAAAATGAAGATATTTTGCATGGAAATAAAATATATTAGCCCAAATCAATTATAGAATTAATGTATAGTGCCCATGAATTTTTATTGAATTACTGAAAATTATTTTGAAATTTTAAAGATTATGTAACAATTATGTTTATAGTAAAAATTGTGAAATAATGTGAAATAATTGATTATATTAGTATAAAATGATAGTAAATAATAAATAATGTATAAATAAATTTTATTGAAATTTATTGAAATTATTGGAATTTTATTGAAATTCTAATGTTAATATGTGTATTGAGATTAATTGAATTATTAGTGAATAATTGCACAAAAATATTGAAAAAGGTGAATTTATATGAAATTAAATGATAGTCAATGAAAATGAAATAAAAAGTCAACCGATGAATTTTTCGAAATAATTATTAAGTTATGAAAGTAATAAGAATAATAAATTATTTGTAAATAATTCATAAAATAAGTAAAAATGATGAAAATTGTAAAATAATATGCATACGAATTTTCATAGAAATTACACGCTTTACTAGAATATTTTTGAAATAAAATATTGATTATGTTTAACTAAAATATTGAATTATTAAGAAATAATTCAATAAATAAGTACGTAATGATAAACAAAAGTGAAGTAAGTTACTTCAGTATAAAAAGAAATGAAAAAGTCAAATTATGCATTTTCAGAAAATAAAATAATAAATTATATCAATATAATCCATAATTGTGTAAAAAGTTGTAAAATAAATGTGTGACTAATTTATCAAAATAAATTAGTCAATAAAAAGTATTAAAAGAGTGAATTATTATAAAATAATTCACCAACCGAATAAAAGTTGGCATACCGAATGATTAAAATTTTGGACAGAAAAAGAAAATGAAAAAATCATCAAAAGTCAATTATTGAATTATTAGAAAATAATTCACAAAGAATTACACAAAAAATAAAAGAAAATTGTGAATTATAATGCTATAATTCATAAAGTGTATAAAAGACTGAAAAGCCTCAAGTATCCAAGTGAATTATTGAAGAATAATTAACAAAAGTGACTTAAAAAGATAAAGTGAAAGAAAGGAAAATAAAGGAAAAAACTACTGAATAGTCAAAAGCACTAAAAGAGTGCGATTGACAAAAATGTATTGTATCAAAAAATAAAAGAAAAAAAACTAAAGATTTTTAGATGTTTAAAAATTATTTCAAATATAATTAATTGTTTTGCCCTTAGCGATAAGCAGGTAATGATATTCTTGTTTATGATATAATTGGCTAGCCATAGGGACACCCTATACCACGGTACAAGTCATGGCGACTTGCTTTGCTATGGGTAGGATCTTTAATCTCCATAGTTTCAGTGTTTTCAGTGAAAATGAAAGTAAAATATTTTTCGAGGAATGGTCCCTTAGGGATCACTTCTCTCTCAGTGGGACCTTTGGGTCTAATCCCATGTATCCTTTTTGAGAACCATGTTATATTGCACTAGGGGCGTATTGTAATGAATAAATCAGTATTGTTTAAATGAATTGAATATAAAAAGTTGTAAACGAAAAATGATTTGTTTGGAAGAAAATAAAAAGTCAGAATAAAACTGTAAAATTTCCCAAAAAGTGTGATTAATAAGAAAAAGAAAAAGAATTTTTTTATAATAATAAAATAATAAATGAAGATTAAGTTAAGCTTTTATAAAGAAAAAGGATTTAAAATGTATTTTTTTACATGAAAAAGATAAATTAAATTAGTTGGTATTTCATGTACCAATTATTATTTTGAAAAGTAACAAGTTTGAAAAATAATATTAATTTTTTATTTAAAGTCAAAAAGTGACGATAATGATATTAAGTGAAATCTTAAGTTTAAGTAATGTATTTCTGAAAGAAAAGTCAAATGACAAGTAAAACGATAAAAAGACACATAATGGTTCAATTAGAAAAAAACAAAAGATATAAGTTATAAACAAGTATTTGAACATGGTTAAATATAAAAAATAAAGAAATAAAGATTTGAATGCAAAGTTTCCCAAAATAACTATATCACTTTGCAATAAAACTTAACAGCCTTTAGATAGTAATGTGTTTATTAGTTTAAAGGTTAAAGTAAAATAAAAGAATAAATAGCAAGAAGTGTAATTATAGCACATATTGTGTAACTGAACAATAAATCGAGGAATAAAATAATCTATAAATTTGGTACCATTAAAAATATGAGCACCAATATACATTGTTAAATGAAATGATAATTATATCGCTGTAACAAAAAAAAGACGAAAGTTAAGTAAAAGTAAAAGCTATAGTAAAGAAAAAACGTAAAGGTAAAAGTAAATTTGAGATCGATTCTTCTAAGAAGGTAGTGTAAAGTAACGTTGAAAGATTGAAAATCAAATAACAATAATTACTAAAATATGAGTTAATAATGAAACTAATGTTGACTGAAGTAAAAGGAAACGTTTAAGGAAATAAGAATAAAAGTAGCATAATCTATATAATTATGCTTTATTTGGAAAATTCTAGAATTAGTAGTCACCACTGAGCATATCTAGTACTCAGCACGTAGTGTTTACTGCATGCAGGTTATGAAGTGTTGTAGGAGCATATTGCACAGTGGAGCAAGATCGGTAAAGAAGAGATAGTGCTAAATCGAGTTGTATTGGCATGTATGTACATAGACAATTAAGGTAAAAGAATGAATTATATTTTGATTGTTATTATAATTATTGATGAGTAAGTGTTCGATGTAAGATTTTGCTTAAAGTTATTTAGTGTATGTTTTAATTGTTTATAAGATTATTGATTGATTAGGAATTTGATGTAAAGGTATTTAAAGTGTATCGAAATTGATCGGTGATGAAAAAAAATTACCGTTTTTGGCTAAGTTCGGGTCGGAAAGGACCGTTCCATGAAGGGTGTGACAAACAATGGTCTCTTTGTTGGGATTGGCAAGGACCCCAACGAGTGAAGCTCTTTTTATGGCTCATGATGCACGATAGGCTGTTAACAAATAATGAAAGACATAGATGTCACCTTTCTATTTCAGATCTTTGTTTTGTTTGTAAGGCTGAGAAAGAGACTACGCTTCACATGGTTCGGGACTGCATTGCAGTAAAACATTTCTGGCATTCTTTGCTGCCTAGTTCAGAAACTCTAAGTTTTTTTAATACTGGTGTGCAGACTTGGCTCGAAGAGAATCTATGTAAGTGCACAAAGTGGGGTAATGTCCCCTGGACTTTTCTTTTTGGGCTCATATGCTGGTTCAATTGGAAATGGAGAAATGATGGTGTCTTTAAT
The DNA here is from genome assembly GCA_037975025.1 of Excoecaria agallocha. Taxonomy (NCBI): domain Eukaryota; kingdom Viridiplantae; phylum Streptophyta; class Magnoliopsida; order Malpighiales; family Euphorbiaceae; genus Excoecaria; species Excoecaria agallocha. The sequence goes on along the minus strand of CM075808.1, from coordinate 50,395,427 downwards.
AAGATTTGTGTTCCTTAGTTCATTAAGAAGCAGATGGTGATCTCTACAGCTAACGCCTTTCTTTTTGCAAAGGAATCAATGAAGGATTTGGGCAGAAATTCTGGTGACAAACATGAAATTTTGGTGGGGTGGGAGTCGACTTCTTCAGAATGGATCATGCTCAATATGGATGGATCCTTTCATAGGGTAGTGCGAAAGGTTTCTTGTGGAGACATTTTTCGTGATTTCATGGATAGATGGATTTGAGGTTTTTCGGCCTATGTGAATGGAGATAACTCTTTTTCTGCTGAAAGTTGGACAGTTTTGGTGGGTCTTTAGGGTTGGAAGAAAGTGGTGCTTCAAATTGACAACAAAAGTGTAGTTGAATCCATTACGAGTAAATTGGCCATTCAACCTTCTCACAGTGTAGTTGTTCTTCGTATTCATGAGCTTTTGGATCACAATAGGCAGGTAGTTGTGAAACATGTCTACGGAGAAGCAAATGCAGTTGCGAATTATCTTGCTAATTGGACGTTAAATTTGGAGCTTCAATTTGTGTGGCATACCTCTCATCCTTCGGGTCTAAATAGCATCCCTGCTATGGATGCAATGAGAACTGTGGTTCCTAGATTAGTTTTGATGTAATCTTGTTTTGTTTCTTTTCCTTTTCTAAAAAAAAAAGTTGAATTATTTAAAGTCTTAAGTATGTGATCGGGTGGGTAGTAAACATTTTAATATATATATATATATATATATATATATATATATATATAATTTGATAAATTAGATGAAAGTAATACATTTTACAAATTTTACTTAAGTGATGAGCCTAGTTCAACTCTATCCGAGTCCGAAATGAGTCGAATCGGACTCTTGTATAAACGGGTTTGAATGGCCTTAGACATTATTGAGAAATTAAATTCAATACGATACCAATTCAACTCCCGCTCAATTCACGACAAGTCTAATCATCATATTCAAAATTTAACTAAATATATAACAAAAATTCAATCAATTTTGAATTATAGTAATCATAAAAATAAAATTTGAACCGCCTTATTAAAATTCATATATTAAACAACTTTTTTTTTTAAGAATTGATTGATATAACAGATAATAGAAAAAATATTAAATAATATATATATATATATTAAAAATATTCAATTGTTTTACTTGGCAAAAATTTCATTTATATACAATAATTATATATAATATTTAGACGTGACAAATTTTAAATCAATTTAATTCATATATAAAATATGATTCAAATCCAACTAAAACTATATTTAACTCATAAAGTGATAGGATTTAATTTGATTCATTAATTGTGCGACTCACTTAATCCGCTTTATAACTCATTTATATTATTTGTAATTCATGAATTTTTTACATAATATTAATATAAAAATAATTATTCTTACATGTTATACATATTTTTTTATTTTCAGATAATTATTTTTAAAAAATTAATAAGTAACTTCATAACTTAAAATATGTTTATAAATCTATTCATTTATGATGTGCTAGATAATAATTTATTTAAGTAATAATCCAATTTAATCTCAACCAATACAAATTTATCTATTGATAATTCAATACATTTGTGGGGCTTTGACCCATCCATCCTATCTTTTAGCCACTCATAAAATTTATATCAAAGTTTTATAAAATTCAAATACCAAACATGCAATTTTAAATAAAATATACAATATATATCTAATATTTAAATTTGACACGATACTATTTTTTTATATTTTAAAATTACAAAAAAATTACTTTTTTATGTTACATATTTAAATATCATGTGTTAAAACACCGTTAAAAAAGATGGATAAAATACTTTAAATTTTACAATATAAAAATTAACATTACATCAATTATAATATTAAAAGGAATATTGATTTTTTCTATTAAATATTACCACGAGCCAAATTCAAAAATAGAAAATGAAAACTTATTGCAATTTTACCTGAAAAAAAACCAAACCAGCCTTTGAAACTTGGCATACCAAAAAAAAAAAAAAATCCGCCAAAGTCAGTTATTGTACAACCCTTTTTTAAAGCGGCAATGCCCTTCCAATTTTCCCTTTCTCATCAATCCTGTTAGAGTATTTGCTCAGCAATTTCCTTCAACGCGTCGACGAAGAAAATTATGCAAAAAAATTAATTTAATCTCTTGAAAATGTCTACACTGTCTTCTCTTAAGTCTAAACCGTTTACCAGAGTGACATCAAGACCATCATTTCTTTCCTTTTCCTTTCCATTAAAACTTACACTTGTAAGACGTAAGTTTCTTTTCCTCTATCTTTCTATTCTTCATAATGGCCTCTGCTATTTTGGTTCTTTAATTCTCTTTCAGTGGACACAGTTTTAGTTCAATCGGCATTCTTTATAGCTTTAGCTTTGCTTCTTGGGTTTTGTGGGAAAATTGATTTCTTGGTTCTTGGGTTTTTGATATTTTTCATTTTGCTTCTTTCATCAGCAAGATTATTAGTTTTGATTTGTCAGATTTTTGAGTTAAGGGGTTTTCTTTTATGGGTTTTGTTTGCTAATATATTGCTTCGATTAGATTATTGAAATCGTTGGTTGTTCTTTAAATGGGTTTGAAATAGTTGGAATAATTGGTTTCTTTTTTAGCATAGAATTTGAATCATAAATGGCTAGGATTTTGAGTAAAATCCTGCATGTTGTACCATCGACTTCCAAATCAACTTCTAAAGAATATGATGACGATTATAGCGAGTCATACTCATTTGCTGTGGAGTACACTGGGCCTCCAATATCTCGTGAAATTCCCCAGGCAGTGCCTATTGATGTTAAACAGATACCAATTGCCGCCAAAATTGCCTCGCCTTCACTGTTAAATGATGTGTCGTTGCCGGTTATCCAACCTATTGTAAAGTCTAGATCATCAGACAAGAAACCATCCAAAGAGCCAAAATTAGGATCTACTAGAGTCTCAAGTAGTGATGATTTGCCATGTGAATCTTCTAGTGAGATGAGCAGATTGAGTTTTGTAAATGGTGATGAGAGTAGGCACAATTTATCTGATAAAATAGGAAGTTCTGATAGAGGTGAAGACGCAAATGGTGGAAGTTGTAAATCCATGTTATCTGACAGAATACAAAGTTCCGGTAAAATGGGATTTTGCGATGGCTGTGATAATTCTCAAGAACAATATGGAAGCTTGCAAGTGCCAGAATTATATGATAATAGTAGGGAGGATGCAGCTGAAGATTTTCAAGGTTATATGGACCCCAAGGACTCTGACTCGGTGGAATATGATCCAAGTTCATTTTCTGAGTCATCTGGCAGAGAAGATGATTGTTTTGAAGCAACTCCTCACCATGTCAAAAGGCCTTCAACTGTAACTTTTCGTGATCCTGAATCAAGCACTGTAGGCCAGGAAGAATCTGATCAATCTTATGCTGGAAGTGAAATCCCTGCAAGGTCAATGGCTGTGAGACCTGGAAAGAAAGGGACATGCTATAGATGTTTGCTAGGAAATAGATTTACTGAGAAGGAGGCCTGCATTGTCTGTGGAGCGAAATATTGTTATAAGTGTGTGTTGAGAGCAATGGGGTCAATGCCAGAAGGAAGAAAATGCGTGACTTGCATTGGTCAAAAGATTGACGAGGCGAGGAGAAGGAACCTGGGGAAATGTTCTCGTCTGTTAAAGCAACTACTGCCTGCAACAGAAGTTAAACAGATAATGCTTGGTGAGAAATCATGTGAGTTGAATCAACTACCCCCAGAGCTTGTTTATGTGAATCGTCAGCATCTTTCTCGACAAGAGTTATTCCTATTGCAAACCTGTCAGTACCCACCGAAAAACTTAAAACCAGGAAGCTATTGGTATGATAAAGTATCTGGTTTCTGGGGAAAGGTGAATATCGAACTCTGCATTTGCGTTCAGTGTGATCTAATTAACTTTTATGGATCTTAATGTGTTATCCTGATGAACAGGAAGGACAGAAACCTTGTCAAATCATTAGTCCCCAGTTGAATGTTGGGGGTTATATACCACGAAATGCAAGCAATGGCAAGACAAATATTTTGATAAATAATCGGGAGATAACTAAACCAGAGCTCAGGATGCTGCAGGTTTGTTTAGTTGCGAGTAATCTTTTTTTTGTATGTTGAACTTCCTTTGCAAACATATAGACTTGATACTTTGTGTTAAATTTCTGCAGTTTATGGGAGTGAAATGTGAAGGAATGACTCACTTTTGGGTTAATGCTGATGGATCGTATACGGAAGAGGGTATGAACAATGTCAAAGGAAAAATATGGGAAAAGGTATGTTGGCCTCTGAATTTGGAATTCGTGGTTCAATTCGAGTGCCAATCTGGCCACGGGATTTGTCTCCCCAACTTAACCATTTAGCTTTTAACAATAGTGGAGGTGATTCTTTTTCAGAAAAGAGCAAAGTTGATTTGCGCTGCATTGTCTTTGCCAACACCTCCTGATTCTTCCAGTCCTGGTTGTGAAGATGCAAATGCTGTTGTCTCACGAAGCCCCGACCAAAATCCACTTTTGAAACTTTTTCTTGTTGGTTATGGGAAATCTGGCACGAGTACCATTTTTAAACATGTAAGGAATCAGGCTATGGTTTCTTTGCTTATATTGCTTTTAACGTGTGGTGAATCTAGATTTGGTTAACTGATATTGAAGTACTATTTTCCATCTATGTCATCTCATGATCAAGATTTTTTCCTGGCCACTTTGAACAGCTTACTTCTCACAAGAAAAATTGATGAAAAGGAAAATTAGAGGCTGATTCAAATCCCGCTTATATATGCAGCAGCCAACTTTGATGAGCATTGATAATACCACCATTAGAATATATGAAACGTATCATTATTCAATATATTTGGAAAAGTTCAAAGTTTGATTCCTCACATGTACTGTTACATGAGATGTCATTGTCTCATTAACTCGTATCACTTGTGTGCCAACATGAAACATGCATCATGATATCATAAAATTGGTGATTTGACAGAATTATTTTCAATGCAATAATGGCTCTTGCATAACATCATTTTTTGATGCTGTTAGCTTTTTCTTTTGTAGTTCATGTTAAGTTGTTGTGGCTGTATTAGGCTGAGGAATTAATGTACACGATAATCTAATTGCTTGCCTTGAGGAAGTTGTGGGGCTTGATGATGATTCAGAGTGCATAAAAAAAATGGTGTGACCTAGCTAATAATTTTAACAGTTCAAATATTCTTTCCTATCGTCTTTCTGGCAGGAAAGTTTCCTTCTTTTGACTTTGAGTCATAGTTTGATTGAAATACATGTTTATATAGTTAGATGGGCGGGATCTCATGCTTATAGAAGTTATCTAAGCTGCAAAGTTTCGTGTTGTTGGCTTACAAAGAAAGGGCACATCCTACCCAGAACTCCATGACTTCTAGTGGAATTCTTGGTTTGCATTTCTAAGAGTTGGGACTGATTTTAAGCGATGCTGGTTCTATTTCTCTCCTTTTCATTCTGACTATAAAATTAATTTATCTTTACTCAATTGTATCTTAAACTGAGGAGGTGGCACGCAGGTGTATGTAGAAGTAGACTTTATGATGGGATTCAAACTTGACTAATTTAACATGTTGTAGAAAGAGTGTTTTGAGTTGAACTTTAGATTTGGAACCTCTCTTAAGACTCAGGGCATTCGATGCCTTTAACCTACACCAATTTAACATGCAGTATCTGGAGAGTTTTGAGTATTTATGTGAGCCATCCTTGGATTGAGAACCTCAGTTTTCATGTCTTTATTCCGCAATTCCATACATTTACAAGGTAATCTCTGTCGAGAAGTCCATGAATCGCTACACAAGCCAAGGCCTGCCTTCCCATACACGATATCCTTCCCTATATTTTTGTCAAAAATGAATGGTTGATTAGAACGGGCCTTGCCAGGTTTTTGTTTTGCCTTTCTAACTGTATACAATGTGCAAATACCTTTCACCTACAATGCCATGCGAGGATGGTCACATGTTTTCCAGCAGAATTTGTGTGTTCTCCGCTCACAATGCCATGCCATCCTATCATTTGATAATGCTTTATGAGTTTTGTACATTATATGTCACTTTCTTCTTGTAAAGTCCTATGTATTCCTTTGCTGCACTAGGTTAAGCTCTCAGAAAAAATTCACTATGCTTTGCTGATAGGTTATTTTGAGTCGGTTCAAAAGTTTATTCATGTGAAAAAGTCAAGGCATTACTTGGACCTTATTATGACGTTTTGCCTGGGTATCATATATAAAAAATGTGGCTTGAATTTGGTGGATCTGAATTATGACCTGACTCGAGAATATTGCGGTGTGATCCAAATTGGTAGAAAATGGGAGGTATGTGTTGGTAGTGGAAGGCTCAGGTCGATTCTATTTTGTAATGGCTCATTTGGCCTAGTTCAGATTTGGGGAAATACAAGGGTTTTTTGTAAAGGGAATTTGAATTGTACTCTTTTCTGATTCATGGTGAAATTTGCTGTCTCCCTTGCTTGAGGACGTAGGCACCATATAACTGAACCACGTTCTTGCATTCAATTTCTCTTTTCTCTATTTTCTCTAAGTGATTGTGTGTGAGTATTTACTGTTTATTTATAACAAAATGTGGCTTATACATGTCCGGCTTGCTAATTCTTTTGTCTTTATATAAGGCTGCCTTAATTTATAGTGGCATTACCAGAAATCATAAACTTGAATTGATTAGATGCTTATTTCAGGCAAAAATTGTTTATCATGTCCCATTTTCTGATGATGAGCGTCAAAATATCAAGTTCATGATTCAAAGCAATTTATATCGTTATCTTGGTATTCTGCTTGAGGGGCGTGAAAGATTTGAAGAAGAAAGTTTGATAAGAAAGAAAAGGCATTTCATTGACCAGTATAGTGCTTCAGGTGAGATGCAATAACTTTTGTCTTCTCCATGAAGCCCACATTTTTTTCAAAGAATCTTTTTAAGGACATTTTTTGGTGCATCACTAGTTTTACTAAATATTATTTGTATAATTTTTTTTTGTTCATTTTGTCTGTAGTTTAAATCAGCCTCCGTAGAAGTTATGACTGTTAGACCTCATTTATATATTGCCTCAATTTTCAAGTTGTTTTATACTTGGTTTTCATCGTAGTGCTATAATATGTTTTCCATGTTGAGTTGAACTAATGTTCTTCAATTGCTTGTAATTGGAGTGAACTATAATTTAGGACCACATGTAGAATAAATTTGTGAGTTAATTGTAATTTGACTTGATTAATCAGTTCTACGTTAGATTTGAAATTATTTAGTTTTAACAGATAATGCTGGCCAGATCAAGAACAAAACCATCTATTCCATCAACGGCAAATTGAAAGCTTTCTCAGATTGGCTTCTCAAGGTCATGGTGTCTGGTAATTTGGAACCAATATTCCCAGCTGCAACTCTTGAATATGGACCTTTTGTGGAGGAACTGTGGAATGATGCAGCCATCCAAGCTGCGTATAGCCGCAGGAATGAATTAGAATTGCTACCTAGAGTTGCTACATATTTCCTAGAAAGGGTAAGGTCATAGAGCATGTTTTGAGTTGATTGCTATCTGATGTTCTATTGGTCATCAATGTTCATTTACTTCCTTGCTTTCATTTACCGTTGATGTCTGTTTCTTATCTTTGGTTCATAGTTTGATGCATAATTCCTACAATATGTGACATTTTCCTTTTGATGATGTTCTCTAGACTTCATCATACTCATGCTCCATATAATCCAAAACCAGTGATAAAGTGGATGAAATGCTAAAAAAAAAATAATTTTTCTAATTGTTAGATTACTTTTTGAACAATGGAAGTCTCGGGACCTGATTGAACCATTCTTTAATCAGGTTTGTTTTGCTTCTGAAATTGAATATAATGGAAGCAGATATCCCATTTTTCTTTCCATTAGATATTGTTAATTTTCACCCGACTCTTGTGCTTATTTAAGGGTTGAAAATTTGTGATGGGAAAAATATATCTTCTGTATTTAAAATGGGAAATTATAATTTATTATGCCTTGGTTTTAGTTGAGTATCGGGTTTCTAGTTTTCTATGCTACCTGCAGCTTTGTCTGCCTTTTGCTTTTTTCTCAACATGTTGATTGGCCAAAAAACAAAAACTAATGAGTTCGTTACTATTTCCAGTGAAAAGAAGTTATGAAATTAGTATTATCTTACCAATGACTAGAAATTACGGATAAACTACCTTTAGGTAGTTTTGGGTTGAGCTCATATTCTTCATTGGGAAATGGTTGTGGAAGTAGCAAAATTGTTTTCTTTTTTTACAATTGCTGTTTATCCAGTAACTGATATTATCTTTCTACTTAGGCTTATGAGATTTCAAAGCAAGATTATGAGCCTTCGGATATGGATATCTTGTATGCTGAGGGTATTGAATCATCCCAAGGTCTTTCTAGCATGGAGTTTTCATTTCCCAAGCCACCTCAAGGCAGCAACTGTGAAAACAATGACCAAGATCCTTCGCAAAGGTTAGATCTATGCTTCTATTTCATGCACTAGACCTACAAGTAGACCTGAACTGGCAAACAGAGTTGTATTACGTCCAAATTCCTTCATTATGGTACTTGTGCAAGGGTCATTTGTGAAATGAAAGAACTAAGTTTCATAACTATGCTTGATAATTTCAAATTCCACGAAGTTCAAATAAGTTGCAGGTGAATAGTGGGTTTTGCTGAAGATTATGCGATACCTTTTAGTCATTTGTCTTTTGGCAGGAAAAGAAATTGAAAACTTTATGCCGTTATTTTGTGATTGTGGTACTTGCTGAGCCTGGTAGACTTTGGTGCTAGCACTTCATTTATTTACTTGCTTATGCATCTTGTATGGGACACGTTTACTCTTGAAATATAACTGGCTAACTCACAAAGGCATCAGAGAGTGTCTTTAAATGATTAAATCTTTCCTTTTTTTTTTTAGGAGCCAGAGGGTTAAAAAATGCTTTTTGTATAATTGTTTAGCTATTTATTATTAATTTTTCTCAAATATTTGCATCTTTATGTATGCTTGCAGGTATCAACTTATTAGAGTGAATCCAAAAGTTCTTGGAGGAAACTACAAATGGTTGAAAATGTTTGAAGATGTTGACTTGGTCCTATTTTGTGTTTCATTAACCGATTACAATGAGTTTGTCGAAGACAGTAATGGAATTGCCATCAATAAGATGATGGCAAGCAAGCAGCTATTTGAAACCATTGCTACTCATCCAATGTTTGAAAACAAGAAGTTCCTTCTCATACTGAACAAGTTCGATTTGCTGGATGAAAAGATTGAACAGGTTCCTCTCACTCAATGCGAATGGTTTAATGACTTCAATCCAGTCATGGGCCATAATCCTAATAGTGCCTGCAGCAGCAGCAGCGCTAGAACTACTAACACTCCGTTAGCTCACCGTGCTTTCCAGTATATTGCAGTCAAGTTCAAGAGATTGTTCAATTCTCTTACAAATGGTAAGCTGTTTGTTTCCCTAGTTACAGCATTGGAACCTGATAATGTTGATGAAGCTCTTAGATATGCGAAGGCGATTCTGGACTGGGAGGAACAAGAGGAAACCATCGAGTTCTCTAATGCAAGCATCGAGGCAAGCTCGACAGCATGATTAACTGTGAGATATTATATCACATACAGGATAGGGGCCAAGAAACAAAGCCTCGCATTACATTTTCTTTAATTTTTTTTTCCCAAACTACCATGTGCAATATACGAGCAAATGCTATACACAGAAAGAGGAGAACAGAATGTAGATCAAAGATACTTGATGTACAAAAACGCTGCTTTTCTTTGTAAGGTGTAGTAACGACATATTACACATTCATCTTGGTACATAGCTAGGTTCTTCTGTAATTCAAGTATAGCAAGTTTTACAACATTTTCATTTTTAATCAGATATTTTGGTACGGCCAAATCCTGATGGTTACACAGAAAAGAAATGAACTCTCTGCTTTTGTATGTTTCCTTGTACTATATTCTTTCTTTCCAAGAAAAAACAGTAAAATACACGTTCAGTATTTGTTGTTCAAGGAAGGCAAATTCAAAATTCAAAGACATTATGTTACCAGTTAGAAATGCATTCCACAAAATTCAAGAAATAAAGAATAAACGAACCAGATGGTATTTTTTCAATTAGGACAGAAAAGATATTTTAAGAAGTGTCGCTTTAGATGCTTAATTAGCTGCTAGTTTTTCAACCTATCGAAACCAAACTTTATCTTCTTCGTCTTAATCTCCATGGATATATGCAGCAGTTAAACCATAAATTAGTCAAGAAAGCAAAACCATAAAAAAGCAAAAAAATACTTATATTGCATCTACCTCCATAAAAACAAAGTAGGATATACAACTTTTTATTTTGCAGCAATGTCGACAGATTAAAGTTGAAAGTCAACAAGGTGCAAAGCGGTCCATAATCAAGCAGATAGTAGCTTCAGACATTGCAGCATCCTTATGCACAAGGTCTGTGTCTTTTTGGTCAGCTTCCTTATCATCTTGAACTGCAGATACTCTGTTGGCTTTTGACATCAATATCAATGGCTTCTTGGCCCTTACTTTTTCTCTAAGTTTTGATAACTCACTCACCCAGATCTCCACAACTCTTGACATATTCTTCCTTTGAATCTCAATTGAAAAGAAGTGCTGTTGAACGTTGATGAATGTGAAGAAGGTTAGAGTTTTTATAGAGAAAAGGAGAAACTCAGAGAGGGTAGTTTATTGAAGCAGTGGGTCTAGAGGAGAGGGGCCAAAGAAAACTAAGTGTGGCTGCCCATAGGTAGATACCCTTAAAAATCAGAATATACTAATGTTTTTATTTTTGGATATCCCCACTCTATTCCTATCCGTATCTTCATGATATATATTTTAAATGTTCCATTTTATATTTATTTATTTGATTTCTTCGCTAATATATTATATACATGCACACAGTGAGTTGTTTATTAATATAAAAAAACAATATATATATATTTTTTGTCTTAAGACTTATTTTAGTTATAATACTTCATACAATAGATAAATTTACGGTATGATCATCAAATTAATACCATTAAACTAATAGTTTTTTTTTTGAAGGAATTAAACTAATACTTGTTAAATGTGTGTAATTGTATTAATTTATAAATAAATCCATAAAATCCACTTTATTAAAAGAATATAGTTGAATGGTTTATTAGCGTTAAAGGTGAGAAATTTTGAGAAACGATAAGATTGGGTTGTCCACATCTAAATGAACAATTATTGAGCATACAATAAGAAGATGGTCAAATACAGTGGTTCCTTGAAATTTCTAATCAACGGTTTTGGAAACCACGGCAACCAAAGATAGAATTGATTTCATTCACCCATCTCCTAGAGCATTGCCGACATTTTGGCCGAGTGGTGGTCTAATGCACCAGATTTAGGCTCTGGTCCGAAAGGGCGTGGGTTCAAATCCCAGATCTGTGAATTTGTTTCTCAATGTTTTTATTTTTATTTGAAATATTCAGAAGTATTTAAGTTTCATTTTCTATTGAAATTCTACCGTAGCTATAGGTATGAAAAATAAATAAATCAAAACAGTGAAAACATTTTGGAAGTAGTTTTGAGATATTTAAAGTGAATGAGTGGCTGGCTGAAATGGGTAGATGAGGTTTTAGGGAAGATTTTTGAAGGCTTAGATAGTTTTGATGGCCAAACTCCATTTTTCATGAAATTTTATATGCAATATTTCTTCAAATTTCTATAGCTGTATGTATTTATGTCTCTTTGTGCCTCACTACTATTACTTCATTCTCTCTATGCTAATAATTACTCACTACTATTACTTCATTCTTTCTATGCTAATAATTACTAAAATTATTTTGCTCCTTTTAAATTGTCATTTTATAAAATTAAAAAAAAAAAATTAACTTTTCACCTTTATTCATTAGTGAAATGAGGAAGAAAATTAAAGAGATTAGCAAAATCATTATTGAATTAAAAAAGTAATAATCACAACATTGTATTTCAAGCAATTAACCCAACAACTTCATTAAAAACACTAAATATACAGTCACAAAAATTCACCCAAAAAAAAAAGAAAAGAAAAATACTGTCTCCATTCAGGCACTAAAGCAGTCAATAATCATCGAAAGTGAGGCCTCAGAGTAGGAGATGCCAGCTGATTTAAGTCTCACACCATTAACCAAAGTAGCCAAAGACTTAGCCAGGGTTCCACCCTCAGCTGGAACCACTTTGCTAGGGTCAGCATTATTGGAGCCACTTGACGAATGGGTCCTATCCTTTTCACGTAGCTTGGCACTCTCGCTAGCCCAAATATCCACAAGCGCAGACATGTCTTTTCTCTGTACCTAAAAATATCTTCGATTTTTGAAATCTTCAAAGTGGGAATAAAAGCAAAAAGGACTGAAAATGGTGTTTAGATATCTTTTGATATTTTGAAGATGTGAACAAGTTTAGTGAGTTTATATAAGTTTAGAAAACTGGTTTCGTGGGTAACAAAGGCGCACATAATTTTCTGCGGAGAAAATATCATAATGAAGAAGTTGCTTTTATGTACAAATCCTGTTGGTCAAACGAAGGTCCCCACGGGAATAATTTTAAAACCGCTGCTACCCAAATAATGCTTATCTGCAATACAGGAGACTACAAACTACAAGACATATACATTTTTTAATTATACTGTCCATTTATTTTCCCTTTTTTTGTTATTTATTTTTTGACAGAAGGTTAAGACTTTGAAATATCTCATTGGGATGATTCATCGAGATTCTTACTAAAGTGATACTTGGAAAAAACCAAGATAATGCCCCTATCAGCAGATTAGTCATGTTATATAGTACTCGCATATCTCAACTTCAAAAGCATGACACGGGGGAAATGAAAATAATAGAACAGAACAGTTTTTGTACTGTAATTTGCAACTAAATATGATTGAGAAAACTTAAGAAACAGGTATATGAAACTGTGAAGAACAAAGTACCCACCAGATAAGATCTAAAAGCCGTACAGCATCAAATATATCATGCACGAACCTTTTCATATATCAACATCCGAGGCTTTCAGTTTTGTTCAGCCTCGTGTTACAATTGAGAACTAAGAATACCATTAAACTTGTATCCAGTATAGCCTCGTTGCAAAGCGACATGGGTTGCATTTTTTACGGCATCTGGAGATAGCAAAAGCATTCTTTAAACTGCCATTTGATTGCTTTGCTTTCGCTTTAGTCATCAATCGAATACATTTTATAATGGCATGCTGAAACCCCTCGCAGATGCATATATAATGAGATTGTCACACCTTCACAAAGCTGCTCGGGATGCAGCTCTCTTAATGCTTGTGAAAATAATGCCCATTTTAAGGCCTCAGAATTTGCCACTCTGCTGTCCCATGGGTAGTCATATGCAATGGACGAAACATATCTCACGCTCACTTGGAGTGTTCCCTCTGGCCCCAGAAGTCACTACCTGCTCAAACAGAACTCATGGATCAAAATAACAGAAGGATGGCACCTACTACAGCAGTTCATGACTTGTTAATTGCAGTTTCTCACGATAAATGGTGATGGCCCATGGGGAACAAAGATCCTGAAGCTCAACGGAAGCTGTTTGTTTCAGGAAATAGATCCAGCAGCTCATTCCCCAACAAAGAAAATGCTCCGGGACAGAGTCCAGCCATTGGCCATCCAATTCCATAAGCAATTACAAAACAATGGCATGCTAGGACAATCTTTGTATCAGAAACTCCCGATTCTGCTTGGTTCATAATGCAGAGACTTCATGAGTTCAAATCCATGGTGTCCAACCTTCATACATGTTGCAAAGGTTATCTATACTCATAGCTTGCTTAATCAGATAATCCACCTGCTCTCCAATACTGATTTCCCTGGGAATGAGAACAGTTATGTTCAGGCAGGTGGTTAGAGAAAAAAGAAAAATAGAAGTTCAGAACTGGTAAGAACAAACTTCACCAAGAACAACATTTCAGAATGACCTAGATACCTTTTTTCATAAATATCACGACCATCTATTTTCATCTCAACTCGCTTAAGCACTAACATAGCAAAAGGATTTTTACCTGCGGGGTAACCAAATAAAACAAACATAAAGATTTGCATTATAAACAAAAGGAGGGAGCTAGCAGTATCAGCTATCAAAGTAGATGCACAAACTAATGATCAGACTGAATGCCTTGCACGTTATTGAAAATGATGAGATGGCAGTTAGGTCAATTTGTCAAGTACAAAGCCTAATAGGCAAGCCCAACCCGGATAGCCTAAAAGTGTCTTTGTTGGAAGTATGAGATCTCAAGTAGTCAAATTGGGTCGGAAATAGAGTGCACATGGCACATCCTTGCAGCACAGTTTTTTAGATGACAAGTTTACACAATATTCATCTCAATGCATGCTTAACAGCTACTATTTGGCCTATAATTTTTAGGTCAGGAAACACAAGGCCAGAGTGGTAATTGCAAGGTTACACACTCCCATATAGATTAGAACTCGGGAGTAATTAGATTCATCATTTTGGCAGAAGTCAAATATATTCATATCATCATTTTGGAAGAACTCAAATTTTATTCTCAAAATATGGTAGTTCCCAACATGCTTATATGGTGAGACTCCATTTCACTTCAATAGTCACAGAACTAATGACAAAAATGTCTATTGGTTTATTTTTTGGCCTCCAGGGGGTTGGAATGAAAATAAAAGCTACAATTATACCTTGTTACAGATTACATACTTGATTCTAAATATACCTGTGCAGAAAGAAGCTGAAAGGCATTAACTCTAACACAAGAAAATTTGATAGTACCTCTTGCCATTCGATTACCAGAAAGTAAATTAGGTTGAGGAGCTTCACGATTTTCATCTTCAATATTAACTTTGGTCAATGAAGATAAGTCATCATCTTTACCATCAGTTTTCAATTCTGAATTGTCCTCATTCTGAGTTTGCAAAGACTCAACATGGGACGTCCCTTTATCACTTGGTGAAGCTGCAGTTTTCAGGTGCTCATTTGTCTCACTGCCAACTGCAACTGAGCCATAACCACTACTGTTCAGCCCCTCACATTGGGTTACTGAATGACCAGACTCTGTGATTTCCTGGTAAAGAGTTTGAGAAGGTTGACCAGAGTCTATATTATCTGTTATAACCATGCTATTAGATCCATGTGAAAATTGTTGAATTACCTCTGCAGGACCACTGAAGCTATCCAGAAGACTAGCTTCAAAAGAAGTAATTCCAGATTCTGTGCTACCACTATATATGCTATCTGGTGGAGAAATCCATCCTTTATCTTGCAAGGAGAGTCCAGGATCACCAAGGATTTCTTTACTGCTCTCACTATCAGATGTGGAGAGGCTATCCTTTCCATTGTCATCAAATTCATCACCCCCACTGTCAAGATGTGGCCTTGACAAACTGATTCCCTGTGATTTTACATCCTGGCTTTCTGCTAGTCCTTCAAGAGCCTGCCATCAGCAAACACAGACAGATAGATTACACTTGACTACATTGCAATCGTCAAATCATGGTGATGCATTAATCTCAAAAGAAAACTTTACCTTATGGAGATTGCCAGCATGAAGACTTGCAGTTCGTGCAAGCTTCATCAATATCATATATAGTCCCTTTACTGACAATGTGAGTGATGGTAATAGAGGCTTAAATGTCTGGATAGCCTCCCTAATTCTCAAACTATATGACTGGTATATGGCTTGTCCATGAATTGGAGAAACTTCCATCTTGGTCTCTCTTTCTCTAGTTATTGCATCTGTCATGGCAGTCACATCCTTCGACAATACAGATTCAAGTGGAAGAAGAATTGCATTTGCCTGCCCTCCAAAAAAAAGAAAGAAGTAATGAATTCCTAGGATTGCAACTGCAGAGATTTGAAGATAAGCAGAAGGTTTCAAGAACATTATCCAATCTTTTGAATTAGGAATAAGATTCAAACCCTACAAGCATATTATGTTCAATAAAGGAAAACACAATCAGAAAACCATGGAACAAGTAATAGAACATGAGAACCTTTGAAAGATCCTCCATAAGAGAATGATGCATTGCAGCAGCCTCCTTTCCCAATGTATGAACATCATGCAGATCTTCAGTTATTGCAAGGACCTAAAAAGACGTGCAACACAGTCAACCAGACAAAGATGCCAAATAAAAGAAGCCATGAGAGAGACGGAAGATAAGAACAGATAAATACAATCAACTCACAAGAAAGAAACTATAGAAATGACTACAGGCATTCATATCAGGTAATCAACTCATCATCGGAAATAAATAAAAAAAAAAAAACCAAACAAACCACTATCACGGTGATGTTTTGTGCACAATTAATTCACTTAAGATGTGAAGTTGGAAAAACATTAGCAAATATTGGTCTGCATTTGGAAGCAACTCTTTGGGAGAGGATATATGCAGCCTGTAATTAATTCCATAACATTTTTCCATTTCATCATCCACAAACAGTAAAAAATCAGAAGAACATTCCCAACTTATGGCTTCTTTATATATATAATTTCCCCAATTTCTTCATTCTGTCTGTCATTCCCTGTTCTCTGCAAATTCTACTGCAAGGGTGACTTCAAGCCACATTGGCGTGCTATTCCAGACTTAAGAGTCCCCTTTCTTATTTTCTCATTGGAACAAGACTGTTACTATCAGATAAACTGGACATTCTATTTCAAAGTAACACATGTTTATCTGTTGGCCACTTTAAAGGCTTGTT
Organism: Excoecaria agallocha; assembly: GCA_037975025.1. NCBI lineage: Eukaryota > Viridiplantae > Streptophyta > Magnoliopsida > Malpighiales > Euphorbiaceae > Excoecaria > Excoecaria agallocha. The sequence continues at coordinate 50,378,714 of CM075808.1, read as the reverse complement.
CAATCAACCCGTTCTAACTGAATATACATTCCAAATACATTGAGAACGGCATCATGAAAATAATGTGACAGGATACTTGCGAACTCTCAAGAATGAGATTGAAGAGGACAATTTCCTCTTTTGTGAAGTACAGGGCCTGCTAACCTTTCCAAATTGGACTGCAATATAAGTAATCCTATTCTTAGATTGGGAAAAAAAAAGGCTAGTGCCCAGACAAGCAACTCATTCAGCTTAATATGTCAACATCTGGTCAAGGATATCAAGCAAATCAACTTTGTACTTGTGCAAGTTATTAATACAATCCAAGACATCACAATAGATCCTAATGATTAATGTTTATTCATCTTTTGTATTGCTATCTTAAAGAAACATGTATCAGAAACTGTTGAAATTAGCATTGAGATCCATGCTCTTGGTATGGTGTCGCACACTGAGCCTGAAAATGTCATTAATGGAATCTTGCAACTTACAATATACAGAGAAAAAGTCAAGCATGTCATTAAAGTAATGGCAATCAGAAAATAGAACAAGCTTCAATGTCATACTACTCATACCTACTTCCACATCCTTATCCCCTAAGAACTAGGAAAAGAAAAAGCCATACAAATTACTGGAATTGACACCTGTTATGGAATATTACACAGATTTATAGCCACATTACATCACAGTAAGTGGAACTGTATCCAATAAAATGGCAAATTGCAGTAAACAACCAAGTCAAGAAGATATCAGGCCAAGAACATTCAAGTGCATCAAAATTATTTGAAATGGGCATGGAAACTACAATTTAAATTTTCTCATATATTTAAATTAAAAAAGAAGAAGAAGAAGAAGAAGAAGAAGAAGAAGAAGAAAGATACAATATCTTCCAATTCCTAGCCAGCTCTAGGCCTATCATGCATGCATGGACAAAAGGATCAATAGTTGAGTTACATAACAAAAGTTTTACATTATGTCGTCCAACAAATCTGTACTTTACACTGAGGACACAGGTTGCCCCATGGATCAAGCTGGAGGCGGGAAGGGCATGTTAAGCAGTTAAAAGGGAAGAAATTAAATCCACTGTAAAATCAATGATGTTTTGGTATCTTTTAGAATGAAACAAAAAAAATGCAAATATAGAGAATACAGGAAAAAGAAAAAACATCGGAAGTGAAAATTGTAGGATAATAGTACCTCATCAAGCATGGTACCAGATTCAGAAGTTAAAGCAGTTTGCCCCCTTGATACACGGGCAAAAGCCGAGAGAGCAACACCAGCTTCATATGCACAGTCTCTCATAGCAAGGACAGTGCTCTGTAGATCACCTGCAAAAGACCAAGATCAGCATAACCAACTCAAAAGAAAATAATACTGCATATATAGTAAGCACAAAACTGGGATGGATTTGTCCACAATGCATAATTGGCTTCAAAACTCTGATGATTTTAGAGATACAGTTTATTCCCTTTTACATCCATAGGGTCTTAGAATTAGATCTTTTTTTATTACAGATATAAAATTTCTATTCTTGGGCCCTTCTAAAATGCTTTAGCTTTAGAGTTGAATGATTTTTTGACATGAAAACATAGCAAACTTGACCAAATGGTAGATTCCTGGATGTCCTTATATTATTAATTAAACCTGAACAAAGCACTAGACTAAATTAGCTGTAAGCCACTGCTGGCAACCCACTGAACTTTTGCAAAAGTGAATGTGTTTTGTTGGGCCCTCAAGCACGAGCTTTTAGGCCGAGAGAATCCTTGAACCCTTTTTTTGTTTTTTCTTCAAGTAAATGTGATGGAGACTCTTGACATAGTTCTCCTGTAATGATGTGCCACTTGTGGTGTTTCTCTTAGTCTCACATATGCCACACATGCCTATGCATAACAGGTACATCATTACAATAAACAAAAGACATTTACCTGAAGCTGACTTTGCTTTAAGAGAAACAATGCATAGTTCATTAGTTGCAGAATAAAAGCCATCAGATGCAGCTTCCACGCTGCTTTGTGCAAGCTTCCATTCTTGCTCAGTGCCTATGAAAAAACAGAAAGAAGAAGAAGAAGAAGAAAGAATGCGTTCAACAACTACAGCACAATTGATCTTATATAGGCTATATCATTAAGATAAATGGGAAACTCACGTGTGAAAGAATGGTAAGTAACCTCCAATTTTGTTAATGCATTCAAGTAAGCTTGCTGCCATGTCCTGCCATCAGCACCAGTCCTCAGAGGATAAATGTCTTCTGGGATCCTAAAAACTCCATCTCTTGATGCTTCAAACTCCAAAATTGACATGCAAATTTTGACAATCTCTGATGCCCTTTCTCTAGATTCCCACAGCAATTTCCGTCGCCTCATCAGATGGTCATGAAATTCAGGAGGAATTCCTGAAGTTTTATTGGACAAATTTGCAGACATACTGGAACTTGGACCACCACAAGCCCATCCCATTGCTCTCTCAAGCTGTCCTTCTGCTACAATAGAATTCCGTTCACAAGCTTGCAAGCAGTCCATCGACCTAGCCATTTGTGTTATGGAAGATTGTATACCTTCGAGCAATTTAGGTCTACTGAGGTTTAAGATAATTGAATACAATTTATCTTCACTTGCAATAAAACTTTGAAATATGGCTCTGCTTTTACATGAAGGAGTCAATGAATCATGCATCCACTCTAATAGGACAATTTCAAGGCTAGTTTTGTGAAGAGCCTCTTTGAGTTCATTTACCTGTCTTTTCATGATGGACGCTGCTGACCTCACTGCCCGAGCAGTTTCATGTGCATTGCAGTAGTCCTCAAGCATAAGCTGAACCTTCCTAACAGCAAGGTTATCCTTTTTTAGTTGCTCAACAGATGAGTCTCTAGTGGCCTCAGCAAATTGCTTCAAAAGATCAATTTCTTTGTCTAAACAGGCCATGAAAGTTGAAGCGATACATTCCTTCAGGTATCTACCAATATGTTCCTGAAGTTGGGCTTCAAGTTTCTTCTTTACAACATTAAAGAGCTGGTCAAATCCTAAATTTTGATCCACAGATGAAGCAACATCATGTATGCATGAATCAAGAAAAGAATCGACAATGCATACTTTCCAGATAAAAAAGGATTGGCTGCTCAATAAGCCACTAAATTTCCAGATATATTCAGACACCATGTAACCTGAACTCATTAGATCTGCTAAATTTGAAACCTCATCCAAGTGAGAAGTAAATGAACCAACAAACGTTGATATTGCCTTATCCAAACATTCCAATTCAGAGAAGGGCTTGACTAGCGTTGCTAACAAGGCTTTGCTTCCCAAAAGATTTGACCCTCCAACTTCTTTGGTACTAACCAGAGATTCAAAATGGCATTCAGAAGAGACCAGCGCGTTTCTAATGTCAACTTCTTTCTTTATGAGAGAAGAAGTTCGCATCTCCCTCTCATTCCATGTTTGATGAAGTTGATCCAGCTGGGCCCTGCAAGCTTCTTCTTGGGAGGCAAGCTCTTCTGCCTCCTCCCAAGAGAGATGATCCCTACCCTTTAAAGCAGCTTCCTCAAGAACCAGTTGCTGCTCAGTAATGAGGCCAACCTTCACAAAGTAGTTCTTCTCAAGTTCCACCAAGGATGCCTTCTCCAATTCAACCTCCAATAGCTGCTCCAGTGCTGTATCAACAGATCCCCTTATTTGCGAGACTAATCCAAATGCATCCATAACTTCTGACTTCAATGAAACAGCAGATCTCATCACATCCAATAAAACAGCCTCTGTCAGTTGCCCAATCAAATTCTTACAGGAAAGCAAGCAAGATTTAAATACAGAAGCCCAATTTTTTTCAGAATAATGCAATGGAAGATCTACATCTGTATTCCGACCAGCTATTTCCCAACCAATGAATGTCTGCAATTCAGTAACAAACCCAGCTACAAGTGCACATTTCTCTATCTGCTCTTCAATCTCACTGAAAATAGTTCCAAATCTATCACTAGAATTTCTTCCTCCAGCAGAATTACTGAGTATGTCAAGAACCTTCTGCTTAACGTTATTGGATAAAGAACTTACAGCTACATTTACAACAGATAACACCTTTTCTTTTTTGACTTCCTGCTCCCCTGGCAACCTAGCATCTTTGATCATATCGTATTTTGACTGGTTACAAAAACCAGCATCTTCTTTGTTTATAAGACCAGCAGATTGCATGTATTTAACAAAAGTAGTCAGAAGACGATCCTTGGCTGTTGATTCAGCTTCAAACCCAATGGAGTTCTCCAGCTCAGCAATCTCTGTTTCAGCATTCTTTATATCTATTGCATATTTCTCCACTTTAAGACAAAGATCATTGTGACTGTGTTTGAAAGAATCAAGATTATCCCTATGTAAGTTTGCAATAAGTTCAGCAGCTTGTCTCCTGGCAACAGAGAAAATATCAGATGAAACAGCATTTGCAGACAGTTGCAACACTTGTGCCCAACCATGCACTGCACTAGTAGTGAGGTAATTTAGAGGAAGAATTCTTTGAAGAGCCAAAGAATATACTTGGACTCCAGTTAGGGCAGATGAGAGTCCATGATCCATCTCAGCAATGAGCTGAGAAACTTCCCTATCTATATCTTGGCATTGTGCTTGAGTGGGCTCAGGAACTATGGTCAATGGAACGCCTGCCACCTGAACAGCAGATGTAAGAGAAAAGGCATCAGCCCTATTACCCAGATTTATGCAAGTATTTATTTCTGGAAGTAAATTGCTCCGTAAAGCATCAAGTATCCTTCCATGTTGCTCTATCCATGTTGCAGCTTCCTGAGCCTTCTCGACTACAAGAGCTTTTGCTTGAGCAAATTCTCGAGCCTGAATTTCAAATGCTGCTCGAGTTTTCTCTGAATTAGAAGTTGCTTCAGCAACAATTGACTTTGCAGATGTCTCATGCAGAATAAGGCTGGATCTCTCTTGGTCAGCTTGATAAAACAGAGCAGAGGCAAGCTCATATTGTTTTAGAACATCAGCAAAACTCTGGAACAGAGATTATCAGTTAGAAGAAAGATATAGTCCGGAAGATACATATACAAAGCTCCAAGAAGAAAAAATATTGTGTAATCCTTCATACCTCAAGAGCAGATTCAACATCAGGTAAAGTAGCCAACAAGAGATCATGATGTTCCTGATCACAATTGGAAGACGTCAAACATTATTCATGTCAGCAAAATGTTCATTTGCAGATTGAGAAAAATTTTAGGCCGAATGAACTTAAAAAAAAAAAAAAGCAAACCTCTATGCATCTGTTAATTGCAGAAATTTCCACTTTCACTAAATTGGCTAATTGCCAGAAAGGTCAAGGTTTAAGATTGACAAATTAAAAGGATACATATTCAAATTTCAAGTACACAACAATTTGGATTTTATTTTTTATTGTTTGGTCTAAACATCAACGGCATCAAAGCATGCAAAGTCTAAAAGAACATTCTGGCAAAAATGACAAATTAATGCAGAAGACTGAAACATCTGGGTGCAGTACATTATAATTTTTCTTTTCCCCCCTACAAAATCAAGTAACTGGATGAACTTTAGCGATACCAGAAACCAAAATTAGAAAAACTAGGGGCAGTGTGAAATCAATAGACTTTTCATTTCAAATGCAAGGAAGCTCAAGAAAGAAAAAAGAACGAAGAAAACAAGCATATATCGTATTCCACAAGGAAAGAAAGCACAAAAGTTTGTGGAGGTTAATTACCTGCAAAGGAACACGAATTTCTTGCACCCGAGATGCAAATAAACTCAAGCTAACTGCCAGCTCCATCCCCTTT
>CM075808.1:50122541-50372756 GCA_037975025.1 Excoecaria agallocha | reverse complement strand
TGCCTCACTTGCATGCAATGCTGCGCTTCAAAGCCTAATTGTATCACTTCTATGTTAGAAAGAAATTTTTGAAATTTTTTTTCAGAGTCAACACATGATAAATATTTGTTTACTTTCTAAATTCTGTTATTTTTAGTAGCAAATTTGAATTAATTATATAGTTTGGAGGGTAATTTGACCCTAAAGATATATTAAAAAAAATAAATGTATGATATTTTCAATTGTTTTAGAACAAATTTGTCTTTTTATCCTTAAATATTAGTATAAAGTACTAATGATTTATATTAGCGAAATATGAAAAATTTATGCTTCGAATTTCGGGAAGAAAAATCTCAATCACACAAAATTCTTATATATATATATATATGGGGCAATGTGTCAGGAAATTAATTAAACTTAATATGCACTTAATATCATTAGTTTTACAAATTTCTATGTTTACTTCAATTATTTAAAGTATATTTTATCAATCATTTATGCACTACTAAAGCGATGTAAAGAAATTTTTATAGTGGGATAATAAAGATGAAATATAAAAAGTATAAATAAAGTGATGAAGCAACCCCGGAATGGATCAATGATAGAAACGAATTTCATGTAAAGCCAGCAGTATTGCCAAAAAAAAAAATAATAATAAAAGTAGGAGAAAAGGAAATAATAGAGCAATCAATTAGAACAACTTCCGGCAAATAATAACCATGCCATTATTCAACTTAATTGATTAAAGAGTTTTATTTCTGAATTTCAAGAACCAAGACGCAATGTTTAACAAGAAGGAGAAAGAGTATCAGAACGAGGTCGCGTATTTAAAGGATAGAATTGTTCCAGTGGTGCTTAGGGATGATCGCGGGGCGGGGCGGGGGCGGGGAGTGCCTCCCCACCTACTGCCCCGCGCAAGGGCGGGGCGGGGGCGGGGCGGGGATCGAAAATATTTCGGGGAAAAAATTTCCCCCGTCCCCGTCCCCGCGGGGATCCCCATCCCCGCGGGGATCCCCGTCCCCACATAAAAAATATTTTTATTTTTTAAAAAAATTTAATTATAATAAAAATATTATATTTAATAATTAATTATAATTGAAAATATAATATTTAATAATTAAAAATATAAATTCAATTACAAATCAAACTAATATAAATTTTAATAATTGATAAAACTAAAATTAAATATAATTTAAAACTAAATTATATAAATATAATTAAATTTAGTAATTAAATTTCGGGGGCGGGGAAATTTCGGGGCGGGGACCACAATCCCCGTCCCCGCCCCGAATTATAAATCGGGGAATACTTTTCCCCCATCCCCGTCCCCACGGGAAAATTTTTCGGGGATTCCCCGCCCCATTCGGGGCGGGTCCCCACCGGGGACGGGGATTCCCCGCCCCGTGATCATCCCTAGTGGTGCTCCACCATTAACAACACTTTTATTACCAAAATCTTGAAATAATAATGTCGATAAAGCCAATAAGTAATAATAATATTATTAGGGAAATTCACAAATGTCAATTCATATATTATCAGTTTATAGATTGAAAAAACTGATGACTCTCAGTATTTTATTAGTCGTTAATGAAAACAAAATATGCTTTTGAAGAACATTAATATGATTATTAACAGAAGAAATATATATATATATATAAATAAATATAAAAGAATTTAAAAAATAAACAAACCCTTTTGTGAAGAAAGACATGCAAACTCCCGAGACAAATGCGATCAAATAGAATGAAGCTTTACTTATTTTTGCCCAAAAATATTCCAATGATTAAATTTGAAGAAATTGATTCTGAACTCTAATTTTGCACATGAAACATACACACGTATACAATTCATAATTTATAGTAATTAGGAATTCCGGATCATAATCTCGATATATGTATCTAATAGTCATATTACTCTTTTTGTTTTTTTCGGGTGTCAATAGTCAATTATATATTAATTTTTTTATAATATTGCAATGTATTAATTATTTTCTTAATTTATATGTCAATATTAAAAAACAACGTTTAAAAAAGACTCGATATATCAGAATTCCATAAATACATTAATCAGCACATTCTTAGCATTAGATTAGTGAGTTACCAAAAATAGTTCTCTACCGTTTTTTTCTTTGTTTATGTATATATACATGTACTCTGTTTTGTAGTAAGATATATGAAAAAGAATACAGGGGAAACCTTGTTTTAACATGGTATCAGAGACTGGTTCAAAAGACTCTACTACACCCAATCCCATTTGACAAACTATTCATCTAAATCATGCCAGAACGAACTGACCCTGTCAGTCAAACTGACTCTATCTTGAACGACCTGACAGCAAGAATGACGGAGGTCTTAACCAGAAATCAGACTATAACTCATTCACCAAGCAATAAGTCTTCCACACCTCAGATCGGCATTAAGTTGGATGGAACCAATTATGCACTTTGGTCTCAAATTGTCAAAATGTATATCTCTGGCAAAGACAAGTTGGGATATATTAATGGAGAGTTCCCACAACCTCAAGAATCAGATCTAGCATTCAGTAAGTGGAGAACTGAAAATGCAATTGTGAAGGGGTGGTTAATCAACTCTATGGATCCAGTCTTGATTAATAATTTCATTCATTTCCCAACTGCAAAAATGGTATGGGATTCTGTTGCTACAACCTATTATGATGGAACTGACACATCTCAAGTGTATGATTTACAGAGACGTGTGACTAGAATGAGACAAATGGGTGGATCTATTGAAAAATACTACAATAATCTTCAAGGCTTGTGGAGAGAAATCGATTTTTGCCGTCCTAATTCCATGGAGTGTGCTACTGATATACAAAAATATAACTCCATTCTACAAGAGAATAGAGTTTACACCTTCCTTGATGGCTTGGATGATCGTTTGGACAAGGTTCGAAGTGACGTCTTGCAATTGAAACCTTTCCCAACTGTAGAACAAGCTTATGCTCATGTCCGCCGCGAAGATATCAGACAAGCAGTAATGATAACAGGCACAGAAGTCACATCTGGTGCTGTTATGGTTTCCAAGGGAACAAAAATGAGACAACAGCTATCTGTGCATATAGAAGCTAGTAAGGGAAAAACTAATCCAACAAACAAGATTAAACCACAATTAGATGGAAGGGGTTGTACTCATTGTGGTAATATGAAACATACCCAGGAGACTTGCTTTAAGCTACATGGGTATCCAGACTGGTGGAATGAACTCAAGGCAAAGAAACAGCGTGAGTTGGCTTCCACGGAGGAAAGTTTAGGCAAAGCTGCCTTGACAACCGCTGACCAACTCACTCCGAATGCTGATTTTTTAAATGACGCTATGAATTTGAGTAACTCAGGTACCTTGGAGCAAGCATTACTTAGCTCTAACAAAAGTGATGCATGTGATTAGATAATCGATTTAGGTGCAACTGACCATATGACATTTGACTCAAGGGATTTCTCTAAGATTACTCAACCTCAAAGGTCAAGCATTTCTAATGAAAACGGTGTCACATACCCAGTAACTGGAGCGGGAACTGTTCCTTTATCACCTTCACTCTCTTTATCCCATACTCTCTTAGTTCCTTCTCTTTCAAATAAATTCTTATCAGTAAGCCAAGTTACTACAGAACTTAATTGTGTGGTTCTCATTTATCCTACTTTTTGTCTTCTTCAGGATATTCTCACCAAGGAGATCATTGGACGTGGTACTAAGAGGGAGGGCCGTATTACATGGATGACTTTAGTCCAGGTAGAGCAAACAACATGCACTAGTTAACAAGTGTTAAAATGAGGCAGATTTGGCTTTGGCACCATCGGCTGGGACATCCTTCTTTCAGTTACATGAAGCATTTATTTCCAGATTTATTTTCTGCCTTGCATAATTCAGACTTCAAGTGTGATACCTGTATTTTAGCTAAAAGTCAAAAAGTTTCATACCCAATAAGCTTAAATAAAAACAATGTTCCTTTTTCTTTAATACATTTAAATGTGTGGGGACCCTCCCCAATTTCTTCTTCTACTGGTGTTCGGTGGTTTGTGACCTTTGTGGATGATTGTACTCGAATGACCTAGGTTTACTTGTTGAAACATAAAGATGAAGTGTTTGGTGTATTTTAGTTTTTTCATTCAATGATCCAAACTCAATTTTCAGCCAAAATTTAGATTTTAAGATCTGACAATAGAGGGGAATATGTTAATCAACAACTTCAATCTTATTTCAAGAACAATGGTTTCTTTCATGAAACTTCATGCTCACAAACACCACAGCAAAATGGTCTCGCCGAAAGAAAAAATTGACACATTCTAGAAACAGCACGTGCATTATTGATCGGGTCACATGTACCTAGCAAGCATTGGGATGATGCTGTTACCACGGAAGTCTATTTACTAAACCGGATGCCATTAAAGGTTTTAAAATTCAAGACTCCTTTACAGGTGCTGTCTAGTTATGTGTCTTTACCTATTGTGTTATTGATTCCTCCTCGAGTATTTGGTTGTGTTGTGTTTGTTCACCTTCACAAGAATCAGCATAATAAGTTGGATCCGTGCGCTGTCCAGTGCATTTTTTTGGGGTATGTTGCACTAAAAAAGGGATATCGCTGTTATAATCCTATAAAAAACGTCATTACATCACCATGGATGCTACTTTTTTAGAATCAGAATTTTTCTTCCTAGCACCGGTATCCAATTCTTCTCTTCAGGGGGAGATACGAAATAGAGAGCAGAATTGGACTAATCTTCATTGGCCTATCTTTGATGAAGATGGAACACCAGCAGTAAATCCAAATAATAGGACAATCAGTGATGATGTTGATACAACTCCAATAGTTGATGCCGAGGCCACAATCAGTGATGATGTTGATGAAGCAGATACAGCTTTAATAGCTGATGCCGAGGCCCTCTCTTCAGTACCTAGAGACCCTAATCCTGAGAATATTCTTGAGGTAAACTCTCTCACCACTCCATCACATTCTAATGACTTGAATGCTCTTGCTGGTTATGTCTTACCGTTTAGGAAGAATAGAGGAAAGGCCTCAAATAAATATTCTCTAGATGTTGAAGGAAGAAGAACCAAATATCCAATTGCCAATTATGTGTCTACTCAAAAATTATCAGAACCTCTTAAAGCTTTTGTGAATACTTTATCATCATGTCATGTTCCTAAAAGAGTACAAGAAGCCTTAGCGAATCAAAAATGGGTAAAAGCTATGAAAGAGGAAATGGAAATGGATTTTTTCCATTAAACACAAGGCAGATGGATCTATTGATAGATACAAAGTGAGGTTCATGGCGAAAGGATACACGCAAATGTATGGTCTAGACTATCAAAAGACTTTCTCTCATGTGGCAAAACTCAATACTGTTAGAGTATTGCTTTCTCTTGTAGCAAACTTAGAGTGGTCGTTGCATCAATTCAATGTGAAGAATGCATTTCTTCATGGGGACCTTAAGGAGGAGGTTTATATGGATATCCCACCAGGATATAATGCATCCTCAAAGACTGAAGTGGTGTGTAGGCTATAACGTGCTTTGTATGGACTTAAATAATCATCTCGAGCTTGGTTTGGTCGGTTTAGCAGAGCTATGAAGAAGTATGGCTTCCAGTAGAGCAATTCAGACCACACTTTGTTTCTAAAGCACCAACGAGGGAAAGTAACAGCTTTAATAATCTATGTTGATGACATGATTATTACGGGGAATGACCATGAGGAAATCTCTAGACTTCAAGAATAATTGGCAACTGAATTTGAGATGAAAAACCTTGGAGGTCTCAAATATTTTTTGGGAATTAAAGTATCAAGATCTCATCAAGGTATATTTCTTTCTCAAAGAAAATATGTGTTAGATTTACTGTCTGAAGTTGGATTATTAGAATGCAAACCAGCTGATACTCCAATTATACAAAATCATAAGCTTAGAGAACATTCAGATCATGCACCAGTCAACAAAGAGAGATATCAACAGCTAGTTGGAAGATTGATTTACTTATCACATACACGGCCAGACGTTGCTTATGCTGTGAGTGTAGTAAGTCAATTCATGCATTGCCCAGCAGAAAATCATATGGATGCAGTAATTCAGATTCTTCGTTATCTAAAAAAAGCTCCTGGCAAAGGAATCATGTTATCCAAGAATAATCACCCGAGGATAGATGGCTACACTGATGCGGATTGGGCAGGAAGTATCTCTAATCGAAAGTCTACTTCAGGGTACTTTACCTTTGTTGGTGGCAACCTGGTTACTTGGCGAAGTAAGAAGCAGAAAGTAGTGGCATTATCGAGTGTTGAAGCTGAGTTTCGAGGAATGGCCAAAGGTCTTTGTGAACTTTTATGGCTTAAAAGGTTGATGACTAAGATCGGTTTTGCTCCTAACTCTGAAATGAATTTATTTTGTGATAATAAGGCAACAATCGACATCTCCCATAATCCTGTCCAGCATGATCGTACAAAACACGTTGAGGTGGATCGTCACTTCATCAAACAAAATCTTGAAGACAAAATTATTCGCTTTCCATTTGTCAAATCTAAAGATTAATTAGCTGATATTCTTACAAAAGCTGTATCCAGTAAAAACTTTTACAACTCACTTGACAAGCTGGGCATCCAAGACATATATGCACCAACTTGAGGGGGAGTGTTGTTGTGAGTTGTAAAACCAGGAAATCAGTGCAGATTTTTAGGGACATATCAGAATTCGATAAATACATTGATCTACACATTCTTAGCATTAGATTAGTGAATTACCAAAAATAGTTATCTACCGTTTTTTTCCTTGTTTATGTATTTTTTCTTGTTTATGTATATATACATGTACTCTGTTTTGTAGTAAGATATATGAAAAAGAATGCGGGGGAAACCTTGTTTTAACACACACACACACATATATATATGCATGCCAATGATGCCATGATTAATTTTCACCTTGCAATAACTAATTTTATGCCAAGAAATGCACACTTTTAATGTTATTATAGATTAATATTCTTTGAAATCTAGTATATTTCTATATTTATTAAGGGTACATGTGAGAACTATAAGATATTCGAATTTTTTTTTTAAATACACCCTTTCTCTATCACTTTTAATGTAATATAAAAAATGAACTATAAGATATCATTTTCTATATCACTTGTAACGTGAGAACTATATTTATTAATTTGGATTGCCGTGTGAAATGAAAAGTAGTGGCATTTTCCATTTTTAGCATTTAGCAAAGAAGAAATAAAATATCATTTTATGGAGGAGGAAAAGAAAAAATCTAAGAACAGGTTGTTATGTTTGGTTGTAATTTTGTGGAGCACTAAGTGTCTTTATGTTCAAAATTCAAAGTACCATGTTTAAGTAGTTACCTATGACTGAAGCAAACAAGAAAGTGAAATTAGAGGCAGCTAAAAGAGAGAGATGGAGAGCATAGCTACTTATCCTCAACCAAATGGATGGAATCTATAGGATTAGTACCATTCACACCATATCACAAATCAATAAATCCATATTTTTCTCTATTTATTAATTTGTATATTTCTTGGTTCTGATCATATAAGTGATTTGAATTTTATTTCAATAAAAGGGATGATTTTATTTATATTGGGCAGCAAAAAGGGTTGAATTTAGCAGATAGCATGAAAATAATCTAAGTACAGGAATTGTAAGGTGTTTATTTTATTTAATGGGGCTGGGTGCAAGCCTATGACTGTGTAGTCTCTATAGAATTATATTGGGCTGCATCTGCTCTTATGAAGACTGAGCCTTTATATGCACCCCAAATGAAGTCTGTATTAAGAATTTGGACCGTTCATTTAAAACATTTGGACCCCATAAGCTCCGGTCCACCAAGCTAACATATCATAAACAGAACGTTCATAACTCACGTACATCACAAAGTAACTCGCTCAAAAATCTCATCAAAATCAACCTTAAACACCTATATAATCAGGATTCTAAAGACAATCAAAGCTCAAAGGTAGGTAGGGATGAGCATGATTAACCGAAATTTAAGTTAATCGAAAAATCGATTCGAAATCAAACCAATTTTTAAATTAATCGAATTGAGCCAAAATTTTAGGTTTATGGTTTTTATTTTAAAAACCAATGATTAACCGATCCGAAATCTAAACCGAATATATATATATATATATATATATATATATATATATATAATGAATTATATTTTAAATTTTACACTTATATTTTTTATTTTTTATGTAATTTATAAATATTATGATATATAATTTTGTAAAATATATATTTTTAGTAAATAAACATTAAAATTACGTGTATAATTAGCATTCTGTTGTTAGTTTTATATTGAATATTTTTAATTTTTATAATTAATTATGAAATTTTTATTTTTATTTTGATTATTTTAATGGATATTGTATTTAATTAGTATTTTTTCATTTTTAAAGCATTTTTAACTATTAAAAATAATATTATAAATTGTATAATTTATTAAATTTATATATTAAAATTTTGTAATGGTTAATTGATAAATCGATCCGAAAAATCGAGTTAAAAACCGAAACCGATATAACAGTTAATCGATAGTAATGGACTGATTTAAGAAAATTGTTAATGGATCGGTTAATCAGTTCATGCTCATCCCTGCTCAAAGACATGCATCTGATCTACTCTTTTGCCTTCATCATATATATACATATATCTTAGTATACTCAAAATCTAACTTGATCGTTGGACTTTCCATCAGAACTCACCAGTCTTTGTTCTATTTTCTAGGTGGCTTTATGGTCTGATCATCAGATAGACAGCAGAAAGGGAAAGTAACGAGGAGCATAAACATTATGCAGTTAGGCAAAAATGAAAATGTGTATGAAGGTTAAACCTTTTGGAAGTCAGCAAAATAGAAATTTTCAAGGGGTGCCGTACAGTAAATTGTTCAATGTTCATGATTAATTTCATGTTAAAATACATGGAATTTGTTTTTGAATTAAAAAACAAGTTGCATCAGTATTGTGCTCATTATCCAATGAAAAATAAAAAAAATATTATTTTTTGATCTGACGATGTATATTGATGCACCGAATCACCTTTTAATAATTAATTAAACTATATTTATTCAGTACCTGAACATGACGAAAGAATACTAAAAAAAGGTCTCGTGATTGAGTCTGAAGAATTATGTATAAAACTGAGGAAGGATATTTGAAGGAAGTGGCATATATATGTGAAGGAGAGAACTGTGGCTGCAGTGATTGGGTCTCCACCATTAGCAATACATTTACTGGAGCCAAGCGGTATGAATACTTTAGGGTTGATGAGAATGTATGAGCTGCAATTATTACAATTTATCACAACTTTCCAAATGTTATAAATACATTTGTTTTTTAATTAAAAAACAAGTTGCATCAATATTGTGCTCATTATCCCATTTGGTTGGGAAGCTACTTGGCTTGCTGAAATTGATATCTAACTGCTTCTACATTTGCCATTATATGCACTACATAAATTAATTTCAAGATTTAATTGCATTTTTTCTTCATAAAAATGAAGGATTAGTAGTTTTTTTTTTATTTTTATTTTTTGTAATCGAACTCTTTAAGGTGATTAGAAAATGTCATTAAAAAATTTTCATATATAACCAAAGCCCTGAAGTGTTTGCAGTTTGCACTTCTGCCTTGTGCTTGGAGTACTTTTGTTGCAAAGCTGCAGTCAAATAGTAAAAGAAATAATAGGAATAATAATGTCTGTAAAGCCAGATTCTCGTATTTAATTAGCACATGAATAAGGGCAATTTATATTATTAGTTATTAATGACAATAAAATGTGCTATTTGTAGCTTAATTATTATGGAATTTTTCATTATCAGTAGAAAAGTAAAAGAAATTAACAAACGATCGTGAGAAGAAATAGCAGCAACACCAGAGGCATACAGTGCTTGTCTAGATATGATCTATGTCATCTTGACCAATTCAATTGGCGTATAATTTTTAAAATCACATTTAATTATTTAAAAAAAAAAAGTAAAGTCAAATTAAGGTCGTTGAAGATTAAATTAAAGTTTATTAATTATGCAGATTGTTTCCACAATTTCTTTACTTCACTTCATATAAAAATCATAAATAACATTTCTCTCGGGACTTAATTAAAGCATTTGTCAATGGTAGATGAAGATAAGATCTCCAAATATTGTATTGCTTCCATTATCAATTAAAGTCATATATAGGGTTAATGCATACAATTTTCAAATAATACCTACTACTACTAATATTTTACCCTTTTTTATTTATCAACGTCACCATCAGATTACCTGCTGTGGATTCGACTGTGATTTTATTTATTTATTTATTTATTTTTACAATGCTAATAAATATAAAACATATGGGACTTTAAAATAAATAAATATTAATACAGCTGCTGAACTATGCTCTTTTGTCCTCAAAATTAAGCTATTCACAATTCTAAAAGTTAGGTTACTTTAATTAAATCGATCTATCATATTTTAATGTCTTAACAAAATAAAATTATTCATATGATCATACTGTAATTAATTTTGATAATATTATCCATACCGTACATATGTACGGAGAGCTGTCAGTACATGCATACTTTAATACATTTTAATAATATCTTAGAAAATAATAATAAATTATAAAATTATCGGATGACCTCGTGTTTACTAATGGGTAAAGATGACTGGAAAAATTAATATTTCTAAGTCAATTTGATCATGAATCACGGGTCGATCGATTACATGCTCATATTCAGGTTCGGTTTTTTCTTTATGCACTAAAAATATTAACAATTTAGTCGCAAAAAATTTGTTATTAAAATCAAATAATCTCTAACTAAATAAAAAATAGCTGCCAATTACTATTGAAAAAATTCGTAGCCAATTGTATCAACTTTGCTATGAATTTTCTTTTCTGCTGCTTTTTAGAGATTGATTTCTGAATTCGTAGCAACGATTAACATATCTTAAACTCAATTTTATTTTAGCTACGGATTATCAATTTCATCGCTAAATCTATCTTTATTTTGCTATAAATTTATTTCTGAATTCTGGATTTCACCTCTAAATCCATTTATCGGGTTTAATATTTTAAATTAGAATTTTAGTCATAAAATTATATTAGCATGATTATCTTATATCTGTTAACAAAATTTCAACGATTCGTTTCATCCGATTTTTATAATTTGAATATATATTCACACTGTGTTAATAATATGCATACATAATTTTGAGAAATAGATAACTTTTCATTTAAGTGAAATTTATTTTTCTCTTATTCTATTCATTACATTAATTTAAATGTAAACCTTTGATAGGATCATATTATAATATATGATGCTGACTATTAATATTCAGTATTCAAGTACGTTGGCATATGATAAGTATAAATGTGTTTTTTCATTTTTTTGTTAAGATGATGAGGATAAATTGACCAAAGTATTTTAAATGAGTAGTTGTTAATTAATAATGTTATTTTAAAGTTGATAATAATATATTCTAAGCATTGAAATCAAATGTTAGAGATTTCTTTTTTTGTTAATAAGACGGATTGTGTTTGACTTTGCTCATAAAAAAATTATTTTTTTTTAAAATTTATTTGACATGAATTATAAGTCATTCAATCCATACATATTATTTATATAAAAAAATTGATATTTTTAGAGCGCTTTAGTAAATTTTTGGATATTTTAAATATGTTCACTGAGTTTTCAAGACTGAATTTTTTTATTTATGGATAGGCTTAGGTATGTATAGGATTACATAATAAAAATTAATTTTATTTATTTATTATTTAAATTTTAAAAATCAAAAATTAAATTGCAATAAATAATAAGTTTGAGATGATTGGCAAACTTGTTAAGTCAGTTTGATGATGATTCATGACTTGGTCTAATGATATTGTCATCTTAAAGGTGGGTCTTTTCTATACGAGATGTGAAAATTATTAAAGATGAGCATGGATCGATTAATTGATCCATTAATAATTTTTTTAAATCAGTTCATTATTATCGATTAACCGTTATATTTTTTTAATTCTGTTTTTTATATTGATTTATCGATTAACCACTAAAAAATTTTAATATATAAATTTAATAAATTATTTAATTTATAATATTATTTTTAATAGTTAAAAATGCTTTAAAATAAAAAATACTAATTAAATATAATATTCATTAAAATAATCAAAATAAAAATAAAATTTTCATAATTAATTATAAAAATAAAAAATATCCAATATAAAATTAACAACAGAACACTAATTATGCACATAATTTTAATATTTATTCACTAAAAATATATATTTTACAAAATTATATATCATAATATTTATAAATTACACAAAAATTAAAAAATATACGTGTAAAATTTAAAATATAATTCATAATATATATATATATATATATTCGATTTTGATTTTGAATCGGTTAACCATCGATTTTTAAAATAAAAATCATAAACCTAAAATTTTGATTCGATTAATCTAAAAATTGATTCGATTTCAGATCGATTTTTCAATTAACCGAAATTTTAATTAACCGTGCTTAATCCTAAAAATTATCGGACAAATCCTTAATTATATTTGACTTGTTCATCAACTTTTTATGACATTAATTAATCAGGACGCTACTTGCCATTACAAAGATTATTATATTATATTTCTTCCGTTCTTTTTTATTTGTCATTTTTGAGTAAAATTTAAATTTTATTTATCGATCAATTTTAAACTTTTAATCTAATTTAATTTGCTTTTCCAATTTATTTTTCTTTCCTAATAAAGTCAGAACCAATCAGATTTGATAATTTAGTTTTAATTACGTAATTTAATACTAAATTTAAGTCTATATATTATTTTTTAATTTTAGTAAAAATAATAAAAGTGACTGATAAAAAAATAAAAAAAAGTATATAATAAGCAATGAATGATACATGCCCGCCTGATTGCTCTCCTGTTACTTTATTGGTCTTTTTTAGAAAGAAAATTTCTCCTTTTCTACTCAATTCCTCTCTCCTATGATTATGGGCCTTTTTTTTTATACGAATGGTGTGATTTATAAATTTCGGTGAAGAGACAAAATTTTATCCAAATTTTTATTAGACAAAGCTATTGATCAATTTTTATTAGAGAAAATAAAATTGTCCAAATTTTATATATGTATTAATATTTTTATATTTTTCTTAAAATATATAGTATTGTTAGTTTAAATTTATTTTTGTCATATAGTTAATTTGGATGGTATATAATTGAATTAACTAGCTCTCTTTTATTTTTCTTTATCAAATATTATGTTTTATTATAAAATTTAAACTATTTATAATTATGTTGTTAATATTTATGATTTTATTAAGTTTTTAAATTATGTTAATTTTATTTATGAGTATTTGGGATGCAAACCTCTTCATTACGCGAAATTTCATGAACCTGCCTAGCTCTCTCCACCGGTGGGCTCCACGAGTTCAATTCCATAGCCATTGGTTGCGGGAATGAACTACTTCACGCCATTCTCCCAATTATTTCAAAATCCAATCCCATTTTCCAAATAACTTTTGAAACCACACCATTCTTAAAAAAAGTTCCAATGATTATATTATTAGAAAATATATATCTATATATCATTAAAAAAAGTCAAAGTTGGATTTTTACCTCTAATATTTTTCAAAATTTGCATTTTTATCTTTAAAATTTAATTTGGTAGATTTTTTCCCTTCATGTATGAAAATCGAAAGATTTATACCCTTGCCGAACCACTATTAATTTTGACCGAGCTCCCGTTAGTTGACTGGGGACGTGTCAAAATTGGACACATGGTAGAGTTTGATTGGAACACGTCATTGCCTAGTTGGTAACGCGTACATGTCACATGCTAGGTTAAAAAAAGTTACTTTTTACATTTCACCCTCTTCCATCTGCCCTTTCTCGATCCCATTTCTCAATCAAACACGATTCAAAAAAAAATATCTTCAACATCGCAATCTAATAAGTTCTTGAGATCGATTTCTTCAATCTTCACAAATTGCATGTTAATATTGAATCAAAACCGAAGAAAAATTGAAGCTCAAAAGTTGAAACCCTAAATCGAAGAAAAATGATTTGAAATTGCACACTAAATTGAGCAAAAATTTGATTCAGCAAAGAGGGGAATACATCAAAGGAAGCAGAGTGAAATGTCAATCGAACACTCTGGAGAGGCTGAAGACTCCTTCAGGTTGGTTAATTCCATTTTAGTGATTGTGTAATGTTAATGAATAATGGAGTTTAAGGTTGTTTGTTACCGAATAATGGGCCTTAGGGTTTTTTGCTATGTATACATGTTGAAAAATAGTTAAAGCTGAAAATTGAACCTCATATCGAATATTGTAGCTTGTGGTCCCAATTCCATGTGACATTATTCTCTTTGTAGTAGTGCCTTTGTCTTCATCTACTTGTCTCTTTTAAACAAGTTCTCACTATTTTTTACTCTCTAATGAATGCAGGGTGAGTTTGAGAACCGTTGTGAATTTGTGGTTTAACTGGAACGAGAGATGGCTATTTAAGGATCAAATTGCATATGTATAGGGGAAAATGGAGTTAATGAAGAAAGTTAACCCAGACTTAATAAGCTAACAATATATATGGGCTGAATTTATAGAGAGGCTGGGCTTAAAGGATCTGAAATACTTGTTGTGTCTTGAACTAGGTAAGAAAATGCATGATGGTCTTTTTGCATTTGTATGGGATAGTAGTGTGCATATGATACTATCTGCTTTAGATTATTTTACAAGGGATATTGTTTTCTTTCCTGTTATCAAATAAGACTTGATTGAATTTCCTGATGATTCGTTAGTTAAAATGGGATTAAGTAGATAAAAGATTGATAGGACCAATGTAGATGTTAATGGGCCTAATGAGGAAAGGCCTAGTGTAGTTGGGGCTGGTAAGGATAGGCCTAGTGTAGTGGGGGGCAGACTTAATGAAAATAGGGCTCATTTTAGGGAATATAGTTGTGAAAATGTGGGTGATATTGAATCAGGAGATATAGAGAGCAACATAGGTATTTCAGATAGTGATAATGATGATGTTAAGAGTGCAAGTGGTAGTGATAATGAGGAGGACAGTGATATAGAGGAGGATGATAATGAAATAGAAAGTGAAAGTGAATCAGATATTGGGGATGTCATATGTGAGAGAGAAGTGAGAATGGAGACTTCCAAAAAGAGAGTTAGCTATGATCTAAAGGAGGGAAAAGGGTTATTTCTGTAAAGGGATGACTTTTAACGATGCAAATGCTATGAGAGATGTTTTGAAAAATTATTCTGTGACAATAGGTAAAGATAACAAGATCATAAAGAGTTATCTTAGCAGGGTTAGAGTGAAGTGCAAGAGAGAATGTTGCCTTTTTATGTTCTTTGCATCAAAGGAGAAGGGCAAAGCTGGATTGAAGGTAAAAACTTTATGCATGCAGCACAAGTGCTATAGAGTTTTCAAAAATAATAAGGTTACAACAAAGTGGATTGCTAATCAAATGAGAAAAATAATTCAAGAAAACCCAGAAACAAAAATAAGACAGATGCAATCATACATGGAGAAACAATTTAGGTTACATGTTACCCATGACAAATGTAAAAGAGCAAGGAAATTAAATCTTAATGAATTAAAGGGTAACTGCAAAGATGTTTTCTCTATGCTGGATGCTTATGCTATTTTTCAACAAGGCTAACTAGAACTTTCTACAATTTTTAATGTCTCGATCAAATCTACGATCAACTGATTACTATTTAAATCAAAATCACTATTTTTCTCTTACTTTATGTATTCAAATCTTCATAAAAATAATTTCAAAATTCTTAAAATATATTCATTAGATTCTACAAATATTTTTGAGTCAATCAGAGACTGTTTTTCAATCTAGTTTACTTTTATCAGTCCGATAATCTAATTTTAAAAGTCACCGAAAAATTAATCTTTCATTACCATATAATTCTACTCATCAATAAGAGCACTTCTATATTTTCAGATTATTTTTTTGATATCCGTAGTATATTTTATTTTTTAGTCAAACTAGATCAAACTAGTAATATTCCAAATTTGGGAGTGAGTTAACTTTTTAACGCTTTTTTGAGGTCCAAACGATCTCCGTTTGATCCCAAATTTGAACCATAGACTCCTAATGGAATGTTCTTTCTAATGATCAAATAAAATATCTTTCGACTTTGGGAGGTACTATTCATCCCGGTGTCATTAATCACCATCGAAGATACTATACTCGACTAACCCGATATTTGGGCCATTATAATTCTTTCCCACTAAAAAAAAATTTATCCTTAAAATTTACTTATATGCCACAAGTATAGTCATTATTATTTGATAACTTTTTCAGGTGCATATCCTTTAATCATGTCATAAATATTTCCAAAGAAACACACTTGTCTTCCATTAACTATGAGTCGAACAACAACATTAACCATTTATTTATTACCTCACTATTTTATGGAGTGTCATTACTACTTCCATCCTTGCAATCATCTTAACCACTTATATCCATTCATGGCATGTATATACATATAAGCCAATCACTTAATCCCACTCCGACCTTAGAATCGTCTAAACATTTGCTCTAATACCACTAAATTATAACACCTTTATACCACTGTACCGAACATATAGTGATCAGATGTCACAATAGAACGATAACAATGAAAATGTTTACATTAAACAGTCTGCTAAATTTTTTTTAAAATCATAAATACATTTGTTTCATATAACAGATCCAATCGGTAAACACAACTACAATTAAATATTACACAAGTATAATTCGTATGCTATAACTCCACTATACATAAATATATATGCCATGCTTACTATCATTCTTGAGCCCTGCTTTATTCTTGATTACCATTGTAACATCGGCTACCCATCTTTTTATCTTTATAACCTACACGCAGTCAACAAACTATACGTTGAGCATTGAAATCCCCAGTGGTGGATACATATCCCAAACTTTTCACAAAAAAAAAAATCATTCACACATACACATACATGTATGCATAAACAAATACATATACATATACACATGCATGCTTTTATGAGCATTATTTAACATTAACTATTCATTTACCATTCTGACGTGCATCCTACATTCATGCACACATGCATTCAACATAAAATACTATTTAAATCATTCAATAGGATACAATTATTAGTTTTATCTTTTTAACACATCACTTAGTGTAATTGCCATTTTTATGCTTATCTTTCATTTAATTACAATATTAAATTTTAATTATATTTAATCACTTTAATATCGATAATTGAACTCATTTAAGTACTTCATTCACTGTTTATTATGCAATTTACAATTTCGATTCTTAATATACAATTTTCTTGTTATTTTACACTTTATACCGATTCTTTTCAATCCTTATAGATACGTTCACTCATATTTTGTTTTCACTTGGGAAATTATCTTCATTTTTTATTCAATACACGGTCATTTAATCATTCGAATATACATTCATTCCTTCAATCATTTAGACATTTATCCAATCGCTTATTTTAAAATGATCTTCTTATTTTCGCCACATTTATTCGTAAGGTTTAATTGTTCTTCTCTTTTACTCCCTCCGTTTTTATATGTTTGACGTTTGGGAGTTGTTAAAATTTTCTTTTATAAATGACTTTTTAAATTTTTGATGTACTTTTGGTTAGTTTGTCTCATATTTATCCTTATTTAATTAATCCATATAACTAAGAAGAGAGAGAATGTTGGTGTGAAAAATAGAATTTTAGGGAGAAATTAATAAGGATAAATTAGTTATTTAGATAATGTATTTAATAGATTATTGGTTTTAGCAAACTATCTTAAACGTCAAATATAAAAAAAATGAAGGAAGTATTTTTTTTAATACATGTTATGACATAAACAATTATGATTTAGTCCCTATTTTCACTTAAGTATAAAAATTTTACTTTTGATCCCTATCTTACCATATAATAAGGTTCATTTACAGTTTCATCTTTTAATTAACATTTTATTTGCTAAATTACAATTTAATCCTTGCACTTTTGTTAATTTACAGTGCATACATAGCCCAATTGGAACTTTCTAAAATTTTTAAAGATCATTTGCTATTTTTAAAGTTTCGATCAAATTCACCGTCAACTGATTACTATTTAAACTGAAATCATTATTTTTTTCTTACTTTCTATGTTCAAACCTTCCTAAAAATACTTTCACAATTCTCAAAATATATTCATTAGGCTCTATGAATATTTTTGAATTAATTAGAGACTGTTTTTCAATCTGGTTCACTTTTATCAGTCCGGTATCCTAATTTTCAAAGTCATCAAAAATTAATCTTTCATTACCATATGATTTTACTCATTAATACGGGTGCGTACATATTTTTATATTATTTTTTTTTGGAATCCGTAGCATATTTTATGGTCCAATCAAAATAGATCAAACTAGTTATATTCCAAATTTATGAGTGATTTAATTTTCTAACGCCTTTTTGAGGCTAAAAAGACCTCTGTTTGACCTTAAATTTAAACCGTGAACTTCTACTGACATGCTTTTTTCAATGATCAAATAAAATATTTTTTTACTTCAGGAGGTACTATTCATCTTGATGTCACTAATCACCATAAAAAAATACTATTTCCGACTAAACCGGTATTTGAATCATTACAACACTGATGACTGACATGAAAAAGCTCAGTGGTTTTGCTATTTTAATTTATCTTTCCCTAATTTTAATTAATTCTTGAAGTGCATGTATTTATCTATATATTTGATATTTATTTGCATGAAGGGATTAATCCCGGCAGTGTTAGATGTGCTTCCACTGGCCAAACACAGGTGGTGTGCAAGGCATGCATATTTATGCTAATTGGTGTAAGAAGTGAAGAGGAGAAGAATTTAGAAAAAGATTATAGATTTATTCTTGGAGTACATATGAGGAGGAGTGTTATGCTCACTCTTATTACCTTTTATTTATATATTTCTTTATTAATTTGCTAGTACAATTACACATATATACATATAAATTTAACATGATTAAAGTATATTTACAGAATAATTCATTACATATATTTCAAATCCTTTACATTGAACATTTATAGAAACTAACTCCAGGCTAAAATTAGTTTTCACTCGCTATCCTTCTAGTGGTCTACAGATATTGACAAGAAAATTGATCATTCAGATCTACACCTGTATACCTACATGGGAAGAATATCCATGTTGAGTAATGGCTCAGTGGAAAGTAACACAATGCAATTGACTTATTATCGAAGTCTCAAATACAATAACATAATTGCATGTCTTTTCATAAAACACATACACTTGTAACAATAGTTTGTGCATTAAGTAACATCATAATACCATTTATCAATCACACTAATAATATCAATAAGAGACACCGAAAACACACTAAATCATCAAGGAATACACACTATTAATCACTTATCACTAATTATCATTTCAATCACTTTTATTGCTTGAATTCCTATTAATGGTGGATACGGATACAAACACTTGACACTGATAAGTAGTATCGTATATGCAAGATATAATAGTTTCGGATCACTCGACATTGATAAATAGTATCACATAGATGAGATATAATAGTCTCAGATCATTCGATACTGATAAACAATATTGTACGGATGAGACATAATAGTCTTGGATCACTCAACACTGATAAACAATATCGTACATGCGATACCCTTAGTTATTGTATCACTAGGCAGCTACAATCACTATTCCCTTTTAGGTATACTTATCTATCCACTACTATATGAAATTCAGGTTTAATAGGTCATTATTCACTCAAGAGTATCACACTTTGATACATTAGGAATATAGAGACAATACATACAATATAGCATGCAATAAAATCACTAAACAATTTATATTCACTTACACTTCAATTACACTTAGAACACACTTTAATAGGATTATCATTCTAATATTATGCATATCATTTATCATGTTCACTCACATTTATCACTTGTACAAATTCTTATGTTTCAAAGCTTAGTCTTTAACTTAACTTTACTAATTTATTATGATCTACATGCATTTTATGTCACATATTACTCTTGATTTTATGATTAAAACACTCTAAATATGTTTAGGAATGTTCGGGTATGCTTTGGTGATAGTTCAGGGTCCAAAAATCAAATTTAAGAGGAAATAAGGAAGGGTCATAGTCATTACTTAATAGATACTGACAGTGAAATAGATGCAAATTCAGTTATGTAAGGGCTTAAGATCATTACCAAATTGGTGCTGACCATGAGGTCCATTCTGTTCCAAAAATTACTAAAGATAGATTTCACTAGTTCATTTGTTTGTCATTTTAGGCCTAGTAAATGATATTTTCAGGAAAAGTGATCTTCTACAAAGTTGTTTCACTACATCTCTAGTTTTCACATCAAAAATCACTTCATTTAGACTCATATATCTCAAGATATTAATAAAACATCACATATTGCTCTCAATAGAAGGACAACAAACATCATTCAAATTTAAGCTAAATTTCAAGGGCCTTAGAGATAGAATCAGGACAAGGTTGTATATCTATGTCTAATCTTTAATTTTAAATTGGAATCACCTTAATTAGATATTTACGGAGGGAGATATGCAATTTACACTAAAACTGGTTCAAGTGAACCTGATGCAGATTTTCACTATAACATATTTTAAGACACAAATCACTCTTTTTATGCATCTATTCATCACATATGAACACCAAAATCAAATATAATTCTATTACAATGCATTTATAACCCTAAATCAACTTGAATGCATATAACTGAAATAGAACTTCCATACCTTCAATATTGATCCAAGTTTAATCTTCTGGAGTTCCTCCTTCTTTTTTTCTTTGTT
The DNA here is from genome assembly GCA_037975025.1 of Excoecaria agallocha. Classification (NCBI taxonomy): domain Eukaryota; kingdom Viridiplantae; phylum Streptophyta; class Magnoliopsida; order Malpighiales; family Euphorbiaceae; genus Excoecaria; species Excoecaria agallocha. Next base: position 50,351,939 of record CM075808.1, on the reverse strand, counting down.
CTTGCTATTTTCACCAGTTCAAACATGTCATAAATACACATTAATGTTCAATCTCATCTACAATTCCATCTTCTCATGTTTTAGAGCAAAAAAATGATCAAATTTTGAGCCAAAATCTCATAAAACTTACCTTAAATAAGCTAGAATACACAAACCCCTTTTTGGCTAAACTTTGAGCAAAGAATAGCATAGAGAGAAGAAGAAAAATGGCTGAAATTATTTTGGCCAAAAGTGACTGACCAACCCCTCTAAAAGGTAGATTTTCTTTTTTATTTTCTCTTTCTTGCTTTTTCTTCAACTTTCTAGAAATGCTATGTGCCTTTCTCTTATTGGTCAATTGTTTGACTTTTAATCCCTTTAATTAGTCTTAATTACTAATTACACACACCATTAAATTATTTTAATACATTCACCCCCACTTATTTTATAATATTAAACATTTACCCCTAAATTGATAATTTACAAAATTGCCTTTCACTTTTATATGAATACCGATTACATCCCATTTGCATAATTAGCAATTCTTTTACACTGAAACCTTTTCAATTTCTTTCTCCACTATCCATTAATCCTATTAGGATATATTTTGGGGCCTTACAAGAAGTTTCATGACAACTTGAAGAGTATAGAAAATTTATCTAAGAAGGCTGTAAAGGATGTTGTGAGTTATACTCCACAATCTTGGTGTAGGGTATATTTCAGAAGTAGATGTAAATCTGCCATGGTGGGTAATAACATTTTTGAAATATTTAATTCATGGATATTGGATGCCAGGTCAAAACCAATTTTTAAGATGGTTGATGAAATCAGAAAGATAATAAACTTGTTGATTAAGAATGAAAAGAAAATTAGCAATTGGAATAATGACTATAACCCATAATGTATGGAGATTTTTGAGGATTGGGCAAACATTGCATCTAGTTGTATAGTTAAATGGAATGGAGAATCTTCCTATGAGGTTAGTGAGGGGGATGACATATATAGTGTTTGGATTGATAAGCAGATATACACTTGCAGGGTATGGGACTTGACTGGTATCCCATATCCACATGCAATCGCTGCATTTTTTCACAAAAGAAAAGATCCTATTCAATATGTTTCTTAGTACTATTATAAGCAAAAATATGCATCAACATATGCAACTAAGATGCAGCCAGTAAGGAAAAGAAATTCTGGAATGAAGCCAATTTCAATATTATTGAACCTCTACCTATTCCGAAGATGCTCGACCGACCTAAAAAATAATAAAAAAAGAGAGGATAAAATAGAAGGAAAAAAGGGACATGCAGGGAATGAAGTACCAACACAACAATCACAAATAAAGAGAGGACCAATCATAGAGAGGCTATTAAAAAAAAGGAAAAACAAACTTGTGGTCGATGTGGGGGCGTAGGACACAACTAATGAAAGTATACAAAGGTAATTTCAATAACTTGACTATATATTTAGCACGTTATATAATATGTATATATATTGATTGGTGGGTTTTTTTTTGTATTGTAAATTCAACAACATTCATGACCTCTCATTTGTTGCTGCCACAGAATTGAACCATGAAAAAAAGTTGTATTCTTTGCCCTATCAACATTAACATTGTAGTACACATTAAAATTAAAAGATTTAGCTTCACCTCATCACAAAAAAAAAAGACAATGAAAAAAGGGCATAAAATTACTCCAATATAGGGACATATGTAGAATCTTCTCCCTGGGTTGTTTATGCTTTATGACTCAAGTATGATGGTTTTTTTTCCACAAAAACACTTAACTTTCATCCCTTCATTCCTTAAACCTTTACTATCCAACTATCTTGAATTGATTAAAGAATTGAAACAGCTTGAAAGTGATGTCGACATTTTTATTTTCTATTTTAGAGCTATTACAGATTATTAGGGTTTTATATTTCTATATTAGTCACAGATCGATCTTGGCGGTTGCAATGGAGTTAAAGAGATGGAGAGAGATAGATGATTTATTGATCTAACAATAAGATTTGAGGATAGGAAAAAGCTAGCATCAATGGAAAGTATGAACAAGAGGGAGAGGCAGCCAAGCAGAGAGAGGTGGGATCGAGAGAGCATAGATGGAAGAGGGTGAAATGTAAAAAGTAACTTTTTTAACCTAGAACATGACATGCACGCGTTGCCAACTGCAATTTGTTTTTTTTTGTTATTTTTATTCATTATATTCAACTATTCAGATGTAAACATTTAAAATCAATAATTATATTATAATAATTAATCAATATTCAAATAAGTATTTTAGGTTATTAATCTATAACATTACCTTAAGACTTAAGAGCTCATAATATTGATAAATTAACCATACATAGAATTATTTGTTATGAATTATGATTCGTATTATTTATATAAATTAAATGGTACAATGTTTCAAAATATAATGATGCTTTTATTTTCAAAATAGTGTGGCATTTGGTTACAGATAAAGAAAAGTTATGGGTCAAGCTTTTCAGATCTAAATATGGTTATGCTAATATCTATTGGCCTGTCACTCTTTTGACCCCAGATGGTTTTGCTCTTTGGCGTTAGGTTGTCCATATTTGGCCGTTCTTAAGAGTTAATACATGATGGACGATAAATGATGGCAAAGCAACCTCTTTCTGGTTCGACCATTAGGCTGAAGTGGGTTTGCTCTATCGTCATATGCCGTAAGGATTGCAGGAATCTGATGCTTGGCAACAAGTCTCTATGTTGTCAGTTAATGACATGTATAGAACAGGTAATGAATGACATTGGAATCGGGTGAGAAATTTCTTAAATGACACTGTTTTGTGGTTAATTAGTCATTATCTTCCTCCTGCTAGTGAGTTGGGTAAAGATGAGCTAATATGGCTTCCAGTTGCTCCGGGTTCTTTTTCAGTGGATTCAACCTATAGTATCGTCAAACAAAACTATGCTACAAATTATAGACAATTGTCTTTTTGTTGGGATTGGCAAGGACCCCAACGAGTGAAGCTTTTTTATGGCTCATGATGCACGATAGGCTGTTAACAAATAACAAAGAACATAAACGTCACCTTTCTATTTTAGATCTTTGTTTTGTTTGGAAGGCTGGGAAAGAGACTATGCTTCACATGGTTCGGGACTGCATTGCAGTAAAACATTTCTGGCATTCTTTGCTGCCTATTTCAGAAACTCTAAGTTTTTTTAATATTGGTCTGCAAACTTGGCTCAAAGAGAATCTATGTAAGTGCACAAAGTTGGGTAATGTCCCCTAGACTTTTCTTTTTGGGCTTATATGTTGGTTCAATTGGAAATGGAGAAATGATGGTGTCTTTAATAAGATTTGTGTTCCCTAGTTCATTAAGAAGCAGATGGTGATCTCTATAGCTAACGCCTTTCTTTTTGCAAAGGAATCAATAAAGGATTTGGGCAGAAATTCTGGTGACAAACATGAAATTTTGGTGGGGTGGGAGTCGACTTCTTTAGAATGGATCATGCTCAATACAGATGGGTCCTTTCATAGGGTAGTGCGAAAGGCTTCTTGTGGAGACATTTTTCGTGATTTCATGGGTAGATGGATTGGAGGTTTTTCGGCCTATGTGAATGGAGGTAACTCTTTTTTTGCTGAAAGTTGGAAAGTTTTGGTGGGTATTCAGGGTTGGAAGAAAGTGGTGCTTCAAATTGACAACAAAAGTGTAGTTGAAGCCATTACGAGTAAATTGGCCATTCAACCTTCTCACAGTGTAGTTGTTCTTCATATTCATGAGCCTCTGGATTGCAATAGACAAGTAGTGGTGAAACATGTCTACAGAAAAGCAAATGCAGTTGCGAATTATCTTGCTAATTGGACGTTAAATCTAGAGCTTCAAATTGTGTGGCACACCTCTCATCCTTCGGGTCTAAATAGCATCCCTGCTATGGATGCAATGAGAACTGTGGTTCCTAGATTAGTTTTGATGTAATCTTGTTTTGTTTCTTTTCCTTTTCTAAAAAAAAAAGTTGAATTGTTTAAAGTATTAAGTATGTGATCGGGTGGGTAGTAAACATTTTAATATGTATATATATATATATAATTTGATAAATTAGATGAAAGTAAAACATTTTACAAATTTTACCTAAATGATGAGCCTAGTTCAGCTCTATCCAAGTCCGAAATGAGTCGAATCGGACTCTTGTATAAACGAGTTTGAATGGCCTTGGACATTATTGAGAAATTAAATTCAATACGAGAACAATTCAACTCCCGCTCAATTCACGACAAGTCTAATCATTATATTCAAAATTTAACTAAATATATAACAAAAATTCAATTTTGAATTATAGTAATCATAAAAATAAAATTTGAACCGCCTTATTAAAATTCATATATTAAACAACTTTTTTTTAAGAATTGATTGATATAACAGATAATAGAAAAAATATTAAATAATATATATATATATATATATATATATATATTTATTTATTTATTTATTTATTAAAAATATTCAATTGTTTTACTTGGCAAAAATTTTATTTATATACAATAATTATATATAATATTTAGACGTGACAAATTTTAAATTAATTTAATTCATATATAAAATATGATTCAAATCCAACTAAATCTATATTTAACTCATAAAGTGATAGGATTTAATTTGATTCATTAATTGTGCGACTCACTTAATCTGCCTTATAACTCATTTATATTATTTGTAATTCATGAATTTTTTATATAATAAATTCATTGATATAACAGATAATAGAAAAAATATTAAATAATATATATATATATATATATATATATATATATTTATTTATTAAAAATATTCAATTGTTTTACTTGGCAAAAATTTTATTTATATACAATAATTATATATAATATTTAGACGTGACAAATTTTAAATTAATTTAATTCATATATAAAATATGATTCAAATCCAACTAAATCTATACTTAACTCATAAAGTGATAGGATTTAATTTGATTCATTAATTGTGCGACTCACTTAATCCACTTTATAACTCATTTATATTATTTGTAATTCATGAATTTTTTATATAATATAAATATAAATATAATTATTCTTACATGTTATACATATTTTTTTATTTTCAGAAAATTATTTTTTAAAAATTAATAAATAACTTCATAACTTAGAATATGTTTATAAATCTATTCATTTATGACGTGCTAGATAATAATTTATTTAAGTAACAATCCAATTTAATCTCAACCAATATAAATTTATCTATTGATAATTCAATACATTTGTGGGGCTTTGACCCATCCATCCTATCTTTTAGCCACTCATAAAATTTATATCAAAGTTTTATAAAATTCAAATACCAAACATGCAATTTTAAATAAAATATACAATATATTTCTAATATTTAAATTTGACAAGATACTATTTTTTTTATGTTTTAAAATTACAAAAAAAATTACTTTTTTTATGTTACATATTTAAATATCATGTGTTAAAACACCGTTAAAAAAGATGGATAAAATAGTTTAAATTTTACAATATAAAAATTAACATTACGTCAATTATAATATTAAAAGTGTTATAAACTAATTAAAAGAAAGACAAAAATAGTAGAATAGAGAATTTTCTATTATTGATTGTGTATACTAAATAACCATAATAGGGTATTTATAGGCACAAAATAGAAGAGGTAGACTTCTACTAGAATAGGGAGAATGATAAGTTTGATAGTCATCCAAATATCTCATAATTATCACAACACTTCCCCTTGGATGACTATGCACTATGAATATGCCTCGTTAAAACCTTGCTAAGAAAAACCCAGTGAGATAAAAACTTAGCGAAGGAAAAAGAGTACAATATTCATATGTGCTTCCCCTAAAAAATGAATCAAACTAAATCTTTTAATTGGCGCATTCCAATATTGTACACATGTTTCTTGAAAATTGAACTTGGTAGGGCCTTTGTGAACAAATCTGCTGGATTATCACTTGAGCGAACTTTGCAAACATCGATTTGTCCTTCTTTCATTAGTTCATGAGTATAGAAGAATTTTGGTGAGATATGTTTTGTTCTATCTCCTTTGATATAGCCACCTTTGAGTTGTGAAATACATGCTGCATTATCCTCATAGAATTTTGTTGGCTTTTTCTTCACTACCAACCCACTTGTTCCTTTAATATGTTGAGTCATGGTTCTCAACCACACACATTCGTGACTTGCTTTATGGATGGCTAATATTTCTGTTTGTGATCGAGCTTTATGAGGATCTGATAGATATCCAGCATCAGCATACCCTGTCAATTCTAAATTTACTCCTTTTGGAAAAAATAAACCCATGTCAAATGTGCCACGAAAATAACGTAGAACATGTTTTACACAATTCCAGTGCCTTCGAGTTTGTGCAGAACTAAATCTTGCTAGCAAATTAACTGCAAAAATTATATCTGGTCTAGTACTATTTGCAAGATATAAAAGTGCACCTATTGCACTAAGATATGGTACTTCAAGACCAAAAATCTCTTCGTTATCTTCTTGTGGACGAAAAGGATTTTTCTTGACATCAAGAGAGCGAACAACCATTGGAATGCTCAATATAAAATTGTTTCAAGATTTTCTCTATATAAGATGACTGATGTACAAGAATTCCTTTTGGCAAATATTCAATTTGAAACCCAAGACAAAATTTTGTTTTTCCAAGATCTTTCATTTCAAATTCCTTTTTTCAAATATTTTGCAGTAATAGAGATCTCTTCTGGAATCCTCACTATGTTTAAGTCATCAACATAAACTGCAACTATAGCAAATCCTAAATTTATCTTCCTGATAAAAACGCATGGACAAATTGAATTATTCTCATACCCATTTTTCACTAAGTAATCACTTAGATGATTGTACCACATGCGTCCAGATTGCTTTAATCTATACAAAGATCTTTGGAGTTTAATCCGAGTACATTTATCGAGGTTTTGAATTATATGCTTTAGGCATCTTAAATCCTTCAGGATTTTCATATATATGTCATTATCTAACGATCCATATAAATAAGATGTCATCACATCCATTAGATGTATATCAAGCCCTTCAGAGGCAGTCAAACCAATAAAAAATCTAAACATGATTGCATCCATGACTGAAGAATACGTTTCTTCATAATCTATACCAGGTCCTTTGTGAGAAACCTTGTGCAACAAGTCATGCTTTGTATCTCACAATTTCATTTTACTCATTTCTTTTACGTACAAAGACCCATTTATATCCAACTAGTTTGACATCTTCTGGTGTCAGGACTACTGGTCCAAATACTTTTTGTTTAGCTAAAGAATCTAGCTCAGCCTGAATTGCCTCTTTTTATTTTGGCCAATCAAGTATTTGTCGACATTCTTCTATAGTTTTTAGCTCAGGCTCATCATCATTTGCTATTTCAGAAGCAATTGCATATACAAATACATAATTTCATCTCTTTCTAACTTATTTCTAGTTTTCAATGAGATCTCATAATTTGTCGGTACCAGAACCACTTCTAGGGTCGCTTCTCTAGAAATATGTAGTTATGTATTTGATTTGTTTTTTGGCTCTTCAGGAGGATCAATTGAATGATTTTTTTATTTCTCTCTTCTTTCGAGGAATAATATCTTTTGCACCAATAGGTCTACCACGCTTCTGGAATGAACTAGACTCATTTGTTGTTATAACCCCAAGATGTCCTACAGGGACATCATTTGTCGTGCAGGGGCATTTGCAGCTGGAATGATTTGGTGACCTTTTGGGTGTCTGTAAATATATTGGATAGCTAATTTGCAATATTCTGTAAATGAATTATTCTTTGAACTTCAAGTTCACATTAATTTGTGCGTGTATCAAATTTTGACAAAGTTGGTGTGTTCCAACTGATTTCTTGAGCTTTTGGCCCCCTTTCTTTATCTTTCCCTAATGGTGGGAAAACCAATTCATTAAATTGACAATCTAAAAATCTTGATCGAAAAAGGTTACCAGTTAAAGGTTCTAGATACCTAATGATAGAAAGAGAATAAAAACCAATATATATATACCTAGACATCGTTGGGGACCCATTTTAGTTCGTTGAGGAGGGGCAATAGGAACATAAACAGCACAACCAAAAATTTTAAGATGAGATATATTAGTTTGTTAATCAAAAATAAGTTGCAAAGGTGAAAATTTTTTATATGAACTAAAGATGCGGCATGAACAATTGCATGTCCTCAAGCAAATGCAGGAAGCTATGACTTTATAAGCATAGGTCTAGCAATAAATTATAATCGCTTAATGAAAGATTCAGCTAAACCATTTTGAGTATGAACATATGTAACAGAATGCTCGACACTAATCCCAATTGAAATGCAAAAGTCATAAAATGCTTTTGAAGAAAACTCACATGCATTATCTAAACGAACTATCTTGATAGGATGATTAGGAAATCTAGACCTTAACTTTATAATTTGAGCAAGAAGTTTAGTAAAAGCAATATTACGAGTAGAAAGTAAACATACATGTGACCATCGAGTTGAGGCATCAATCAAAACCATGAAATATCGAAATGGTCCACAAGAGGGATGAATTGGGCCACAAATATCTCCATGTATCCTTTGAAGAAAAACAGGAGACTCCAAATGCAATTTGGATGGTGAAGGTCTTACAATCAATTTACCTTGTGCACAAGAACTACAAGAAAAATCATTAGATAAAAGAATTTTCTGATCCTTTAATCGATGTCCATTTGTATTTTCGATAATACGTCGCATCATGGCTGAACCAAGATGACCAAGGCGATCATGCCAAAGTATGAACATTTTAGGGTCTGAGCACTTCCGGTGCATATAATTTGATTCAACCATTTTTATTTTTGTGAAATATAATCCTGTTGAGAAACTTGAAAGTTTCTCCAATATGAACTTCTGGTTCAATTTTATGGATGTAATATATAGATATTCGACATTTTCATCATTTGTCGTTTCAATATTATATTCATTACGACGTATATCTTTAAAACTTAGTAGATTTCTTCGGGATCTACTTGAATACAACGCATCATCAATATATAATTTTATTCCATATGGAAGCATAATTTGGACTCTTCCAAAGCCTTAAATTACATTTGCAGAACTAGAAATCGTATTAACATTAATTTCAGCTAATGTTAATTGTATAAAATATTTCTTGAGAACAAATAGATTATGAGAATTTCTTAAATAGAATTAAAGAAACTTATGGTTCTCATATGAATTCTCAATAATTTATGTATTATAATCGATCCGGAATGGTCAAACCGGTCATGTCATGTAATTAATTGTTAATTAGTAAACTTCAGGCGTACTATTTTTATTATATCAATATTTATATCAATTGATAAACATCAAGTTTCTTAATATCAATATCAAACAATTAGTAAACGTCATGTTTACTAATATTTGTGACATACAGTCAATAAACTATATGTTTATTAGTATTTGTATCAATTTTCAAGTTTATTGTTTATTATAATCAATAAACTTCGAGTTTACCAATATTAGTATCGATTAATCAACAAACTTCTGGTTTATTGATATTTGAATAATTAGTCAACTGCATGTTACTAATACTTGCATAACAATTAGTAAACTTTATGTTTACTAATATTGTGACAAATAATAAAATAAATATTTATTAGTATTTATATCAATTTTTTTTTAAGTTTACTATAATCAATAAACTTCAGGTTTACTGATATTAGTATTAATTAATCAATAAACTTCATGTTTACTGATATTTATATAATTGGTAAATAATAGGCTATTAATATTTGTTAGTAAACTTCAGGTTACTAAAATTTATATTTATTAGCAAACTTCTAGTTTACTAATATTTGTATCAAAATCAAATTATCTGAAACAATATATTACTAATTTCATACAAAGTAGATCTCAAGTATTTATCTTTCAGTCTCAAAATGATATTCATTTTAGCGAATATTTTTTGAAAATATATGTCTGCGGGACATATTTGAGAAATAATATATTTTCTAACAAATTGTATGCAAATAATTGCATTATAACTCTTCAGGAGCCTTCAAATAATTGTATTACACATAACAACAATATACATATAGAAAATTGAAAACCAAATATGGCTTTACATAAAATATATTCATCATATATAATATAATGATTAAAATATAATTAAGCAAGGATCAAATTGCAATTATGCAAAACAAATCGCTTAAATCATGTTAATGTGCTTGGTAATAGAAAATGTTATTCTTAGTTCTTAATATTTTCGTATATTGAAGTTTTTAAGATTATTTATTGTAGGGTAGAATTATCGACCCTTAATCAATCTCATTAACTCATGAGAATTAAAATAATTTAAAATTTATAAATTAAATCTACTTACCGTTTAATCTTGTAAATTATAATTCTTGATTTCTTCGAGCCGGGTTGTCGTAAACCACCGACTTCCAATGATCAATAAAGACTATCGTGCTGATAACGTGTTATAAATTAATTAAAAGAAAGACAGAAATAGTAGAATAGAAAATTTTCTATTATTGATTGTGTATACTAAATAATCATAATAGGGTATTTATAGGCACAAAATAGAAGAGGTAGACTTCTACTAGAATAGAAAGAATGATAAGTTTAATAATCATCCAAATATCTCATAATTATCACAACAAAAAGGAATATTAATTTTTTCTATTAAATATTACCACGAGACAAATTCAAACATAGAAAATGAAAACTTATTGCAATTTTACCTGAAAAAAAACCAAACCCGCCTTTGAAACTTGGCATACCAAAAAAAAAAAAATCCGCCAAAGTCAGTTATTGTACAACCCTTTTTTGAAGCGGCAATGCCCTTCCAATTTTCTTCAGTCCCTTCTCATCAATACCGTTAGAGTATTTGCTCAGCAATTTCCTTCAACGCGTTGATGAAGAAAATTATGCAAAAAAATTAATTTAATCTCTTGAAAATGTCTCCACTGTCTTCTCTTAAGTCTAAACCGTTTACCAGAGTGACATCAAGACCATCATTTCTTTCCTTTTCCTTTCCATTAAAACTTACACTTGTAAGACGTAAGTTTCTTTTCCTCTTATCTTTCTATTCTTCATAATGGCCTCTGCTATTTTGGTTCTTTAATTCTCTTTCAGTGGACACAGTTTTAGTTCAATCGCCATTCTTTATAGCTCTAGCTTTGCTTCTTGGGTTTTGTGGGAAAATTGATTTCTTGGTTCTTGGGTTTTTGATATTTTTCATTTTGCTTCTTTCATCAACAAGATTATTAGTTTTGCTTTGTCAGATTTTTGAGTTAAGGGGTTTTCTTTTATGGGTTTTGTTTGTTAATATATTGCTTCAATTAGATTATTGAAATCGTTGGTTATTCTTTAAATGGGTTTGAAATAGTTGGAATAATTGGTTTCTTTTTTAGCATAGAATTTGAATCATAAATGGCTAGGATTTTGAGTAAAATTCTGCGTGTTGTGCCATCGACTTCCAAATCAACTTCTAAAGAATATGATGACGATTATAGTGAGTCATACTCATTTGCTGTGGAGTACACTGGGCCTCCAATATCTCGTGAAATTCCCCAGGCATTGCCTATTGATGTTAAACAGATACCAATTGCTGCCAAAATTGCCTCGCCTTCACTGTTAAATGATTTGTCGTTGCCGGTTATCCAACCTATTGTAAAGTCTAGATCATCAGACAAGAAACCATCCAAAGAGCCAAAATTAGGATCTACTAGAGTCTCAAGTAGTGATGATTTGCCATGTGAATCTTCTAGTGAGATGAGCAGATTGAGTTGTGTAAATGGTGATGAGAGGAGGCACAATTTATCTGATAAAATAGGAAGTTCTGATAGAGGTGAAGACGCAAATGGTGGAAGTTGTAAATCCATGTTATCTGATAGAATACAAAGTTCCGGTAAAATGGGATTTTGCGATGGTTGTGATAATTCTCAAGAACAATATGGAAGCTTGCAAGTGCCAGAATTATATGATAATAGTAGGGAGGATGCAGCTGAAGATTTTCAAGGTTATATGGACCCCAAGGACTCTGACTCGGTGGAATATGATCCAAGTTCATGTTCTGAGTCATCTGGCAGAGAAGATGATTGTTTTGAAGCAACTCCTCACCATGTCAAAAGGCCTTCAACTGTAACTTTTCGTGATCCTGAATCAAGCACTGTAGGCCAGGAAGAATCTGATCAATCTTATGCTGGAAGTGAAATCCCTGCAAGGCCAATGGCTGTGAGACCTGGAAAGAAAGGAACATGCTATAGATGTTTGCTAGGAAATAGATTTACTGAGAAGGAGGCCTGCATTGTCTGTGGAGCGAAATATTGTTGTAAGTGTGTGTTGAGAGCAATGGGGTCAATGCCAGAAGGAAGAAAATGCGTGACTTGCATTGGTCAAAAGATTGACGAGGCGAGGAGAAGGAACCTGGGGAAATGTTCTCGTCTGTTAAAGCAACTACTGCCTGCAACAGAAGTTAAACAGATAATGCTTGCTGAGAAATCATGTGAGTTGAATCAACTACCCCCAGAGCTTGTTTATGTGAATTGTCAGCAAATTTCTCGGCAAGAGTTATTCCTATTGCAAAACTGTCGGTACCCACCGAAAAACTTAAAACCAGGAAGCTATTGGTATGATAAAGTATCTGGTTTCTGGGGAAAGGTGAATATCGAACTCTGCATTTGCGTTCAGTGTGATCTAATTAACTTTTATGGATCTTAATGTGTTATCCTGATGAACAGGAAGGACAGAAACCTTGTCAAATCATTAGTCCCCAGTTGAATGTTGGGGGTTATATACCACGAGATGCAAGCAATGGCAAGACAAATATTTTGATAAATAATCGGGAGATAACTAAACCAGAGCTCAGGATGCTGCAGGTTTGTTTAGTTGCGAGTAATCTTGTTTTTGTATGTTGAACTTCCTTTGCAAACATATAGACTTGATACTTCGTGTTAAATTTCTGCAGTTTATGGGAGTGAAATGTGAAGGAATGACTCACTTTTGGGTTAATGCTGATGGGTCGTATACGGAAGAGGGTATGAACAATGTCAAAGGAAAAATATGGGAAAAGGTATGCTGGCCTCTGAATTTGGAATTTGTGGTTCAATTCGAGTGCCAATCTGGCCAGGGGATTTGTCTCCCCATTAACAATAGTGGAGGTGATTCTTTTTCAGAAAAGAGCAAAGTTGATTTGCGCTGCATTGTCTTTGCCAATACCTCCTGATTCTTCCAGTCCTGGTGGTGAAGATGCAAATGCTGTTGTCTCACGAAGCCCCAACCAAAATCCACTTTTGAAACTTTTTCTTGTTGGTTATGGGAAATCTGGCACGAGTACCATTTTTAAACATGTAAGGAATCAGGCTATGGTTTCTTTGCTTATATTGCTTTTAACGTGTGGTGAATCTAGATTTGGTTAACTGATATTGAAGTACTATTTTCCATCTATGTCATCTCATGATCAAGATTTTTTCCTGGCCACTTTGAACAGCTTACTTCTCACAAGAAAAATTGATGAAAAGGAAAATTAGAGGCTGATTCAAATCCCGCTTATATATGCAGCAGCCAACTTTGATTAACATTGATAATACCACCATTAGAATATATGAAATTTATCATTATTCAATATATTTGTAAAAGTTCAAAGTTTGATTCCTCGCATGTACTGTTATATGAGATGTCATTGTCTCATTAACTCATATCACTTGTGTGCCAACATGAAACATGCATCATGATATCATAAAATTGGTGATTTGACAGAATTATTTTCAATGCAATAACTGGCTCTTGCATAACATTATTTTTTGATGCTGTTAGCTTTTTCTTTTGTAGTTCATGTTAAGTTGTTGTGGCTGTATTAGGCTGAGGAACTAATGTACACGATAATCTAATTGCTTGCCTTAAGGAAGTTGTGGGGCTTGATGATGATTCAGAGAGCATAAAAAAAATGGTGTGACCTAGCTAATAATTTTAACAGTTAAAATATTCTTTCCTATCTTCTTTCTGGCAGGAAAGTTTCCTTCTTTTGACTTTGAGTCATAGTTTGATTGAAATACATGTTTATATAGTTAGATGGGCGGGATCTCATGCTTATAGAAGTTATCTAAGCTGCAAAGTTGCGTGTTGTTGGCTTACAAAGAAAGGGCACATCCTACCAAGCACTCGATGACTTCTAGTGGAACTCTTGGTTTGCATTTCTAAGAGTTGGGACTGATTTTAAGCGATGCTGGGTCTATTTCTCTCCTTTTCATTCTGACTATAAAATTAATTTATCTTTATTCAATTGTATCTTAAACTGAGGAGGTGGCACGCAGGTGTATGTAGAAGTAGACTTTATGATGGGATTCAAACTTGACTAATTTAACATGTTGTAGAAGGAGTGTTTTGAGTTGACCTTTAGATTTGGAACCTCTCTTAAGAATCAGGGCATTCGATGCCTTTAACCTACACCAATTTAATATGCAGTAGCTGGAGAGTTTTGAGTATTTATGTGAGCCATCCTTGGATTGAGAACCTCAGTTTTCATGTCTTTATTCCGCAATTCCATACATTTACAAGGTAATCTCATTCAAGAGAAGTCCATGAATAGCTACACAAGCCAAGGCCAGCCTTCCCATGCATGATATCCTTCCCTATATTTTTGTCAAAAATGAATGGTTGATTAGAACGGGCCTTGCCAGGTTTTTGTTTTGCCTTTCTAACTGTATACAATGTGCAAATACCTTTCACCTACAATGCCATGCGAGGATAGTCACATGTTTTCCAGCAGAATTTGTGTGTTCTCCACTCACAATGCCATGCCATCCTATCATTTGATAATGCTTTATGAGTTTTGTACATTATATGTCACTTTCTTCTTGTAAAGTCCTATGTATTCCTTTGCTGCACTAGGTTAAGCTCTCAGAAAGAATTCACTATGCTTTGCTGATAGGTTATTTTGAGTAGGTTCAAAAGTTTATTCATGTGAAAAAGTCAAGGCATTACTTGGGCCTTATTATGACGTTTTGCCTGGGTATCATATATAAAAAATGTGGCTTGAATTTGGTGGATCTGATTTATGACCTGACTCGAGAAGATTGTGGTGTGATCCAAATTGGTAGAAAATGTGAGGTATGTGTTGGTAGTGGAAGGCTCAGGTCGATTCTATTTTGTAACGGCTCATTTGGCCTAGTTCAGATTTGGGGGAAATACAAGGGTTTTTTGTAAAGGGAATTTGAATTGTACTCTTTTCTGATTCATAGTGAAATTTGCTGTCTGCCTTGCTTGAGGACGTACGCACCATATAACTGAACCACGTTCTTGCATTCAATTTCTCTTCTCTATTTTCTCTAAGTGATTGTGTGTGAGTATTTACTGTTTATTTATAACAAAATGTGGCTTATACATGTCTGGCTTGCTAATTCTTTTGTCTTTATATAAGGTTGCCTTAATTTATAGTGGCATTACCAGAAATCATAAACTTGAATTGATTAGATGCTTATTTCAGGCAAAAATTGTTTATCATGTCCCATTTTCTGATGATGAGCGTCAAAATATCAAGTTCATGATTCAAAGCAATTTATATCGTTATCTTGGTATTCTGCTTGAGGGGCGTGAAAGATTTGAAGAAGAAAGTTTGATAAGAAAGAACAGGCATTTCATTGACCAGTATAGTGCTTCAGGTGACATGCAATAACTTTTGTCTTCTCCATGAAGCCCACATTTTTTCAAAGAATCTTTTTAAGGACATTTTTGGGTGCATCACTAGTTTTACTAAATATTATTTGTATAATTTTTTTTTTCATTTTGTCTGTAGTTTAAATCAGCCTCCATAGAAGTTACGACTGTTAGACCTCATTTATATATTGCCTCAATTTTCAAGTTGTTTTATACTTGGTTTTCATCGTAGTGCTATATGTTTTTCCATGTTGAGCTGAACTAATGTTCTTCAATTGCTTGTAATTGGAGTGAGCTATAATTTAGGACCACATATAGAATAAATTTGTGAGTTAATTGTAATTTGACTTGATTAATCAGTTCTACATTGGATTTGAAATTATTTAGTTTTAACAGATAATGCTGGCCAGATCAAGAACAAAACCATCTATTCCATCAACCACAAATTGAAAGCTTTCTCAGATTGGCTTCTCAAGGTCATGGTGTCTGGTAATTTGGAAACAATATTCCCAGCTGCAACTCGTGAATATGGACCTTTTGTGGAGGAACTGTGGAATGATGCAGCTATCCAAGCTGTGTATAGCCGCAGGAATGAATTAGAATTGCTACCTAGAGTTGCTACATATTTCCTAGAAAGGGTAAGGTCATAGAGCATGTTTTGAGTTGATTGCTATCTGATGTTCTATTGGTCATCAATGTGTATTTACTTCCTTGCTTTCATTTACCGTTGATGTCTGTTTCTTATCTTTGGTTCATAGTTTGATGCATAATTCCTACAATATGTGACATTTTCCTTTTGATGATGTTCTCTAGACTTCATACTCATGCTCCATATAATCCAAAACCAGTGATAAAGTGGATGAAATGCTAAAATAAAAATAATTTTTCTAATTGTTAGATTACTTTTTGAGCAAGGGAAGTCTCAGGACCTGATTGAACCATTCTTTAATCAGGTTTGTTTTGCTTCTGAAATTGAATATAATGGAAGCAGATATCCCATTTTGCTTTCCATTAGATATTGTTAATTTTCACCCAACTCTTGTGGTTATTTAAGGGTTGAAAATTTGTGATGGGAAATATATCTTCTGTATTTAAAATGGGAAATTATAATTTATTATGCCTTGGTTTTGGTTGAGTATCGGGTTTCTAGTTTTCTATGCTACCTGCAGCTTTGTCTGCCTTATGCTTTTTTCTCAACATGTTGATTGGCCAAAAAACAAAAACTAATGAGTTTGTTACTATTTCCAGTGAAAAGAAGTTATGAATTTAGTATTATCTCACCAATGACTAGAAATTACGGATAAACTACCTTTAGGTAGTTTTGGGTTGAGCTCATATTCTTCATTGGGAAATGGTTGTGGAAGTAGCAAAATTGTTTTCTTTTTTGACAATTGCTGTTTATCCAGTAACTGATATTATCTTTCTACTTAGGCTTTTGAGATTTCAAAGCAAGATTATGAGCCTTCGGATATGGATATCTTGTATGCTGAGGGTATCGAATCATCCCAAGGTCTTTCTAGCATGGAGTTTTCATTTCCCAAGCCACCTCAAGGCAGCAGCTGTGAAAACAATGACCAAGATCCTTCGCAAAGGTTAGATCTATGCTTCTATTTCATGCACTAGACCTACAAGTAGACCTGAACTGGCAAACAAAGTTGTATTACGTCCAAATTCCTTCATTATGGTACTTGTGCAAGGGTCATTTGTGAAATGAAAGAACTAAGTTTCATAACTATGCTTGATAAATTCAAATTCCACGAAGTTCAAATAAGTTGCAGGTGAATAGTGGGTTTTGCTGAAGATTATGCGATACCTTTTATTCATTCGTCTTTTGGCAGGAAAAGAAATTGAAAATTTTATGCCGTTATTTTGTGATTGTGGTACTTTCTGAGCCTGGTAGACTTTGGTGCTAGCACTTCATTTATTTACTTGCTTATGCATCTTGTATGGGACATGTTTACTCTTGAAATATAACTGGTTAACTCACAAAGGCATCAGAGAGTGTCTTTAAATGATTAAATCTTTCCCCTTTTTTTTAGCAGCCAGAGGGTTAAAAAATGCTTTTTGTATAATTGTTTAGCTATTTATTATTAATTTTTCTCAAATATTTGCATCTTTATGTATGCTTGCAGGTATCAACTTATTAGAGTGAATCCAAAAATTCTTGGAGGAAACTACAAATGGTTGAAAATGTTTGAAGATGTTGACATGGTCCTATTTTGTGTTTCATTAACCGATTACAATGAGTTTGTCGAAGACAGTAATGGAATTGCCATCAATAAGATGATGGAAAGCAAGCAGCTATTTGAAACCATTGCTACTCATCCAATGTTTGAAAACAAGAAGTTCCTTCTCATACTGAACAAGTTCGATTTGCTGGAGGAAAAGATTGAACAGGTTCCTCTCACTCAATGCGAATGGTTTAATGACTTCAATCCAGTCATGGGCCATAATCCTAATAGTGCCTGCAGCAGCAGTGCAAGAAGTACTAACACTCCGTTAGCTCACCGTGCTTTCCAGTATATTGCAGTCAAGTTCAAAAGATTGTTCAATTCTCTTACAAATGGTAAGCTGTTTGTTTCACTAGTTACAGCATTGGAACCTGATAATGTTGATGAAGCTCTTAGATATGCGAGGGCGATTCTGGACTGGGAGGAACAAGAGGAAACCATCGAGTTCTCTAATGCAAGCATCGAGGCAAGCTCGACAGCATGATTAACTGTGAGATATTATATCACATACAGGATAGGGGCCAAGAAACAAAGCCTCGCATTACATTTTCTTTATTTTTTTTTTCCCAAACTACCATGTGCAATATACGAGCAAATGCTATACACAGAAAGAGGAGAACAGAATGTAGATCAAAGATACTTGATGTACAAAAACGCTGCTGTTCTTTGTAAGGTGTAGTAACGATATATTACACATTCATCTTGGTACATAGCTAGGTTCTTCTGTAATTCAAGTATAGCAAGTTTTACAACATTTTCATTTTTAATCAGATATTTTGGTACGGCCAAATCCTGATGGTTACACAGAAAAGAAATGAACTCTCTGCTTTTGTATGTTTCCTTGTACTATATTCTTTCTTTCCAAGAAAAAACAGTAAAATACACGTTCAGTATTTGTTGTACAAGGCAGGCAAATTCAAAATTCAAAGACATTATGTTACCAGTTAGAAATGCATTCCACAAAATTCAAGAAATAAAGAATAAACGAACCAGATGGTATTTTTTCAATTAGGACAGAAAAGATATTTTAAGAAGTGTCGCTTTAGATGCTTAATTAGCTGCAAGTTTTTCAACCATTTGAATACTATCGAAACCAAACTTTATCTTCTTCGTCTTAATCTCCATGGATATATGCAGCAGTTAAACCATAAATTAGTCAAGAAAGCAAAACCATAAAAAAGCAAAAACAATACTTATATTGCATCTACCTCCATAAAAACAAAGTAGGATATACAACTTTTTATTTTGCAGTAATGTCGACAGATTAAAGTTGAAAGTCAACAAGGTGCAAAGCGGTCCATAATCAAGCAGATGGTAGCTTCAGACATTGCAGTATCCTTATGCACAAGGTCGGTGTCTTTTTGGTCAGCTTCCTTATCATCTTGAACTGCAGATACTCTGTTGGCTTTTGACATCAATATCAATGGCTTCTTGGCCCTTACTTTTTCTCTAAGTTTTGATAACTCACTCACCCAGATCTCCACAACTCTTGACATATTCTTCCTTTGAACCTCAATTGAAAAGAAGTGCTGTTGAACGTTATGAATGTGAAGAAGGTTAGAGTTTTTATAGAGAAAAGGAGAAACTTAGAGAGGGTAGTTTATTGAAGCAGTAGGTTTAGAGGAGAGGGGCCAAAGAAAACTACGTGTGGCTGCCCATAGATAGATACTCTTAAAAATCAGAATATACTAATGTTTGTATTTTTGGATATCCCCACTCTATTCCTATCCGTATCTTCATGACATATATTTTAGATGTTCCATTTTATATCAGTTTATTTGATTTCTTCACTAATATATTATATACATGCACACAGTGAGTTGTTTATTAATATAAAAAAACAATATATATATTTTTTGTCTTAAGACTTATTTTAGTTATAATACTTCATACAATATATAAATTTACGGTAGGATCATTAAATTAATACTAATACTTGTTAAATGTGTGTAATTGTATTAATTTATAAATAAATCCATAAAATCCACTTTATTAAAAAAATATAGTTGAATGGTTTATTAGCATTAAAGGTGAGAAAATTTGAGAAACGATAAGATTGGATTGTCCACATCTAAATGAACAATTATTGAGCAAACAATAAGAAGAGGGTCAAATACAGTGGTTCCTTGAATTTTCTAATCGACGGTTTTGGAAACCACGGCAACCAAAGATAGAATTCATTCCCTTCACCCAGTTCCTAAAGCATTGCCACGTTTTGGCCGAGTGGTGGTCTAATGCACCAGAATTGGGATCTGGTTCGAGAGGGCGTGGGTTCAAATCCCACATTTGTCAATTTGTTTCTCAATGTTTTTATTTTTGTTTGAAATATTCAGAAGTATTTAAGTTTCATTTTCTATTGAAATTCTACCGTAGCTATAAGTATTAAAAAAAAAATCAAAACAGTGAAGATTTTGGAAGTAGTTTTGAGATATTTGAAGTGAATGAATGGCTGGCTGAAATGGGTAGAAGAGGTTTTAGTGAAGATTTTTGAAGGCTTAGATAGTTTTGATGGCCAAACTCCATTTTTCATGCAATTTATATGCTAATAATTACTAAAATTATTTTGCTCCTTTTAAATTGTCATTTTATAAAATTAAAAAAAAAATTAACTTTTCACCTTTATTCATTAGTGAAATGAGGAAGAAAATTAATGAGATTAGCAAAATAATTATTGAATTAAAAAAGTAATAATCACAACGTTGTATTTCAAGCAATTAACCCAACAACTTCATTAAAAACACTAAATATACAGTCACAAAAATTCACCCAAAAAAAAAAAAACTGTCTCCATTCAGGCACTAAAGCAGTCAATAATCATCGAAAGTGAGGCCTCAGAGTAAGAGAAGCCAGCTAATTTAAGTCTCACACCATTAACCAAAGTAGCCAAAGACTTAGCCGGGGTTCCACCCTCAGCTGGAACCACTTTGCTAGGGTCAGCATTATTGGAGCCACTTGACGAATGGGTCCTATCCTTTTCACGTAGCTTGGCACTCTCTCTAGCCCAAATATCCACAAGCGCAGACATGTCTTTTCTCTGTACCTCAAAATATCCTCGATTTTTGAAATCTTCAAGTGAGAATAAAAGCAAAAAGGACTGAAAGTGGTGTTTAGATATCTTTTGATATTTTGAAGATGTGAACAAGTTTGGCGAGTTTATGTAAGTTTAGAAAACTGGTTTCGTGGGTAACAAAGGCGCACATAATTTTCTGCGGAGAAAATATAATAATGAAGAAGTTGCTTTTATGTACAAATCCTGTTGGTCAAACGAAGGTCCCCACAGGAATAATTTTTAAACCGCGGCTACCCAGTTAGTGCTTATCTGCAATACGGTAGACTACAAACTACAAGACATATTTTTTTTAATTATACCGTCCATTTCTTTTCCCTTTTGTTGTTATTTATTTTTTGTCAGAAGGTTAAGACTTTGAAATATCTCATTGGGATGATTGATCGAGATTCTTACTAAAGTGATGCTTGGAAAAAACCAAGATAATGCCCCTATCAGCAGATTAGTCATGTTATATAGTACTGGCATATCTCAACTTCAAAAGCATGACACGAGGGAAATGAAAATAATAGAACAGAACAGTTTTTGTACTGTAACTTGCAACTAAATATGATTTAGAAAACTTAAGAAACAGGTATATCAAACTGTGAAGAACAAAGTACCCACCAGATAAGATCTAAAAGCCGTACAGCATCAAATACTTCATGCATGAACCTTTTCATATAACAACATCCGAGGCTTTGAGTTTTGTTCAGCCTCGTGTTACAATTGAGAACTAAGAATACCATTAAACTTGTATCCAGTATAGCCTCGTTGCAAAGCGACATGGGTTGCATTTTTTACGGCATCTGGAGATAGCAAAAGCATTCTTTAAACTGCCATTTGATTGCTTTGCTTTCGCTTTAGTCATCAATCGAATACATTTTATAATGGCATGCTGAAACCCCTCGCAGATGCATATATAATGAGATTGTCACACCTTCACAAAGCTGCTCGGGATGCAGCTCTCTTAATGCTTGTGAAAATAATGCCCATTTTAAGGCCTCAGAATTTGCCACTCTGCCGTCCCATGGGTAGTCATATGCAATGGACGAAACATATCTCACGCTCACTTGGAGTGTTCCCTCTGGCCCCAGAAGTCACTACCTGCTCAAACAGAACTCATGGATCAAAATAACAGAAGGATGGCACCTACTACAGCAGTTCATGACTTGTTAATTGCAGTTTCTCACGATAAATGGTGATGGCCCATGGGGAACAAAGATCCTGAAGCTCAACGGAAGCTGTTTGTTTCAGGAAATAGATCCAGCAGCTCATTCCCCAACAAAGAAAATGCTCCGGGACAGAGTCCAGCCATTGGCCATCCAATTCCATAAGCAATTACAACACAATGGCATGCTAGGACAATCTTTGTATCAGAAACTCCCGATTCTGCTTGGTTCATAATGCAGAGACTTCATGAGTTCAAATCCATGGTGTCCAACCTTCATACATGTTGCAAAGGTTATCTATACTCATAGCTTGCTTAATCAGATAATCCACCTGCTCTCCAATACTGATTTCCCTGGGAATGAGAACAGTTATGTTCAGGCAGGTGGTTAGAGAAAAAAGAAAAATAGAAGTTCAGAACTGGTAAGAACAAACTTCACCAAGAACAACATTTCAGAATGACCTAGATACCTTTTTTCATAAATATCACGACCATCTATTTTCATCTCAACTCGCTTAAGCACTAACATAGCAAAAGGATTTTTACCTGCGGGGTAACCAAATAAAACAAACATAAAGATTTGCATTATAAACAAAAGGAGGGAGCTAGCAGTATCAGCTATCAAAGTAGATGCACAAACTAATGATCAGACTGAATGCCTTGCACGTTATTGAAAATGATGAGATGGCAGTTAGGTCAATTTGTCAAGTACAAAGCCTAATAGGCAAGCCCAACCCGGATAGCCTAAAAGTGTCTTTGTTGGAAGTATGAGATCTCAAGTAGTCAAATTGGGTCGGAAATAGAGTGCACATGGCACATCCTTGCAGCACAGTTTTTTAGATGACAAGTTTACACAATATTCATCTCAATGCATGCTTAACAGCTACTATTTGGCCTATAATTTTTAGGTCAGGAAACACAAGGCCAGAGTGGTAATTGCAAGGTTACACACTCCCATATAGATTAGAACTCGGGAGTAATTAGATTCATCATTTTGGCAGAAGTCAAATATATTCATATCATCATTTTGGAAGAACTCAAATTTTATTCTCAAAATATGGTAGTTCCCAACATGCTTATATGGTGAGACTCCATTTCACTTCAATAGTCACAGAACTAATGACAAAAATGTCTATTGGTTTATTTTTTGGCCTCCAGGGGGTTGGAATGAAAATAAAAGCTACAATTATACCTTGTTACAGATTACATACTTGATTCTAAATATACCTGTGCAGAAAGAAGCTGAAAGGCATTAACTCTAACACAAGAAAATTTGATAGTACCTCTTGCCATTCGATTACCAGAAAGTAAATTAGGTTGAGGAGCTTCACGATTTTCATCTTCAATATTAACTTTGGTCAATGAAGATAAGTCATCATCTTTACCATCAGTTTTCAATTCTGAATTGTCCTCATTCTGAGTTTGCAAAGACTCAACAAGGGACGTCCCTTTATCACTTGGTGAAGCTGCAGTTTTCAGGTGCTCATTTGTCTCACTGCCAACTGCAACTGAGCCATAACCACTACTGTTCAGCCCCTCACATTGGGTTACTGAATGACCAGACTCTGTGATTTCCTGGTAAAGAGTTTGAGAAGGTTGACCAGAGTCTATATTATCTGTTATAACCATGCTATTAGATCCATGTGAAAATTGTTGAATTACCTCTGCAGGACCACTGAAGCTATCCAGAAGACTAGCTTCAAAAGAAGTAATTCCAGATTCTGTGCTACCACTATATATGCTATCTGGTGGAGAAATCCATCCTTTATCTTGCAAGGAGAGTCCAGGATCACCAAGGATTTCTTTACTGCTCTCACTATCAGATGTGGAGAGGCTATCCTTTCCATTGTCATCAAATTCATCACCCCCACTGTCAAGATGTGGCCTTGACAAACTGATTCCCTGTGATTTTACATCCTGGCTTTCTGCTAGTCCTTCAAGAGCCTGCCATCAGCAAACACAGACAGATAGATTACACTTGACTACATTGCAATCGTCAAATCATGGTGATGCATTAATCTCAAAAGAAAACTTTACCTTATGGAGATTGCCAGCATGAAGACTTGCAGTTCGTGCAAGCTTCATCAATATCATATATAGTCCCTTTACTGACAATGTGAGTGATGGTAATAGAGGCTTAAATGTCTGGATAGCCTCCCTAATTATCAAACTATATGACTGGTATATGGCTTGTCCATGAATTGGAGAAACTTCCATCTTGGTCTCTCTTTCTCTAGTTATTGCATCTGTCATGGCAGTCACATCCTTCGACAATACAGATTCAAGTGGAAGAAGAATTGCATTTGCCTGCCCTCCAAAAAAAAGAAAGAAGTAATGAATTCCTAGGATTGCAACTGCAGAGATTTGAAGATAAGCAGAAGGTTTCAAGAACATTATCCAATCTTTTGAATTAGGAATAAGATTCAAACCCTACAAGCATATTATGTTCAATAAAGGAAAACACAATCAGAAAACCATGGAACAAGTAATAGAACATGAGAACCTTTGAAAGATCCTCCATAAGAGAATGATGCATTGCAGCAGCCTCCTTTCCCAATGTATGAACATCATGCAGATCTTCAGTTATTGCAAGGACCTAAAAAGACGTGCAACACAGTCAACCAGACAAAGATGCCAAATAAAAGAAGCCATGAGAGAGACGGAAGATAAGAACAGATAAATACAATCAACTCACAAGAAAGAAACTATAGAAATGACTACAGGCATTCATATCAGGTAATCAACTCATCATCGGAAATAAATAAAAAAAAAAAAACCAAACAAACCACTATCACGGTGATGTTTTGTGCACAATTAATTCACTTAAGATGTGAAGTTGGAAAAACATTAGCAAATATTGGTCTGCATTTGGAAGCAACTCTTTGGGAGAGGATATATGCAGCCTGTAATTAATTCCATAACATTTTTCCATTTCATCATCCACAAACATTAAAAAATCAGAAGAACATTCCCAACTTATGGCTTCTTTATATATATAATTTCCCCAATTTCTTCATTCTGTCTGTCATTCCCTGTTCTCTGCAAATTCTACTGCAAGGGTGACTTCAAGCCACATTGGCGTGCTATTCCAGACTTAAGAGTCCCCTTTCTTATTTTCTCATTGGAACAAGACTGTTACTATCAGATAAACTGGACATTCTATTTCAAAGTAACACATGTTTATCTGTTGGCCACTTTAAAGGCTTGTTCAATCAACCCGTTCTAACTGAATATACATTCCAAATACATTGAGAACGGCATCATGAAAATAATGTGACAGGATACTTGCGAACTCTCAAGAATGAGATTGAAGAGGACAATTTCCTCTTTTGTGAAGTACAGGGCCTGCTAACCTTTCCAAATTGGACTGCAATATAAGTAATCCTATTCTTAGATTGGGAAAAAAAAAAGGCTAGTGCCCAGACAAGCAACTCATTCAGCTTAATATGTCAACATCTGGTCAAGGATATCAAGCAAATCAACTTTGTACTTGTGCAAGTTATTAATACAATCCAAGACATCACAATAGATCCTAATGATTAATGTTTATTCATCTTTTGTATTGCTATCTTAAAGAAACATGTATCAGAAACTGTTGAAATTAGCATTGAGATCCATGCTCTTGGTATGGTGTCGCACACTGAGCCTGAAAATGTCATTAATGGAATCTTGCAACTTACAATATACAGAGAAAAAGTCAAGCATGTCATTAAAGTAATGGCAATCAGAAAATAGAACAAGCTTCAATGTCATACTACTCATACCTACTTCCACATCCTTATCCCCTAAGAACTAGGAAAAGAAAAAGCCATACAAATTACTGGAATTGACACCTGTTATGGAATATTACACAGATTTATAGCCACATTACATCACAGTAAGTGGAACTGTATCCAATAAAATGGCAAATTGCAGTAAACAACCAAGTCAAGAAGATATCAGGCCAAGAACATTCAAGTGCATCAAAATTATTTGAAATGGGCATGGAAACTACAATTTAAATTTTCTCATATATTTAAATTAAAAGAGAAGAAGAAGAAGAAGAAAGATACAATATCTTCCAATTCCTAGCCAGCTCTAGGCCTATCATGCATGCATGGACAAAAGGATCAATAGTTGAGTTACATAACAAAAGTTTTACATTATGTCGTCCAACAAATCTGTACTTTACACTGAGGACACAGGTTGCCCCATGGATCAAGCTGGAGGCGGGAAGGGCATGTTAAGCAGTTAAAAGGGAAGAAATTAAATCCACTGTAAAATCAATGATGTTTTGGTATCTTTTAGAATGAAACAAAAAAATGCAAATATAGAGAATACAGGAAAAAGAAAAAACATCGGAAGTGAAAATTGTAGGATAATAGTACCTCATCAAGCATGGTACCAGATTCAGAAGTTAAAGCAGTTTGGCCCCTTGATACACGGGCAAAAGCCGAGAGAGCAACACCAGCTTCATATGCACAGTCTCTCATAGCAAGGACAGTGCTCTGTAGATCACCTGCAAAAGACCAAGATCAGCATAACCAACTCAAAAGAAAATAATACTGCATATATAGTAAGCACAAAACTGGGATGGATTTGTCCACAATGCATAATTGGCTTCAAAACTCTGATGATTTTAGAGATACAGTTTATTCCCTTTTACATCCATAGGGTCTTAGAATTAGATCTTTTTTTATTACAGATATAAAATTTCTATTCTTGGGCCCTTCTAAAATGCTTTAGCTTTAGAGTTGAATGATTTTTTGACATGAAAACATAGCAAACTTGACCAAATGGTAGATTCCTGGATGTCCTTATATTATTAATTAAACCTGAACAAAGCACTAGACTAAATTAGCTGTAAGCCACTGCTGGCAACCCACTGAACTTTTGCAAAAGTGAATGTGTTTTGTTGGGCCCTCAAGCATGAGCTTTTAGGCCGAGAGAATCCTTGAACCCTTTTTTTGTTTTTTCTTCAAGTAAATGTGATGGAGACTCTTGACATAGTTCTCCTGTAATGATGTGCCACTTGTGGTGTTTCTCTTAGTCTCACATATGCCACACATGCCTATGCATAACAGGTACATCATTACAATAAACAAAAGACATTTACCTGAAGCTGACTTTGCTTTAAGAGAAACAATGCATAGTTCATTAGTTGCAGAATAAAAGCCATCAGATGCAGCTTCCACGCTGCTTTGTGCAAGCTTCCATTCTTGCTCAGTGCCTATGAAAAAACAGAAAGAAGAAGAAGAAGAAGAAAGAATGCGTTCAACAACTACAGCACAATTGATCTTATATAGGCTATATCATTAAGATAAATGGGAAACTCACGTGTGAAAGAATGGTAAGTAACCTCCAATTTTGTTAATGCATTCAAGTAAGCTTGCTGCCATGTCCTGCCATCAGCACCAGTCCTCAGAGGATAAATGTCTTCTGGGATCCTAAAAACTCCATCTCTTGATGCTTCAAACTCCAAAATTGACATGCAAATTTTGACAATCTCTGATGCCCTTTCTCTAGATTCCCACAGCAATTTCCGTCGCCTCATCAGATGGTCATGAAATTCAGGAGGAATTCCTGAAGTTTTATTGGACAAATTTGCAGACATACTGGAACTTGGACCACCACAAGCCCATCCCATTGCTCTCTCAAGCTGTCCTTCTGCTACAATAGAATTCCGTTCACAAGCTTGCAAGCAGTCCATCGACCTAGCCATTTGTGTTATGGAAGATTGTATACCTTCGAGCAATTTAGGTCTACTGAGGTTTAAGATAATTGAATACAATTTATCTTCACTTGCAATAAAACTTTGAAATATGGCTCTGCTTTTACATGAAGGAGTCAATGAATCATGCATCCACTCTAATAGGACAATTTCAAGGCTAGTTTTGTGAAGAGCCTCTTTGAGTTCATTTACCTGTCTTTTCATGATGGACGCTGCTGACCTCACTGCCCGAGCAGTTTCATGTGCATTGCAGTACTCCTCAAGCATAAGCTGAACCTTCCTAACAGCAAGGTTATCCTTTTTTAGTTGCTCAACAGATGAGTCTCTAGTGGCCTCAGCAAATTGCTTCAAAAGATCAATTTCTTTGTCTAAACAGGCCATGAAAGTTGAAGCGATACATTCCTTCAGGTATCTACCAATATGTTCCTGAAGTTGGGCTTCAAGTTTCTTCTTTACAACATTAAAGAGCTGGTCAAATCCTAAATTTTGATCCACAGATGAAGCAACATCATGTATGCATGAATCAAGAAAAGAATCGACAATGCATACTTTCCAGATAAAAAAGGATTGGCTGCTCAATAAGCCACTAAATTTCCAGATATATTCAGATACCATGTAACCTGAACTCATTAGATCTGCTAAATTTGAAACCTCATCCAAGTGAGAAGTAAATGAACCAACAAACGTTGATATTGCCTTATCCAAACATTCCAATTCAGAGAAGGGCTTGACTAGCGTTGCTAACAA
The DNA here is from genome assembly GCA_037975025.1 of Excoecaria agallocha. Lineage (NCBI taxonomy): Eukaryota > Viridiplantae > Streptophyta > Magnoliopsida > Malpighiales > Euphorbiaceae > Excoecaria > Excoecaria agallocha. The sequence continues at coordinate 50,323,433 of CM075808.1, read as the reverse complement.
GGCTTTGCTTCCCAAAAGATTTGACCCTCCAACTTCTTTGGTACTAACCAGAGATTCAAAATGGCATTCAGAAGAGACCAGCGCGTTTCTAATGTCAACTTCTTTCTTTATGAGAGAAGAAGTTCGCATCTCCCTCTCATTCCATGTTTGATGAAGTTGATCCAGCTGGGCCCTGCAAGCTTCTTCTTGGGAGGCAAGCTCTTCTGCCTCCTCCCAAGAGAGATGATCCCTACCCTTTAAAGCAGCTTCCTCAAGAACCAGTTGCTGCTCAGTAATGAGGCCAACCTTCACAAAGTAGTTCTTCTCAAGTTCCACCAAGGATGCCTTCTCCAATTCAACCTCCAATAGCTGCTCCAGTGCTGTATCAACAGATCCCCTTATTTGCGAGACTAATCCAAATGCATCCATAACTTCTGACTTCAATGAAACAGCAGATCTCATCACATCCAATAAAACAGCCTCTGTCAGTTGCCCAATCAAATTCTTACAGGAAAGCAAGCAAGATTTAAATACAGAAGCCCAATTTTTTTCAGAATAATGCAATGGAAGATCTACATCTGTATTCCGACCAGCTATTTCCCAACCAATGAATGTCTGCAATTCAGTAACAAACCCAGCTACAAGTGCACATTTCTCTATCTGCTCTTCAATCTCACTGAAAATAGTTCCAAATCTATCACTAGAATTTCTTCCTCCAGCAGAATTACTGAGTATGTCAAGAACCTTCTGCTTAACGTTATTGGATAAAGAACTTACAGCTACATTTACAACAGATAACACCTTTTCTTTTTTGACTTCCTGCTCCCCTGGCAACCTAGCATCTTTGATCATATCGTATTTTGACTGGTTACAAAAACCAGCATCTTCTTTGTTTATAAGACCAGCAGATTGCATGTATTTAACAAAAGTAGTCAGAAGACGATCCTTGGCTGTTGATTCAGCTTCAAACCCAATGGAGTTCTCCAGCTCAGCAATCTCTGTTTCAGCATTCTTTATATCTATTGCATATTTCTCCACTTTAAGACAAAGATCATTGTGACTGTGTTTGAAAGAATCAAGATTATCCCTATGTAAGTTTGCAATAAGTTCAGCAGCTTGTCTCCTGGCAACAGAGAAAATATCAGATGAAACAGCATTTGCAGACAGTTGCAACACTTGTGCCCAACCATGCACTGCACTAGTAGTGAGGTAATTTAGAGGAAGAATTCTTTGAAGAGCCAAAGAATATACTTGGACTCCAGTTAGGGCAGATGAGAGTCCATGATCCATCTCAGCAATGAGCTGAGAAACTTCCCTATCTATATCTTGGCATTGTGCTTGAGTGGGCTCAGGAATTATGGTCAATGGAACGCCTGCCACCTGAACAGCAGATGTAAGAGAAAAGGCATCAGCCCTATTACCCAGATTTATGCAAGTATTTATTTCTGGAAGTAAATTGCTCCGTAAAGCATCAAGTATCCTTCCATGTTGCTCTATCCATGTTGCAGCTTCCTGAGCCTTCTCGACTACAAGAGCTTTTGCTTGAGCAAATTCTCGAGCCTGAATTTCAAATGCTGCTCGAGTTTTCTCTGAATTAGAAGTTGCTTCAGCAACAATTGACTTTGCAGATGTCTCATGCAGAATAAGGCTGGATCTCTCTTGGTCAGCTTGATAAAACAGAGCAGAGGCAAGCTCATATTGTTTTAGAACATCAGCAAAACTCTGGAACAGAGATTATCAGTTAGAAGAAAGATATAGTCCAGAAGATGCATATACAAAGCTCCAAGAAGAAAAAATATTGTGTAATCCTTCATACCTCAAGAGCAGATTCAACATCAGGTAAAGTAGCCAACAAGAGATCATGATGTTCCTGATCACAATTGGAAGACATCAAACATTATTCATGTCAGCAAAATGTTCATTTGCAGATTGAGAAAAATTTTAGGCCGAATGAACTTAAAAAAAAAAAAAAGCAAACCTCTATGCATCTGTTAATTGCAGAAATTTCCACTTTCACTAAATTGGCTAATTGCCAGAAAGGTCAAGGTTTAAGATTGACAAATTAAAAGGATACATATTCAAATTTCAAGTACACAACAATTTGGATTTTATTTTTTATTGTTTGGTCTAAACATCAACGGCATCAAAGCATGCAAAGTCTAAAAGAACATTCTGGCAAAAATGACAAATTAATGCAGAAGACTGAAACATCTGGGTGCAGTACATTATAATTTTTCTTTTCCCCCCTACAAAATCAAGTAACTGGATGAACTTTAGCGATACCAGAAACCAAAATTAGAAAAACTAGGGGCAGTGTGAAATCAATAGACTTTTCATTTCAAATGCAAGGAAGCTCAAGAAAGAAAAAAGAACGAAGAAAACAAGCATATATCGTATTCCACAAGGAAAGAAAGCACAAAAGTTTGTGGAGGTTAATTACCTGCAAAGGAACACGAATTTCTTGCACCCGAGATGCAAATAAACTCAAGCTAACTGCCAGCTCCATCCCCTTTCTTTCCTCACCTCCAATTGCTGCATCATCATGAAAATCCCCCCTGGTCCATTCTACCAGTGGATCCCATACAAACACCTCTAGCAACATCAAGAGTATGTCCTTGTGTTCCCTGAGAATGCCAAGAACTGCTTCACAGTTTGCTCTGAAGGTTCCTTCTACTCCAGTCAATCCTAAAGCAGCTTCAATCATCTGAGTAAGGCGAAATGGCACAATCTCGGGAATCTTTAGCCTTTGCCCTTTATCAAAGCAAATATTGTAATCAATATGTACAATATCCCCACTGCAGAAATCCACAAGAATGTTATCCAAATGTCTATCCCCCAGACCAAGAATGTGGCCCACGATACTCATGGCTGCAACACTTCCAGAATATCTATTAAATAAAGAATGAAAATACCAAATCAGAATACTGAGAATAGGATGTGATCCAATAAATTCAGGAAGCAAAAAAGGTAAAAAGCATCATTATAAGTCACTTGAAATCTAAGCTCCTTCCAACAAACAGTTCTGCAATACTAATCACCTGACACCAAAAAATTTTCCAAAGCCAGATATCCAGTACAAGAAAGGTAATATGGAATGATTAAGTCAAACTGGTTAACTTTTTTGATTTAAATGTATTTCCATATTTTCCTCTTTGGCTTGTTCAAGCAATGGAGCATTATATGAGTGAGCATTGTACATGACTTACACTATCATATAGTTTGATTCAGAGATTACATGCTTTATTTGACTATGAGACTCTAAAAGATATCATGCATGCTTTATTTAACTATAAGAATGTAAAAAATACCATTTGTATTGATATACAACAAAATAACATATATGCAGATTAAAAAATAAATAAAAAGTGAATATAAAAGGACAAAACATGTAAACACATCCATGAATGCTTAATTTCTGTATTGCATGGACTGCCACCAATAAAGCTTGAGATTCTTGATGGGAAACTCTAGGAGGAGGAAAAGTGTGTGAATTATTCCAGGATCCCTAGAAATTACCTTCTCAATTTCGAACTGAATGCTTTGAACCCTTCACTAGCACACCAAAGTTCTCGGTGAAGAAGCTGTTTAGGAACCTCCTTCATCAAATCAAGAAGAACTTTACGCTTCACATCGTGAGGCCAGTCTCTTCGCGAAATTACTCTCCTTATGCCTTTTTCTTTAAGTGCTGGGATGATTTTGCCATAGAACATATCACTTGGTCGAGGAACAGGCGGAGGAACAGAATTTTTAGCATTCCCTGGACCTGTTGCTAAGACCTGGGCTTGCTGCACACGGTTTTGCCAAGATTTAAATACACTGTATATGCTTATCACATTGTCCACCCACTGGATAAGGCCAGCCTGACCACTGATTGGGGTCACAGAATAATATCGTATAGCAAGCAAATTCTTACGAGTTGCAGAAGATGAAAGCATTAAACCATTTATAGCTTGCAAAAGTTGCATGATTCTGGCATCAAGCCGCAGATCTTCCCGTCCTTTCAAAAGGTAAGTATACTTTTGACCATCAGAACCATGTATACCCAGTTTCTTAGGTTTTGTCTTGGTTGACAAGATAGTTACTTGTTTAGAAAAGGAGGCAATTGTAACAATTCCATGAAGAGTTGCAGTCAGACCCCTGTCAGATTCAGTTACTGTAACTTGCTTCTCAAGACCAGGCATCGGTACATCAGAAGATGACAACAGAGCTAGTTGTGGTGCAACTTCCCCCAATGATATCAATGATTTTCTCTGATAGGATGCTAATGAAGCAGCAATATCATCAAATGGCCGCCACACATCTCCAAGTGCAGCAGCAGAAGTTGGAGGAGTCTTAAATGTTAAAATAGCTGACTTTAGTCGCTCTCTATATTCCTCATAGAACCATAATTCATGAGGAGTTTCAGGTTTGCGAGAAGTCGAAGCCAGACGGCGTTCCAAGGCAACCGCAATAGGAGCCATCATGGCGGAGTATTTAGCAGCATTTATCTTATTCTTTTCACTCTGACTTAGAGTAGCATTCTCTGCAATTCTTGTAGCTTCCTCTTTCAGCACATTTATGCGCCTCATTACATCTGAAAATATGATTTAGTCAGATAGTCCCATAAACCTAGCATGATAAAAATAAATCAGCGAGCAGCAGGAGAATAGCAAAAATTGTGTGCTTCTAAAATTAAAGAATTTGGAAATTGTTTCATGACCTTACAAGAAACTATGAATCCAACAGAAAATATGCTCTACAAAAGGAATGCCCTTTACATAATCTTCACAGGAGCGAAATCAGAAATTAATCGCAGGGGCCAAAATTAAATTTTGTGAAAACATTAATAAAAATATTCTAGAAAAAAATAGGGATAAATAGAATCTTAGAAGGTTTAAATTTAGAAAAAAAAAATCATCAAAACAAATTAAAAAGAAAAAGAATGAAAATTTTCAAAATTCTTGGGAGGGCACAAAGCTCTATGTAGTTCCTCCCCTGCTTGACCATATCCACATTTATATATGGTATTCCTACTATCAAGTTCCAACTGCAACACGGTTGGAGAACAACAAAATCATCATATGTTCTATTCTACAAATACCTGAGTGAAGATCCTGCAGTGTGCCAAGCCACAGTTCCTCCCAAAGAACAGTGACATTCCCAAGTTCATTTATCATGAGCTGAACATCCTGAATTAATCTTGGGTACATGTCTCTCTGCATGAGACAAGATTGTTCTCTAAGTTTCTCATATTCAACTGAATCTTCTCTAATAAAATAAAGACTTATTTATGAAAAGAAACACCTAAGCACACAAGGGAACATAGTAAAAAACTTCAAAGTAAAATGTCAACAAAGGCAACATGCTTCAAATGTTATGAAGTGTATTTGCCATTCCCAGCTGCACTGGCCCAATTCATCAGGACTTTGTAAATCAAAGCTTGCCTCTGAATTGATCAATTCATGACTACTCAACACCCTTATCAACTGACAGTCCGCTATTACTGACTCCAAACTTGGTTAAGACTCATCTTCCAAATATTTTAAGGCTTATAAATAAAGGAAATGATACAGCATGTTCTTTTGAAACTAAAGTTAAATAGCTATTTGTATCAGATTCTCCAGATAGCAAATAACTTTAACAGTGAAAGCATTTTTAATCATATCAGGGGAATAACTATACCCATGGTATCTGAACTTTTCCATGTAACCCCTTCAGTGTCTGATTTCCTTTTTGGTCAATCAAGTACGTTATTCTTTTTCTATCAAGTGACCTGCTTTTTCAAATCGAGTTTTCGTAAAACAAGAGAAAAAGACAACATGATAGAAAAAGGGATGGATCATAGAGAGATGACGAAAATGATAAAGAGGGTTTGGTATTATGATGGGTAAAATGGTCCATTACATTATTTCAGCCACTAACCCAACCGAATGGACTTAGTTAACATAAATATAACCTTTTGGAAGTGATTTCAGAAAAAGGAAGTTATACCTGCTATTCCTAAAACTAGAAGGATCACTCCAGGCTGATTAAATGATTCTGACTAAACTGCTAAGCTAATAATTCTGTCCTACTTGTGTTTCATTCACATTTTACATTAATATTAATTATATTAATACTCTAACCAGATTTTCCAGCACAACATCATCAAATGAAGGATGTTATTCAAGGAGGGTGTTTCAAAAGTAGCAGAAAGCAGGATTTTGCTATAGGTCACAGAGAAAAGGTAAGTTGCCTAAGATCAAGTCTTCAAATGTACAAATTTTATCCTTTGGTAATATTTGAAAACAGCAAATCAGTTATGAATGCTAAAATTGACACATAAAGCAAACTTATGAATAAAACTCCCACTACCAGACAACCCAAGATGTGCTGAAGCTCCTCTGAAGGTTCCTTCTCATTAGCATTTATATCAACAAGCGTTGGGTACACTATGGACCAAGGAGACTGCTTTGCCAACATCATCAGCAAACCCTCCAATTGCTTCCGGACCAGTTGCTCAGGATGAGAACTTAGACGAGCGAAAAGCTGAGGAGTAACGTCCTAGCAAAAAAAGAATAAGGACATGTAACTTATTCCACCAACTAAAAAAGTATGAGATAAAATAAGGGTAAGAATATCAAATTTTTGTGTGTGCATCAGGGGGGAGAGACAGAGAGAGAGAGAGAGCTTCTAACCTGCCATGGCAGCAGAGGAATTGCAAAAAGTGCAGGTTCAATTGTATCTTTCAACTCAACCCCATAATTGAGGAAAATGTGTAGCACATACAAGGTAGCCCTTAATCTATAGCTGCCAGTTTTTTGCTTCTGTGATTCGCACCCTAAGCCAGCCACATGGCAATCAGAAAGCTTTGCGGATGAATATGTAAGGTATTTCATGAAACCAACAGCAGCATATCCAAAGAGAGACACTTGTCTTCTCCTCAAAGACCACCAAACATTAACTAAATCATCAACTGCAGATGAAAGATCAGTTTCTTCTAGGCCAGCTTTTGCATGGAAGAAGGAGCACAACTGAGACGCCAAAGTAACAGAAAGGGAATCGCTATTGGAGTTTTCTGCGCCAGGTGCACTGGCTGCAGCTTCAATTATATCAACTGTTTCCTGCACCAAAGACTCCATAGAGATGTTGTTTCCTGAATGTTTCATGTTAGGGCACAGTTTCCAGTCTTCACCTTCACCATAGATAGAATCACTTTGATTCTGAAAGAGCTGGGAAAGAACATAATGTATTCTGGTTCTTTCATCTTCAGTCAACTTGAATCTTTCAGGTAGAATCTCCGGAAGAAGTAGAGGAGATAAAGAGCATGACCGGAGGGCAGTTTCACGTGAAGCAAAGAGGGAGTCTCTGGCCTGACTGAAACACCATGAAGCATAAGAAATCCAGGACTTCCCCATTGTGGAGCAAAGTTGTGTTGATGTTTTGGCAGCTATACCTACAATTTCCTCAATAATAGCACTCAAACTTAGTTTAGAGCATGATTTCTCAACTGTATCAGTTAGTCCACCATGGCCAAGTAAAGATACATCATCCACAACAAAGTCAGCTTGCATCTTATGAACAATATTCTCCATATTCAGACCTGGATAATCCCTTCTCAACCAAACTGAAAGTTTCAGGCATGCCTTTGCTCTCAGAACATTATCATCTGACTCAGAAACTGATGCAGAAGTCACCATGCAAGGACGGACAAATGACCAAAGGTTTCCAAAGGCCTCTTCAAATCTATTTTCAGCATACATCAACAAGGAGTCCCCGTACTGCAAATTGGATAATAAGAAGTCACAATATTGCTTCTCAGGACAATTCGAAACTTGACCTCGGAGATAGTTGTTGAGTCGGCTTGCCAACATTAGGTTTCCTTGTTTACGAGCTAAATTTGACAAACTTATGCAAAGTTTTGAAGTGATTGGAGAAGTTGGAAAATTGTTTTGATAAACCCGAAGGACTTTTAACCACGGATTACAATCTTGATGAGATCTACTCATTACAGACTGCACTGACTCAATATATGAACTTAATATTGATTTGTGTTGCTTGTATTTCACCGAGCTGCCTTTAAGCTTGTGACATTCCTCAACAACGAAGATGCAATGCAACTGAGAAGCAAATAGCCCTGCTTCAGTTAAACCATCAAGTGGCAAAACTGACAATACCTCTTCCAGCATTGCCTTTGACTTGTGTATTTCGTGTGGTATCTTGTCTGCCTTCCCTTCAAGGAGGAGCAGCATTGCCTGTAAAAGCATTTGTTCACTTCTCTGCAGAGCCAGTTTAGGGTCAAGCGTGAGTTCAGAGCTACTCTTTGGGGTCAAATCTAAGCATGCCCAAGCTGCCTGTAAATCACCTTCATCAAAGCGAGCCAAAGCATGAATTGCATTGATTTCACTGCCAGCTGCAGTTAAAGCACCAGAATAGCTTCTTCCTGCATGTTTGGAACGAAGTGTTTGCAACTCAGACAACCAAGATTCTAGAGACCTCCAATCGGATAAAGCAGTATAACTCTCAATAATGCGTGCAATAGCAAACTGCACGCCATCAGAGCGCATAGAGCTGAGTGATTCCTCATCCTGTAATAAGTGAGTGAAGTAAGCAGCAGCTCTTTCATATTGGCCTTCTGCCTGATACACCAGACCAGTGATCCATGCAAAATGGGATAATATTCCATTCTGAGGCTGGTTCTCCTCCGCAAGCAAGGAAGCAAATGTCATTGTAGCCCATTGTTGTAGCCCAACCAATGCTTCTGGTTCTCGACTCTTACACAAAGCCAATGCCATGTGCTGTAAAACTCTTAAAATTTCTCTGGAAAATTTATCTCTTATATGATGAAGATTCTCAGAAACCTGTGGCCTAGACTTGTCCTTCAAAGAAGAAGCCAAAAGATTCTTGAGTTCCTGCAAACGTAGACCACAATACTGAATTGTAGCATCATGGCATTGTAGGGCTAGTCCAGCATTCATCATTGGCTCACATATTCGGGAAAACCACTCCTCACAAACCTTTCTGTTTGCCCGAAAGAACAATGAACTCTGGCATGTAACAGGTGGCAAAACGGCCAATCCTTCATATGCATTGTAGACATTCTTCTTCAAGGCCTCAACAAAATCAAGTAGCAGCCTCATTGGTAACAAATGCGCACCAGAAGAACCAAGTATACTTAGATTTCCATCATTCTGCTCAGTGTCAAGCTGTAGCACATGTGCAACGTCCAAAAGCATTCTTTCCAGTGCTGCAAATGTTTGGGTGGGCCCACCAAGATTTGTCCGAAGACGTGTTGCAATAAAATATCTAGCTGCTTCCTGTATAGCCCACCAAGCACTTGCCAAATTATTAACTGTGCAAATTCTTTCCAAAAGGTCTTCATCAACATTTATGTCCAGCCATAGAACATTGGCACCAAATTTTCCTGTTTCCTCGAGCTGACCTACAACATGGTGGTCCTTTGAACTCTGGCGGCTGTGTATGAGCCTTTGGATCCAACAAGATAGCGGTACTTTCCATCTTTGAGATATGTAGCTCAAAATGGAAACAAGTTGCTGTGAATTAAGTGGCTGCCGCAGCTGCTTCAGGGAAAATAGTTGCTTCCAGTTCAAATTAGAACTGTTACCCAGTAAAAGTGCACTGGGCATGGATTTGATAAATGTTCCAGAAGAATGCAAACCACAGATGTACATTGTGGTAGGTATGCAATGTGAAAGTAGTTTAACAAATGCATTTTTTATCTCAATATCTGGATCACCAAGTTTCTCTAAAACCACTTCGGCTATGGTATGAAAAAACATGGGTTCTAAGAGTCTTCCTCGTAGAAGCTGCTCCAAAACTAAAGCCACGTGTAACCTCACTTTTGGCTCCCTGTCAAATGCAGCATCAAGTATAAAGAAAATAATACTTCCAATATTACCAATGTATCCAAATGCTTCATTGAAAAAAGGGTTTTCATTTGAATTCTCATAAATAGCAATAAGATTCTCTGACAGATTTTGGATCCATTGTAGGGCTGCTAACTTAACAGCAAGTGGAGAAAAGACATTTAGAGCCTTAACAAGAAACCCACTGTATTTTCTCAAATGCTCTAAAAGAAGAGCAGAATGTGCACTGTCAAAACTGTTATTGCGGGCCTCGTCAACAGCAATCTCTTTAGAAGCCTGCTCACCATTCTGATTTAATAAGCAGTACATGCTCAAGAATTCAACTGCAGTCAGCCTGTCCATTGTCTTGATAAAATTGACTTGCAACTCTACATAGTTCTGAACTGGTAGTTGAAAAGGATCTAACTTCCCAGCAATAAAAGATGTCAATTTTTCTGACCTTTTCCGATAATTTGTAGCAATTTCTGGTTGGCTAATCAAATTGTTGAAGCCACTTGGTGAAACACAAGTTAATAGAACTTTCAAATCAAAGTTTGTCAATGCAAGCAATTCAACTGTTGAAAAGGAACTAGAACCTGTGGCACTCTTAACCTCATCTTCAAGCTCTGAATTTTTTTTTAACATGTCCTTTAATAGCTCTAGCTCTTCCATTAATGTAGTCATGGCCGATTGAATAACTTCATCTTTCCCATGTTGAAGCAAGAACACATAAGTGGCAGCAGAGCTTCCAGCCACCAAATGATTTGGATGCAATCGCAGCTTAGATATTGGCCCATCAAATTGTATTACTTTCTTTACTGAAGACGGAAGGAGGCCAAGTTTTTGCAGAGATAGCAACTGCAAATTAGTCTTTAACACACCATGAACTTGAAAGGAGGAAATTTTTTCATCTCCAGTTTGAATGGCGCTGGCGGTTTCCAGGCTTTGAAATAAGATTTCAACTGCAAGCGGATAGAAAGTGGAAAACCTTTCACCTAATATTTCTGCCAAGAGAGTCAAGCACTTCCATGAGTCTGCAATCCATTTCGACCACCCAAACTTCCTTCCAACCAAAGATATGCATCTCAACAACTGAGGAAGCATTTGGCTAAGAGATTCACAAATTTTTTCAAGTAGATTCATTTCCAACAATCCAGAAGCAGTGGACTGCAATACTGTAGAAAAACAAGAAAGCAAAGCAAGCAACCTACGAAATTGGGCTGGGGTTCCCTTACTGCCATCCTGCAGTAATACATCCATGTCCCCCAAGAACTTCAACAGCAATCCCAAAGAGAATTGTAAGTTTCCAACCCAATGTTTCTGAAATTGCAAGAAACTGTCCAAGATAATTCTTCTATCCGACTCTGCAAGATCCGGTACCAACACCCATCCAAGAAGCACATCGACAATGTCAAGGAAATGAGGCTGGAAAATTCTTGAAAACTTCAAAGAAATCAGAGACAAGATGCCTAGAAGTCGATGTAATAAACTCAAGGAGGTTCTTTCATCCTCCATAAGTTCTTGGCATGCTTTGAGTATTGGTGAAACATATCTCTCAATCCCCACAACATCTCCAACACTAAGAAATTCCCGTAGACCTTCCACTGCAAGTTCTGTTGTCCCATCACCGGCACTGACAATGCTAAGCAACGGCAATGCCCAGCCAATGAACCTATCAACCAGACTTCCAAGCATAACATGGTTCTGCCTCCCAATTGATCCGATCAGGATAGAGCACAGCACAGCACAGAGAGCTCCGTATGCAGTAGCTGCAGCCTGCCTCACGGAATATGACCTGAACCAGAGTTTCATTGCCAATTACATTGAATTATAAACTATAATAAGATAATTCAGAATTAATTTTTTATTATTAAATAATCCTTTCACTACGCACAAATAAGCCATCTGGTCGGTTGAAAATTCAAGGAAGTATAGAAAAGCATTTGATAAAACCTAGCTTATGAATTCAATCAACACGAGTATCACCCTTTAAAATGCAGCATTTCAACAACAAATTGACAGAAACTAAGAAAATTTTAGAGGAATTAACAACTTTCCCTTCTGCATTCAAAAAAATTCAAAATCCAGCAAATAAAAAAACACAAAGCAAGGGAAAAAAATAATTTCTCTTCCATCAACTTAAGTTCTAATTAAAAAAGGAAGAAAAAAAGTAAAAAAGCTAGTGAAAATAGAAACTCATAATGGAAGGAAGGCGTACTTATCAGTGAGTAGCTGCAAGAAACCCTGAGAAAGAAAAGAAGCTGAGTGAGCGACAAGGAGAGAGTTAGGAGGGAAAAGAATCGCGCGGTGGAGCGAATTAATGGCAGCGAGTCGAGCCGAGTCGTCATCATCCGAATTGGGAACTTTGGTAGTTGGTGCGGCAGACGTTAAGGCGACGGTGGCGGCGGTGGCCGTTGCAGAAGAAGAAGAAGAAGAAGAAGAGGAAGCGGAGTCATCTTTGGGGAGAGCAACGTTGAGAAGAGCAGCGAGTTGTTGTTGCTGATGATGGAGGCCTTGCATCATTGAAGGTATTGGTGTCTGTATGAATGTGGATTTGCATCTCCTCTTTCTTTCTCTGCGTCTCAAACTCTTCTAAGGCATCACTGCTTTGCGTTTCACAGCTTCTACCTTCGTTTTGTTTGCGTAGGGGTGTCGCCGGAGTTTTAATTCCTAACTTACCTGTTTTTTCTTTATTTATTTATTTTCTTTTTCTTTACAAATGGAATAATATGGATTTATTTTTTCTCCTTGGCCCCTAAATTAGTTTGGCCTTAAAATTTAATATTAACATAAAAACAAAAAAAATTGCTGAGAAAAAAATATTAGAATTTTAGAGAAATTCGAAGGGATGAAGTTTTTATCAGGCGGTTGATACGGTAATATGGCTGGCTTTGTGTTGCACCATTGTGTAGATATTCATATTCCTAGTGAAGCTTTTAATTCATTACTCTCCCAGTCTCCCTATTTCTATAATGAACAAATCAATTCATGAGTCAACTGAGAAATCTACTTATAGGTAGTTTCATATTGAAATTCTTAGCTAATGGTTGTTAACATCTCAATTCTCCTGTATCTATTACAAATCGTTATTCCGCAATTAGAAGATAAAAAGGCAGGTGAAACTAATTGACAATTTCTTGCTCAAACTGAAACCAAATTCGCAATTGGAAATCCATTTGCGAATTTTTTTACACATGATAATGCAATCTGGAGAATCAACTTAGCTTTAAAAACACTTCTTCAAAAACCTTTCAGCATCTTCTCTTCCAAATTTTCTTCCTCCAACAAGCAGATTCCATGGAGCAAATTTGTATTACCAGAAGGAATCCATCTATACAACAGGCAGCAGTTTTTTACCATCAATTTATCATAGTAACAGAAAAATCTCCTACTGCATTACACTGTTCTAGTAAAAAAACATATTCCAAAAGATCAGCACTCTTAATCGTCTGTAGAGAGCTTTTGCTTCTTCCATTTGTATGCAGCTTCCAAGATCTTTAGGTTTGGGGCTTGAGTTTCTTCTGGGAATATGTAATCAATATATTCCTCGAACCTGCCAAAAGAAACTCTGTTAGTTGGATCTATTAAAGACAGAATATCATTAAACTGAGCAATTTTAGTAAAAACATCTGTTGAACAAGCACCCCATAAGATAACGTTATCAAAGTAATTACTATACTAGGCAAATCAATACCTTCAACCCGACAGACCATTAAATACAAACTCATGGAAATAAAGGTAGGAACCTAACATACCCTGTCAAACCATCTTCTGAAGCAATGGGCTTTCTCTTCTTCAGTTTTTTGGGCAGCTTATTCTGTACTAAGCTTACATCACCCAAACTGCCAAAACTACTCTCCATGTTTAGCCATTCCTCCAGTAACATAGCACGTTCTTCCTTCAACTCTGGTGCTGATGTCCGGAAGTAGTTAATGGCTTTCTCGAAGACCCCTATCAAGAAAATTGAAAGGTACTACTTTGAGTAACTTGGGTATACGTCGAAAAACAACTGCTAGAACAAATAAGAGTAGAAAGCTTACTTCTTGCATTCTGAATGCATTTTTGCTTCTGATCATCAAGAGTTTCAGTGCCCTCAACAACTTCTTCCAAAGCTGACGCTTCAAATTTTGCATAACTTATCCACACTTTCAAATGCTTTGTGCGATCCAATAGTCTCTCATAAAGTTGGCGTGTTCTGTCATATTCGCCTTCAGCGATTTCAAAATCTATATATGCCTGTATCAAATGAGAGTGGAGAAATTATCGCTTTGTTGTGCCAGAGTTGTGTTGGCACAATGGTCCTCCACAACTCAGCAAACAAACATAATGTCTTCCAAACTGCATTACTTGGACTAAGTGATGAAGATACAACTATATCTTAAACAAAAATATCAACTTTTCATGCCTTTTTTTTTTTTTGAGAAAAGGGGTGTGTGTGTGTGTAATATATGCAAAGAGAGCAAAAGAGAAGAGTTGAAAGAACATAGTTCACATATAAATCTAATCTCTCCTCCAAAATGGATCAAACCAAACAAAAATTATTATAATTTATAGCTAAACAAAAAGTATGATAACTGCATACAGGGCTAGTAGTTCCTCTGCAACTATTAAGTTCCTAAATCTGGATAGAGCACAAAATATATGGAAGTAGCCACATGGACTCAAAACCTACTATAACTACCATAAAATGTGAAGAAGTCAGGGACAGAAAGTCAGCATCCAGAAAAAGAAACCGCCAGCAAAATAAACAAGGAGATGCATGGTTTTAATTTCAGGTTGGGCTTGGGGTATGTTGCAGGGAACATTTTCGAGGTGAAAAACTACTTTCAGCCCATAAAGAGAGAACTAGATTCAAGCATGACCCACTTTCCTATAGTAAATCTGCATGCCAAAACAATCTTAAAGATACTAATCATTTTAATGTTAAGAATTCAGAACCATAGACAAATCAGCAACTTAAACTTAACATTCTTAGGATAAAGAAATTATATACTTAAAAAAAAAGAAGTAAACAATAATTCAAATTTGAAAGTGGAAAAAGGGACATGGACAAAAAACATAAAGATGCATGGTCTTTAATAATGAAGTGGAATTTTATAAAACTACCTTCCACAACAACTCTGGCATGTCCAAGGCAGGTTGAGCAATTGCGAGCTCGAAAATTCCTCGTGCTCGTTCAGTTTCTGATAGTGATCTCTCCAATTCTGCATATTTGCTCCAAGCATAACAATTTTCCGGTGACCATTCCAAGTATTTCTCATACAGTTTTCGGCAGCGATCAATATTACCTAGTTGGAGCTCTATCTCAATGTACTTCTTAAAGATCTGTTTATTGTCAAGCAAAATAGTGAGAATATAACATATAATGTAATATAATTCGGCAACAATGTGGCAGAAACCAGATTTTACCTTGTCTTTGGGAGCTTTGCCAATCGCATTGCCTAAAATTTGACGAGCTCCATTGAGATTCAACTGCCTTATCTCGAACTGGGCGGCTAAAAGCCATATCTTTGCAAAAGAAAACTTCTTGTGAGGAATTAAATTGAGGCATTCCCTGAAAACATCCGAAGTAATCAGGAAATGTTTAAGAGACCCATCTATCCATTAATTACATTAAATTAAAAGAAATATAAAACATCTATACAAATATGCATGGTCACGCAAAAGAGTGAAAGAGAGAAGAAAGAAAACCCCCATAGACAAAATCACTTCAGATTCTATCCAGCAAAAGAACAATGTAAACAAAATCCAGCACTAAAAGAGTTAAATGTCTATAAATTGCTACAGTATATTATGGCTGCATAATTGAGATGTTATTAAATCTAAGGTCTGATGAAAGAATTGCATTCAAATCGTTAAAATTTTCAATGAACATGATATTTAATGTATGCAGACATAGTAAGGCTAAACCACAATAAAAGCTTCAATCAACATTTTGATTCTGAATTTCTTCCTTTACTGCCCTATATTGTTTGATATTAGGCTATAAGACTTCTATGCAAGTTTGTGAAATCTAAAAACATTGGATTGTTAAAAATGGTACAAAATAATGTATACCCACTAATCATTAGGTGGAAATTATTGGAATTATTGTTATGTCTGAGAGAAACAATAGGTCCAATTCAATTAAAAGCATTCTGAATCCAAATTATTTACTTATTGGTGTACCAAAGTGCAATGAAGGTAAAAGGATTATGCAAAAGCACCCTTTTAAAAATATAAATTTAAAAGCAATGTGTCGATATATACAGCTACAGAAACTCAAACTATGTAGCTAATATATTCGAATGAACATGCATACCTGTACACATCTCGTGTTCTCTCAACATCTTCTGCGTCAAGCTCTTCATATAAAGCATAATTTATCCTAGATAACAAAAGAACACGCAAAAAGTCAACAATAATAAACTTTCAGCTGCTGAAAACAACTTCACAATAATCTTAAATAAAATCCAAACAGCAACTCAAAAACTCACCACAAGTATATGTATCTTTGCCAGTATCTCTTCTCCTCAGCTGGTGGCACATTTGCAATTGCTCGCTCATAAACCTCCCTAATTCTCTCCTTATTCCCAACACTCTCTTCCAACCTAATATAATCAAACCAGGAATCATAATTCAAGGGGTTCTTCCTCACTTCATCCTCATACTGAAACCTCCTTTTCCCCACTATTGCATCTTCAATTCCCTCCTTATCCCCATACTGCTTCTCGAAAGCCACAAACTTTCTATACAAATCCTCCGCCCTCCCTTTAGGTAGATGATCCAATGCAAACTTATAAATACACCGAGCACGCGCTGTCTCCTTACACCGCTCCTCAAACTCAGCAAAAGCAACAAACAACTGCTCCGCCTCCTCATCATCAGCTAGCTTCTCAACTGCCCTTTCATACACATTCCTAGCCCTGGCAACCTCTCCATTTTTCATCTCAAACTTGGCATATCGAATCCACGCAGTAACTTTAGGATGACATTGAACAAAACGTTCAAAAATTCCTCGCGCTCGTTCAATTTCATTATACCTAAGCTCAAATTTGATATACGAAAGCCATCCTTGCTGGTCCGGCATCCAACCCATCCATCTTTCAAATATCTGCCTAGCACCAGCTACATTTCCAAGCATCTCCTCCATATGAATGTACTTGTACCATAATTGATCCACACGAGGCAATAAAGTAACAGCTCGATCCCAAACATTTCGAGCATGATTTATGAATTTGTTTTTCATCTCCACTTCTGCATACTTGAGCCATAGAGTATGGTTCCTGTAATCGACCTCGAGTGCACGTTCCCAAACTGAGCGAGCTCGATTGAAGTCCTTCTGGGACTCCTCCCACTGCGCGTATTTTATCCAAACACTTGTATTCCATCGAACTCTTCTAATTAGGTCTTCGAACTCCTTTCTCTTGCGCAGGCGATAGTCAGCGAGCTCGGTTGAATCTGTGATTTTCTGCTTCGGTGGTCTGATTTCAGCTTCCTGCCGTTCCCTTGCCTCGCGGAGAATCTGCTCTGCAGTGATTTGAACGGGTGCCGGTGTTTTGTTCTTCACCCGGGTTGGCCGAGGAAGCTTCACCTCGGTGTCTTTTCGGGTCAAGTAACCCAGGGATGGATCCCCGTCTTTAGCAGAAGACATTTTCGCCGGCGGCTGATCGGTGGTCATTTCAAAATTCTTTGAATTCTTGATTTTCTTTGAAAGGGTTGGCGTTCAGCGACTGAAAATAAGATTGAAGTTTCGAATTGTCGGAATCTAAAACAGAGGTGCACATAGCCTTTCCGCGACGTCGTTTCGTGAATTTATGCCGACGTGAGATTAAATTTTTTACATTATCTACTGTCAAACAATAAAGAAACATAACATTACTAAAAAAGAGTTATTAATATTTATTTTTCCTACATAAAAATAAAAGATATTTATTTTCTACAAAAATCTACTGTCAAACATCACTACTCATCCCATTGGCTTTTTTTCTTTTTGCTCCCTATATTTGTCATTTCCATGCAAAAGAAACTCATTACCAACCAAATCAAAAATTTAACATGCTAAATTTATTAATTGTTACCGTTCTTCAGGATTATTGTTTTTATTGCCTCAAAATAATTGTTACCACGTTTTAAATATTTATAAATAATTGTATATTAAAAAAATAAAAGCAAACATCCCATTAAATTCTGATCGAACCATAAATTAATTGGCACTTTAATTCAAAATCCGGTCTAGTTTTAAAAATATAGCTACAAACACAGTAAATTTTAAATATATTTTGCAACCCTCTTTTATTAATTCCACTATCTTTTTGCCAGTAACGAGCAAAAAAATATCGAAAATACGGTTAACTATAAAATTAAATTGATTTTTAGGGTTAACCGATCCAATTAATTCGATTACGGTTTTTAATTTTTATATTTTTTATTAATGATTACGATTTAAATTTTTAAGTACTGGTTAACCTTTAATTCACATTAACCAGTTTATATATATATATATATATATATCTTCAATTTTTCTCTATTTCTCTTTAAAATTTATATAAAATAATACTTTAAAATATATTTAAATTATATATTTATTTTTATACCTTAATTTTTTTATATTTTTCTATAAAATTTATATAATACTTTAAACTAAATTTATATTATATCATTCTTTTTAATTATATAGCAATATTTATATATAGCATACAATTAACTTTTATATATGTTTTTTTTATCATATATTGGTATTCATATTTTACTTTATAGCATTTAATTACATTATTATCCAAAATTTTATTTGCCTTAGAATCAAACATAATAATTTTCAATAAATATCAAATCTATTTTATAATATTAGCTATTAATTTATAAATTATGAGTTTTGGCTAGTAAATTGTGTTTATTTCATAATTTTTATATTAAATTATTTTACACATTGAAAATTGAATTAAATTTTATCTAATTTTTTTATATAATTTTATGTTATAAAATTTAATGGCTAACCAAATCGAAAAATCGAAATCGATGAATTAGTTAACCGAATGTAACGGTCTGGTTAATGGTTAGTAATTTAAAAAAATCGATATTAATGAACTAGTTAATTTTTTTGCTTATAGATCAATTAACCGAACCATACTTATCCTTACTTTTTGCTCTTATAAGTTTTTATGTTTTTTGAAACAAAAGAGTTTCGTCAAAAAAAATGCCAACAAAGCTGTAACAATATAAAAAGGGAAGACAAATCACAATAACAGGTATAAAATAAGCAATCCTCATAAGAATATAAACGGATGTATTTGTAGATATTTTAACAAATTCAAAATGGATACGAGACAAATGAACACATAACACCATACAATCAATAACAATAAGACCAAAGTCAAACCGAATGCAAGTATTAAATAACAAAGTTTTGATAACTAATTGAAAGTCAGACTCAATGCTAACCTGAGAGAAACTGGTCTTTTTCAGCCAATTCAAAGTTTCACGGGCACTAATGGCCTCAGCAACTGTAGGATCCAAAACTCTAGGATAGCACTTGTACACCCGCTACAATGAAGGACCCTTTGATGATTCCGAACCACGAAGGACACACCAGGTTCCTATCTTTTCGAAAAGATCGCAGTATCTATATTGATCTTTAAGCAACTCATAGGCGGTGGAATCCAAACCTGCGCCGTATTCAGTAATCTTTGCTTGTCACCATTACCCACAAGCCGAACCATTGTCCCTTCAGTCACCAGTCACCCCATTTGAAGCCATAAAAACAAGTCCCAGCAGCATGTCTGACATTTGGCCAAAGTAGGTCATTCCTTGCTTTCCAAATGGCCCAATATCCATGGGTCTTTTATAGTTTCATGCAAAATCTTCCCTCTAATGATCTTTCTTATACTTGTTATTATTTTTGCATTTTTACAAATTTACTTAAATTATGTCGATAAATAAAATTACTCCATTATTATGAAGTCATATTGTGAACTACATGCTTTGGATGGATTTCTAAATTAATTTTATTTATTTGTGACTCCCTCCATTTTACTTAATTTGACAAATTTTAACTCATCAAACAGATAAAAAAAATTAATTAACAAAATATTTTTTTTTTATCAATGTTCTACAATCATATATCAACATTCTACTAAATACATCTTTTGTACAGCAATGCATAAGAACATTTGAAAAATTGTCAGGGTCAATGAAATAAAAAAAAAATGGAATAAAGAGGGGGAAAATGGACCTAAGGAAAAAGAAACATAGGATAGCTCCTTATTAGAATAATGAAATGCAAATTATTTACAGAATGGAATGCCATTATCCAAATTGGTGAATGGTGATCATTAAAATTTATGCTAGAAGTATAAACAATGCTTTGAGTTTTTCTTCTGGTTCCAATTTTTTCAACCATTCTTTTATTCTTTATTCCAGTATTCTCTTCCACTTTCTTCTAATCCCATTAACATAATAAGGCAGTTGTTAAAGAATATCAAATAAAAAATAACAATAGTTTAATTTTCAATTCATTCAGTTTTGGTTTGTTTATAGATTTGACTTTCCATTGCTCTTTCGTATTGCAGTTGGTTTTGATCGGCAGTCCAAATGCTCAGCACTAAAAATGAAGCCATAATAAAGATATTTCAGCACTAAAATTATTTCAGTTCAGTAATTGAAGTTTGCAGAATCATAATCACGGGAACTACAACGTGACAAGTTCATATCATCGGTTTCCTTCATTGCCACCGCATCTAGACAGATTACAGTTGTTCTAAATTTATCATCCTCGTGATACGGCTTTCCTGCAATTCAAGTGTCCACCACTCCATAGTCCATACACTTGGGAGCTCATTTTTCATTACAAAATTAACTTCCAAATTCCAATCTCATCACCAACAATTTCCATGAAGTCCTGTCAATCCATCTATATTTCTAAACAGTGATTAATAATTGGCTCGATTAGATTTAAATGCTATTAGTTCAATAAATATTTCCAAGTTCACAGTCTAATATCAACAGCATAAGACTTATAAAGAGCAAATATGCAAAACAGATGGTGAAAATTATTAGACAAAGCTCAACAGTTTAGATAATGGAAGTAAACAGATTTATGCTTATTATTGGATTAGGAATAGAACAGTATATTACTGAGCTAGATTGCTAGATTAACAAATCAATAGGCTCAGAAACTGTGAATTAGTCAGCGACTTATTGAGTACAGAAGAAATCGTGATATGATATTTCTGCATTTTAACTTCTATAAAAATCCAGCTATAATCTATATTACTAGAAAAACAAAACAAACATTCATCAACCCATGCTTGCAAATACCAATTCCTTCATCAACACATAATTTTAAAACCAATCCAAAGTGTAATAAAATCCCCTTTCAAGCAAAACATTAAAATTCACCAGTTGTATACTCTTACAATCCTCAAAGATCTATATTTCTATGCGATGACATCAAATTCAACAAACCCACGGTCAAAATTGGTAAAGAAACCTAATAGGGCTTTCACAGCCTCTGAATTCCTGAAAGACCAATAATAAAGATAAAACCTTGAATTTTAGTTCTAAGCAACGGCGATAGGCTGCATATTCTGCTGCTTCTTCTTCGATTTATCATCCGCGCCTAGGAAATCTTCGATGTTGTAAATGACGGTGATGTAGAGAGAGCAGCTGGGGCACCTGGCGATTTCCTCGCCGAGACGGAGATCCTCCTTGGTGATTTGAAATAGGTCGCCACAAGGGCACGGGTATGTGTAGGCTTTGAGCTCCTCGTTCCACTGCATATCCTCTATCTCCACGTCGTCGTACGACATCGTTCCCAATTCACAAACGGTTTCTCCTCTGTTTTACTGCACGCCGGGCACTGCAGATGCAAAGGAAACGGGTAGGACAGCGGAGTGTTCCCTTCTGAATATATAAAATAATGGAGTCGGTTTGTGAAGATGGTGCCTTTGTTCTCTAGAATTTGTGATTTTGCCCCAATTCTTTTTCTTTTCTTTATTTCTACGTTCCAAGTCTCCCATTTTTCCTTTTCTTCTATATATATATATATATAATTTTAGATAAATAATATAAATTCTCAAAAAAAAAAAACAAATGATTAAAGGGTTGGAATTTAGTACGTGCAGACTTAACATTTGAATTAAGAATGAATATTCAATTTCATTTTTCACTACTCAAAATTAAGTGAAATAAGAAACATATACTAATATTAATGAATTAGGTAACGAAACTATTTTTTATCTTGTTAATCTTCATTATCACTAATTTTTTTAATTAACTCATCAAATTACTTTGATTTATATTGATGTCGTCATTGTAAATTAATATATAATTTTTTTATTAACATGCTTATAGATTTCTCTTCATTTCTTGGCTTTCTTATTTCTATACGTATATCTTATTTATGATTGCCTTATTTTGTAATTTTTGATTTATTGTATGGAACAAAACTATTTATTGTCTTTGTTTTTAGTATTTTTTTTTGAGTAATTAATTTCACGATCTTCCTAAATTATGATTTCCTATTAATTATGCTTTAGGTAAAATAAAAAGCGATTATAAAAATATGTTTAGGCAGCTTCCGTATAAAATAGATAAATTAAATAGTATAAATATAAATGACCTGATTTTTGTTCTTTAAACAATTTCTGACGAGGCAAATAAAATATGATTTTAAAATAGTTTTTTATAATAATTGATAATATCATAAAAAATAAATCACAAAGTCCCAAACACATCGAAAGTCCGAAATAAAGAGGCTCATGCAAGCTTCCCAAAAGTCAACTGGTTTAACATGAGAAACAAGATTGTCCAACCAAATGCGATCTTTCCCTGACTTGATATAGTTGTCTGACACACGATAACCATCTAGTTACCATTATTTATGCAATGGGACATGCCCTATTCAGAATATGCAGACTATGCAAAAACATTGTTCAAACTTTTTAGCTCTATAAATAACAGATTCAGTTCATAAACTCTACTCAAATTTTCTATCTCTAAAGAACTATTTATGTTTTACTAATTTAAATATTGAAGTGCTAACGTTCAAGACAACCGGATAAATATATTTTTGCAGGGTTCGAAACCTCTAATTCGATTGGAATCTACACACCATAGCTTGTCAATCCCGCTCTCTCATTCACGGTGTAAATCATCTCCTCTGTATGGTAATTTGAGATTTACCAATAATAAAAAAGTGGCCAATAACATAAAAATAAATAAAAATATTTGAAGAGATATTAAAACAAACTTACATATATGTGAGTTTGTAATATTAAAAAGAGTAAAGATTAAAAATATCATAAAATTTGATAAAATATATAATTTATTAGTATTTATTTTGGTACAATGCTATTTTTAATGTATGGAAATTAAAGTTATTTTTTTTCAGCTATTATATTCGTAAAATGTACAAGGAAAATATTATATACTCTAATGAGCTTTTCATCAATGCTGGAACTATGCTTGCCACTTCTTCACATGCGGAAGCTCCCATTTTTAGTTTTTAGACCAAGGATTTTGAATAGATTCGTAGGATGAAATTAAAGTTATTTTATCCGCATATAACTATTTTTCATATTTGTATTAAAAAAAACAAAAAAAAATAAACAACTAATGATTGGGTCAAATTGGATTAATTTGCGGGTCATTCTCATTTGTATCCGCGCAGCTTTGGGTTAAGCTTTTCAGAGGGTCGAATTGCAAGGCGTCTTTTGCTTGCCTGTGCTTATTTGAAGCCCCCATAGCTACTCAACTAAAACCTTTCTTCTCGTTTTCTTCAGTCGTGCAGCAAACCCAGTTGCTTACCTCGCAATATGAAACCACACCAAGTCCTAAATTCCCAATTGGTTAAACACAATAAGCTCAAGTTCGCAACTTTCACCCCCACAAAACATTGTCACCCCTATGCACCTTTCTCTTCAACCCCAAACCTCAACACCAGCCAGCCACACACGAAAACTCTTAATCCAATCTTCTCCACTGATTCACCACCAGAAATTACCCATCAGTCTTTGCTTAGTTCCATCCAATCTTCTCAGTGGCATTTTGTCAAACACCTTGCTCCGAAATTAACTCCTTCCCTTATATCAACCACTCTACTGAGTCTCCACAAAAAGCCTGATTTAGCTCTTCAGTTTGTGGCCCACATTGGATTTACTCGTCTCGATATTAAAACCAAATTTCTAGTTGTTGCTGTTATATCTCGCTCTCCATCCCCCAAACCTACCTTACACCTGCTAAAAGAAATCGTTGACAGTGACATTGCTAGTATCAAGAATGTTTTTGATGAGCTGATGACTGCCCGTGATCAGTTAAGTATTAAAAGTTACTTACTCTTTGATATGTTGATAAGGGCTTGTTGTGGATTAAAGAGAGGTGACGATGCATTTGAATGTTTTATCATGATGAAGGAAAAGGGTATAGTTCCTAAGGTTGAAACATGTAACGACATGCTGAGTTTGTTTCTGAAGCTAAAGAGGACACAGAATGCATGGGTTTTGTATGCAGAGATGTTCAGGATGGGGATTAAGTCAACCGTGTATACGTTTAACATAATGATCAATGTTTTGTGTATGGAAGGGAAACTAAAGAAGGCAAAGGATTTTATTGGGCTTATGGAGAGTTTAGGGGTTCAGCCTAATGTTGTTACATATAATACAATAATTCACGGATATTGTTGGAGAGGGAGAGTTAAAGGAGCTCAAATGATTGTTGATATGATGAAACATAAAGGTTTTCAACCTGATTCATACACATATGGTTCGCTTATAAGTGGGACGTGTAGAGAAGGTAGACTTGAAGAGGCATCTGGGATGCTTGAGACAATGAAACAAATTGGCTTGTTACCAAATGCTGTGACTTATAACACCTTGATTGATGCCCACTGTAATAAAGGGGATCTGAAGAAGGCTTTTGGATATAGGGATGAGATGGTTGGGAGAGGTATATTGCCAACTGTGTCTACTTATAATTTGTTGATTCATGCATTATTCATGGAAGGCAAGATGGATGAAGCTGAGGATATGATAGAAGACATGGAAGATAAGGGGTTGGTTCCTGATTCTATAACCTATAACATCTTGATTAATGGATTCTGCAGATGTGGGAATGCAAAGAAAGCTTTTAACCTCCATGATGAAATGGTAATGAGAGGTCTTCGGCCTACATTGGTAACTTACACATCACTGATATATGTTTTAGGTAAACGCAATAGAATGAGAGAGGCTGATGACCTGTTTGAAAATATAGTACGTAAAGGTGTGTTTCCAGATATTATAATGTTCAATGCATTGATAGATGGCCACTGTGCTAATGGGAATATGGATCGTGCATTTACATTGTTGAAAGAGATGGATGAAAGGAAAGTTGCTCCTGATGAAGTGACTTTCAATACTCTAATGCGAGGCCGTTGTTTGGAAGGAAAAGTTGAAGAAGCGCGTAAGCTTCTTGAAGAGATGAAGAGCAGAGGAATTAAACCTGACCATATAAGTTATAATACTCTAATTAGTGGGTACAGTAGGAGAGGCGACATGAATGATGCCTTCAGAGTTAGAGATGAGATGCTGAGTATAGGATTCAATCCCACGCTTCTCACTTATAATGCCCTTATTCAAGGTTTATGCAAAAACCAGGAAGGATATCATGCTGAAGAGCTCCTCAAAGAAATGGTCAGCCAAGGCATTGCTCCTGATGATAGCACCTATATCTCCATAATTGAGGCGATGGGGAAAGTTGATGACTTTTCCCATAATCAACCTGTTTGACTTAACCATTTCAGTCTTTATTAAATATTGCTGTTCTTAAGGGAAATATTTATCTTAGTTTTCCACAGAAGTTGGGTTCTTGTCTATGATAATTTCATTCTTTCAGTTGCTGAAGTTTGAAAGGCATAGCTCAGAACCTGCATTTCCTATTACATTTCAGCAATATACTGAAAGATGAACAGTTTACTGTAAAAATAGAAGGTCCTTGTAACATTTGTTTTTCTTTAGTTTCTTCTTTAACTGTAAGTAGGTCTTAAGTGGTTAGGTTCAGAACTGGAAAGCAGCCATAAACCAAACCAGTAGTTACCAGAACTGGAACTGCACTGGCTGTTGAATGTTGTGGTTCAGGTTCCTAAAATAAAATCAAATTTGCAGGAATAATACCTAAGATACTCGGTTTGGAACTGGGACAGGTTCCTAGAACTAAATGGGAACAGCCCCTTATATTCCCCCTTTGGAGAAACTGGGAACCGCTGGTTTGATCTGGTTTTGGTCTGTTTCCAAATGGGTTAAACCCTGCTTGAAGGTCAAGCTTCCCTATTATACAAATTTGCATTTTAAAGTTGCTGAAAGCATAAGATGTGTAACACATGATTTAAACAGAGCAATGGTTTAGTGTGGATTGGATTCATTTACTCCTCTTTCACATCATGCTATGTTTACTATTCCCTTTTGGAGTTTAGTTATACTGTGATAGAACTTTCAAAGTTTTGATTATCCCTGAAGTTTTGTCAATTTGAAGTTCTTAGCAAACTATGTTGAGTGACTTTCTGTGTATGAGATCACATGTTAAAAATTAGGGAATTGTGTTTGTTTTACTAACTCCTTCAAATGCTTAATCATTCGTTTTGTACATGAATCAGGATTGGATTTGCTCAAGATAACAATGTAGATGCGAGATTATTGCCTGCAGGATTTAACTTTTGCTGGATATATTTGGAATAATTATTTGCACGTGGAACATTATATGTGAAATCTACTAGCAAGTGACAGGTATGCTCTTTTTTTTTACTAAGATATGATGTTACTTATCTGGGGAGGGGAGAGTTTGGTTCTTCTGCTTGGTATACTGGATTGCATATTAAGAATCATTCATTTGAATTATGTTAAAAGAGTTACTCGAATTTTAGTTATCCCATTTATTAACTTCTGCTAGTAATTTTTATCTTATATTCATGCATTTCTTTTAACTTTTTCCTTTTGGTTTAAAAACAGAAAGCTAGGTTTTCCTTTTGGTTTGGAGTAGACCTTTTAGAATATGAACAGCATCCATTACTTTTCTTCATTTTTCACTTCAAGCTTCTTTATGCGACTAAGATTTGCATCATTTGTGGCTTTTGTTCTTAGCATGGCTTGCAGCTATTCAAAAATTCCAAGAAAAAGTTAGCTCAATGAAACGTTATACTGTTTTCATTGTGACTGAACATTTCTTATAAGCCTCCGGGAAAATTCATAAAAAATGAGGAAAGAAAGAGAGAAGCTAGTATCTCGTTGCCTGTAAGTGGCATTACAACTTCAAATGTCCAATTATTGGGCACTGTTGACTGTAAATGAGCTTCTATGATTTTGGCAGGCTTGGTACTTTTTCCTTTTTCTAGTGCTAAAAACTGTTTTTAACTAAGTATTGGACCATACAGACTTTGTCTCATGGACATGGACCACTAAAGTAGCGAGATAATATATCTGGAGTCTTAGACTAGGATTCTTAAATGAGATAATATACCTGGAATCTTATTATTCTTAACCTTATTACTGTGTGATTGCTCAATTGATTGTGATCATTGTTAGGGTTCAATTTATTTGACAAGTGGCAAGATTTTATATGCTATACTTTACAAACTGGGGATAGTGCACTCTCCACTACGTGCAGATAACAAAAACGTGTACTCCTTCATTTCATGTGCTTGAAGGATCTTGTTTCTTTGTATCCTATGCAGGCTGGGCTAGGGGGTTCAATGGAAACCCAACCATAATAATCAAGAGAAGACTGAATCCATGTTCATTGATTGTTATGACTTGATAATGATAGGCTTTTGCTCATAGATTGTTGTCAACTCAGCTAATTAGATTCTCAACCTTCAGTTATTTTCATGGACCTGAAATATCAAGATACACGATGACACTGCCAATAACATCCTCTTTTATGGGGGACCATGCTTTTTTTTCGTGTCCCACTGTTATACGCCGTGTCTTTTCATGCAATTTTATTTGTGGAAATACATGCAACATGCACTGAATTTTGAAAAGATAGCCAAATAATTTTTTTTTTCTTGGCAATTGCTGCAGGTATTTAAAGCCTGGGGGGTTATCTCTGTGGCTACTGATAAGAGAAACTTTCATGGGGACATTTATAGGACATTTTGTACCCGCTTTGGTTTTGATTTTCCTTGGGCTATGGCATGCCATTAACACTATCAGAGCCTTCTGCCTCAGGGGCTCTACTAACTTCACAGTAAAGTTTTGGCACCCAGTCTGTGGCCCTCTGTCAAGACTCAAATACTTGGAGCTTATTCTCATCCTATCTTTCTCTGTCTTGGCAATTTTGATGCAAATTTTAGACTATCCTTTCCTCCACTTCTCTTTCAAGCTCAACAATTTTGAACATGCAACCATGTTTCTCCATCTGGCCATATTTGCAGGTTTCACCCTTTTTGCAGAGATTACTGGTTCATCTGGCATCCTTTCTGCAGTCAGTGGAATTCTCGCAGCCTCTGTTTTTAGTCAAGAGCTTTTCCTTCTTCATTTCC
Source organism: Excoecaria agallocha (assembly GCA_037975025.1). NCBI lineage: Eukaryota > Viridiplantae > Streptophyta > Magnoliopsida > Malpighiales > Euphorbiaceae > Excoecaria > Excoecaria agallocha. The sequence continues at coordinate 50,295,140 of CM075808.1, read as the reverse complement.
ATTCAACCGATCATGTTGGACTTGAAGGCCATTATCATTGGCTGTTGCAGCTCATAGTGTTCGTCTCTCTCATGTCATCTTTAGCTTCAACTGGTTTTCCATCCAGTTTTCCAGCAGCACTTATTATGTCCATTTCTGTTGTGTTCCAGGGGTGTTGGTTTATGAACATGGGGTTTATGCTATGGGTTCCTGAATTTATACCTGAGGGTTGTGTTATGCAGTCTTCCAGGGTCAAAACTGAGAACATGCTTGGGGCAGTCACCTGTGGCTCTCTTGAAGCAGACTTGAGGGCACGGGCACTGGCCAACTTGCAATTCAGTTGGATATTATCTGGAATTTTGTTGTTTACTGGATTTCTTTGTCTGAAATTCACAGGAAAGTGCACCCGAAGAAGCTATTCCAATGAGTATGAACAGCTCCACAATAGAGGTACAGATGTCCCTACAGCCACTGATGGCTTCAAGCAAGATCCTTGACATAATGGATTATATCAAACAGGCAACATTTATATTTTATTGTAGCTGTTTTTAACTTTTGGTCAGTGTTGGTAACATGTGCTATTTTAAGCTTTGCTTATAGCCGAAGTGATATTGAGACTGTGCAGCTTCTCTTATTGAAGAAAAGCACTATCTCTAGCAACTTCAACTTCTACGTTGAAAATCTTTTGGAATTGGAATTACGCTTGAATGATTAGTCATTTTTGGGCAAAACTTAGCCTGTAATTCGGTTACTTTTGTGCTTTATGCAACATACTCAGTTACTCCTGTTGAAAATATGTGATACAGCTAAATAGCAATTGGAACGCAATATATTTACTGTCTGATGAAGAATGAAGGAATTATAATGCAGATGATATTGGACGTATGTGAAGTGCATATAGTCTTCATGCCATCAAGAAAGCATTTCAGACCTGATTTCTTCCATGGCTTCCCTTGTGAGTCAATTTTTGGTGCTTTCCTACGTGGATTTCAAGCATATTCTTGTTGGTCCATAGCAACACTGTGGTGTCATTGCTACCCAATACGTATCATTAATAAGGATTTAATTCTGCATAAATCAGTAAAGGCAGTAGGGAGCTTAATTGCAAAACCCACTTTATGGTGATATTTGATAAATAAAATATGTTGCAATGTGATTCAGGAATTAGTATAGCATAACTTTATATATATATATATATATATATATATATATTTTTTAATTTTGTTATTTCAAAAGAAAGGTTAAAGCCTAAAATGTTGCTTTCTTATCCTTCAAAGACCACTATAATAAAAGGTTAATGACTTCTCAAATTCTCAGAAGCCACTGTGTAGTCATTCGACTTTTGCATGGTAGCAATAAAATTATCCAAATATTATTTTATAACAATAAAATTAAAAATATCGGATAATTGTATTTCCATCACTACTGGTGCGTGTAAAAATTGCTGAATCAGCAAAATTAAATATTAATTTTTTTATTTATATTTGACAAATTAGATTTTATTTTATTTTTCTCTATCCTCGTCCTAATATACGGTTGATAAATTGCTCGCTGAATCAGCAATTTTTGTATGCACTAGTAACTAAAAATAGAATTATTCAATGCTTTTGACGTTAAAAATTAATTATTTTATTATTATTGATTGAAAAATAGTGATTAAAAATATATGTGCTAGTAATTGAAGATGTAATTATTCGGTATTTTTAAATTTAATATTCGAATTATTTTATTGTTAAAAATCGAAATACAGTGAATAAAATATTACGGGTGCAAAAGGTAGAATGATGTGAAATTATCATGCCACGTAAGTGATAATTATGTCTGGTGTTAAAATGTGAATAAGCACGAAACGGGTATTTATTTATTTATTCATAACTAATTTCGAGTTATTGGACAAAATCACTCTAATTTTGAGGCAGCTATTAATGCATTGCTTATCGGATGACAAATTGAAACACCTAAAGTTACTTTAATCACAATAAATAATAGTAATTTTTTCTTTGAAGGTCTATGTAATTGATGGTGCAATTTGCCAGAAAAAAGTCCCGGTGCTAATTAATAATTAGTAATTAGAGCTAATTAATAGTTGGTTGGATCAATAAACAACAAGAAAAAAGCAGAGAAACAATTCCTGATTTTAATTCTTTGATGTAGTTTTCAAAGGGGAAATAAACAATATTAATTCTTTGCAACAAAATAAAGGATAAAAATGATCAGTCAGACTCAGCAGCCTCTTGTACTGAAGCTTCAACCCGAAGAAGAGCAAAACCCACAGCAACTCCAACGAGAACAAGACCAGTCATGATTGCTGCAATCTTAAATATTTCCTCAATATTACTGCATCTTGAAGAAAGTGCACCACCACCACCTCTCCCTTTTAATGGACTTCTCAATGAGCTAACAACCTTAGCAAAAGACTGTTCAGTGGTTACAGGCAGCCCTAGTGAGGTCACGTTGTTGTGTGCTTTTAATGCACCAAAACAATGCAATCCTGTTATGTAATTTACTTTTACACTCTTCCTCTTTGGGGTGGCCGCCGCGGCTAGTGTTGCCGGAGAGTGTGTTGCTGAGGCTGTTGCCATTTTTCTGTTACCAAAAACACGAGAATGAGAAATTATTATGTTGTACAGAGAAATGGAGATTTTGTATGGTTTAGGATGGAAAATGTAACACTCTTATACTACTGTACCATACGTACAGTGATCGGATGTTAAAACATTCAAATAGTTACAATTTCTATAGTAAACAGTATAGTAATTTTTTTTATCAACTAATATAATGTTGGTAACGTTCAGACAACAATAAGAATAACAATTTATAGCTACTCTGAACAGAACAGTACCAAAACTTACGCATAAACGCACATAACTATTTATACCTAAGTAAGTTGCTTCGTTCGAATATATACATGACATGCCTACATTGTCACTTTTGCTTTGCATCACTGATCTTAGTCAACTTCAGTGTACGCCCACTTTAATTTCTTACTTTCATAACCTGTATGCAGTAGCAACTCTACGTGCTAAGCATTAAAAATGCCCAGTAATTGATACATATCCAGACTTTCCACAGAACATCATTCACACATACATATACATGCATGCATACTCACATACATACACATATGCATGCTTTCATGAGTATTCTTTAACATTAATTATTCCTTTTATCTTTTGACATGCATCATATAATCATGCATACATGCATTCAATCATGTAAAACTGTCTCAATTATTCAGCAAGATACATCAGTTATTTTTGTTTTCTTTCAGTTATTTCTTATAATAACTTTCAATTATAATAAATTGTTTTGATTTTAATAACTGACATTATTTATACAATTCATTATGCTATTTACAACTTTTGGTTCTTAGCATACTGTTGTCTTATCATTTTACATTTTAATATCACTAAATATCACTTCTCTTCGCTCTTTACATATATGTTTTTTTCCTCTCTATTTTCCTTTAGGAATTTATCTTCATTTTTTTCTTATACAAGTATTTGATCATTCGGAGTTACATTCATTTTCCCCGGTCAGTTAAGCACTTATTCAATTATTTATTTAATAAGGGATCTTTTAATTTTAGTCACATATGCTTTTAAGGTTAATTAATTTTTTATTCCTATTTTACTATATGATAGGGCTCAATTACAATTTCATTTCTCAATTACCATTCTAGTGGCTAAATTAGAATTTAATCCCTACACTTTCGTTAAATTACAGTGGTGCTGTTTTTTTATCATTTATTTACACTAATTTGTTTATTTGACCTGTAACTTATCTTATTATTATCATTTATGACAAATTACATACAGATTTTTTAATTGTTTTCAGAACTATCATTTTACATTCTATTTAAGAATTGCTATCAATTTACTTATTTTCGTTTTAAGTCTATTATTTTACATACTAATTATCAATCAGTTCTCATTCTTCATATTTTCATGTCAAATTATATTCTAGTCCTTTAAGACTAGAAATGATTATTTTTAAGTTTTTCATTCATTATCTTATCATTCTTATACATATTTTTTTTATTATTTTATTACTTTAGCCATCAAATTCATTATTTGGGTTATTTATTGTTCTTAGTTTTAACTATTCCTTTGCTTTACTATCAATTCTTTTTCATTTTCATTTTCATTCATATTGCACATTTTGTTTTTTTACATCATAATTACCATTATGCTCCTAGTGCATTTTCGGCAGAAATCTTCAGACAGGATATACAAAACGTAGACTCACAGCCCACAACAGAGCAATACAGTAGGAGGATAATTTCGAAGAATCAATCCACCTCAGATCATATCAGTGTAGAGCAGAGCAAACTGAACAAATACTATGAGTCATTATTACGATCCCACCATAGCAAAACAAGTCACCATGACTTGTATCACGGTATAAGTGTCCCTATAACTAGCCAATTATATCTTAAACTAGATTAAACAGCTAGACTAATACAAATAATACAAAGGGCAATATTTTTAGTCATTTCAAAATCATTTTCATATAGCTGACATTTAAATTTGCTTTTTTATTTTCTTTCGAAATACTATTCCTTTAGACATTTCTTTACATTTTAGAGAACTGTTCATTCAGTTCTATCTTTTCAGTTCAGAATGTCACTTGGTCAATATCGTCTTTTCAATTCAGAATATTATTTAGTCAATCACTTTTTCAATACTTTATATACAATTTGTGAATTATTTTACAATAATTCACCATTTTCTTATTAATTTGTGAATTATTTCTTAATAATTCACTACAGTCATTTTACACATTATACTTTTCGTCGTCTTTTCATTTAAATACATTAGTCAGACAATCTTTCAATACCTTTTTCACAGTTTATGAATTTATCATTACAGTTCACAATTTCTTATCACTTTATGAATTAACTCATATTAATTTCTCAATTTCATTTCCCTACCAATTAATTTTATTATCACTATTATACACATTATGAATTATTCCATCATAATTCAATAATTTATTTTCAAAAATTTTTATACATATTCTATAACAATCACTCCTATTACTTTGACATATTTTCAATTTAGTCCATAATTTTTTTATTTTATTACGAAAATGCTATTTTTACACATTAATTACAAAATTGCCATTACTTTTCTTATTATAACTTTCTAATCTATTAATTGGTATACAATTTACCATTTAATCCTTATTTTGACCTTTTCATGCAAAATTACATTTTAATTCTTAACTTTTTAGAGGTTCAGTTTTCATACTGTCGATTGACTAATTTACCATTCTTATTCATTTTCTTATCACTTTTACTTATTAAACCTATTATTTGGTAAAATTACTATTTTTTCCCTAGCCTTTTTAATTCTTTTCAATTAGGTCATTTTTCACTTTTAGATTTACTTTTAGTTTTCTTTTAGCACTTCTAACATGTTCTTATTATTTTTCTTTCTTTTTTGCACTCAAACTTCCTTACGAGGAAAGAATTTCTGTTCGGTCCTTAAATTTTGTTGTTTTACAATTTTACATCACTGTTCCATATTTATTCACAAATTTACCTTTGAATTTATGTTTTACATTTTACTTCAGTAAACTTTGAAGGAATTACAATTTAATTCCTAAAATAGTTAATTTACCATTTTGTCTCTTTTTTTTTGAGACTTTGAAAATTTTCAAATTTTTCTTTAAACTTTTAATTTCTTTCATCTAAATTCTTTATTATCTTAATTTTCATGTTATCTCTAGATTTCTTTACCAGTTCAATTACTTATTTATTCTAGTGATTTGGTCAGTCGTCATTTTTAATACTTTTATACATTTTTGTGAAATATTATTACATCATAATTCACCATTTTCACTTATTTAATGAATTATTTCTCAATAATTCAATATTTTCATTTAAGACATAATCAAATTTCATCTTAAAAATATTCAATTAATTTTCATAAATTTTATAAAAATTCATGGATATATTAATTCATGGTTATTATCATTTTAAGACTTAATTTATCAAAAATAACCAAAATACACTTAATTTTTTAAGCATAATTTCGACCACTAAAGGATTTCATCATACAAAATTTTTTCAATCAATTTAAACTTACAATTAGGCATATTTAATGTCCTATTTCATTTTTTCAAAGCCAATTTCAATTGTTTATACATTAAACACAAACATATATATTAAACATAATCCAAATTACATACAAATCAATGGAAATTAAGGGATATTTGTATCCACTCACCTTAAATTCTTATCTTCCTCACTTAGATCTTCATTTCCAAGCTTAGATCCATAAAATAATTTCTCTAAAAAATAATTCTAAAATGGTCAAAAATTGAAGGATATAAAATTATCAGTTTCTTTGTTCCAAAATTAAATCTGACATCATAAATAAGCTCTACATAACTTAATCTATCTATAAAAATCCTTAGATCAAATTATAGAGCTTAATTTCTCTTACCTCAATTTTGAGACATAAGCTTTAAATCCTTGATTTAATCCATTTTTTTCACTTCAAATAGAGTCTAGAGGCAGCCATGAGTGGAAAGAGGGGCTAAACTTTGCTTGGGAGGCTTTGATTTGGTGAAAACCATGGAAGAAGAATGAAGAACATCCATGGAGTTTCTTAGGAATGAAACCCACAGCAAAGAGGGAGAAGAAAAGAAAAATCTGCTGAATCTTATCTTAAATGCAGATTTTTTTCACCTTAATTGGGCCCTTCAAATGGGCTTGGGCTTGGTTCAATTAATTGGGCCGATTCAATTTGTCTGAAACCCAATAATACACTCTAAATTTATTTATCTTTCTTTTCAAGCTCAAATCCATTCAAAAGTAATTTTATAATTCATAACATGCATAAACTAGGCTGTACATAAAATTTTAACTCAATCAGAGTCTGTTTTCAGTCCGATTCGAAAATTACTGATATCATCAAAAATTACTTTTTCTCATCAAATAATTCTAAATATTATGTGGAGCCTAACTGAAAATTTTTACAATTTTTGAAAATCATTTGCTATTTTTAACGCCTCAATCAAATTTATAGATAATTGGTTACTATTTAAACTGAAATCATTATTTTTCTCTTACTTCTTGAGTTCAAACTTCCTTAAAAATACTTCCTAAATTTTTAAAATATATTCATTAGACTTTATGAATATTTTCGGATCAATCAAATAATATTTTTTGATCTGCTCCAGCTTTATCAGTCCGGTAGTCCAATTTTTCGTGTCGCTAAAAAATTATTTTTCCTTTACCATATGATTCTATATCTCATTTACTATAAATCAGGAGATTTTGGTAATTTTTGAAGGTCATTTGCTGTTTTTAAAGTTCCTGACAATCTTCTAGTTAACTCGAGCACTATTTAAAATAAACCCGTAAATTTTTTTTATTTTCAATTTTTGGAGACCTATTTGATATTATTTTCCCTCCAAATTTCAACCACAGACTTTAGCTGATATGCTCTTTCCGACGATCAAATAAAATATTTTTCAACTTCGAAAGGTACTATTAACCTCGGTGTCATTATTTACTATTGAAAAATATTATTTTCGATTAACCTGGTATTTGGATTATTACAGAAAAGGTGCATATTTGGTTGGATACAGATAGATTATATCAGTTCTTCTTGTTGTTGTTGTTATTATTATTATTATTATTATTATTAGGCTCAAACACTTTGCCCTTCAAGATTCACCACAAATAATTTATACTATCATTTACTCTTTTCACTTAATTCTAACTCAAATATAATCAACCATTTATCTAATTATGAATATCTTTGTTAAATACATTAGCTAAAATAAGCTAACTAATCACATAATACCATGTATTATTTATTTTAGTTGTAATATATATATATATATATATTGAAAATTACAAAAGTAAAATATTTTGTTTTAAAATTTTATGAGCAAAAACAATAAAAAAAGGTCATCAACATTTTCAAAATACGTTGAAAAATTCGGCAAAAACTGATTTTAACTCCGAAAGATAATATATTATTGTTTTTAATTCAATTGTGCTTACGGCATGAATTTAATCTTAAAAACAATATATTATTCCCTTTATTCCACTCAAATGTAATAATTTTAATTTTCTTATTTTACTCTAAATTATAATTTTTAAATTTTAAAAAATAATAATTACATATTTTTATTTTTATTTTATATATGCAGTTATGTACTTAAAAATAATTAGTAGGGTAAAAACACATACTTGTAGAGAGTTGTTAAAGTTATATTCATAAAATTGATGTTAACTAATATTTTTTTTCTAGGTGTAAAATTTTAAAAATAATCACCCTTCAGTCCAATAAATGTTGCGTACTGGGCCTAATGGCGCACCAGAGTCGGCCGCTCAAATCTGGCCCGGGGTTATCTGTTGCGGTTTGCCAATGGTAGAAGAAAAGCATATGCTCAAAGGGAGAATATCAAGGAAATTGATTCATTGTTGCGCCACTCTAACGCAAAGTTGTATATAAATTCATTATTTAGCCTGCAAGTACTGCATGTTGTGGGGTAGAACCAGGAGATAGCAGAGATGGGAGTGACGAAAGAACAAGTTGAATCTACTTTGAAGTCCAAACTGAATCCATGTCATCTTGTAGGTTTTTCCCACCTGCAAATTTATCTTTTTTTTTTTTCCCTTCTCAATCATTTTTGTTTTCTTGAATGGTTTCTATTCTATTTTATTCTGTTGATGATGCTACTTACTTCCATAGAAATGGGAATTTTAATATCTGGGTTTATTTTATTGATATTGATTGGTCTTTTGTATGTTTCTACCTCAAATCAGTTGTGCATCTGATTGTAGTCAATTATACTCTATTGCAAAATTGCAGCTTTTGCCCTAAATATTGATATGTTCTGTTCATTTGCCCCCAATTCAAGCTGATTGATGAAGAGATAATTATGATTGACAAGAAAAAAAGGATAAATAGATAATTACGTTTATCTAGCCCCATATGGCCGTTTGGAGTAGTTAATGTTCGCTCGAGTTCTTCGGTGCTTGGTTGGTTTTGGGTTTTGAAAATTTTTCTAAAGGTTATGTAAGAAATGAAGTTATAATAGCGAAATCTTTACGCTTAGTGCTTCTGAATGTGAAAGAAATGAAGTTAATGTTTGTATAACTGTAGTCATATCAATATTGACATTGTATATCAGATGTTAACCGTGATAAGAATTTCCCAACTGCTTGAAATTTAGAGTTAATAGTAACTTCAGCTTATACTACATGTGATTATATTTTTCTTTAAATCCTATTAAAATAACTCTGAAGTGATAAATTTACTGGGAATTACTCCAGAACGTGCCCTTTTCTGAAAGGAAAGACTGTTCAATGCTTAAAATTGTGTACTTAGTGATAGGGTTGTAACTGGACAAGTTGCATGTACCGTGGAGGTTATCTGGGACTATGAACCACGCCAAATATTGCAGGTTATTCTGTTTTTGAATTCTCTATGTAGGCCTTAGATATGGACTCCTGCTTGTTCTCATATTTGCTCGGTGTTTGTGATGTGAATTAGGCATATCAGATAAACTTTTTTGCTTGAGATCTATGAAAGCAGAAACCAATGGCTGTCATCAGTTCTCACTTGTGGTTTGTGGGATTATTTGGTGATGCTTGCTATAGTTGTTACGAAATGTCTCTATAGATGCCTTCAGCTATGAGTCGGAGATCTCAGTTTGGAAGGATTCCTACTATTACATAGTATTTATAGGTCTACTTCTATAACATGGTTCCTATTATTTTGGGGTGAGTTGACTAAGTGGTAAACTAAAATACAAAGATAGTGTTGATATATTAGGAACTTGTTTTCTTCATGTAATTGGTAATCTTTGTGTTCGAATTTGGAAATTCTTTGCATATATAACCCTTTTGTTTTTTAAACTGATTATGGTATTGTGTTTCCAGGAAGTAATAGACACATCAGGAGGGTGCGGTGCAAGCTTTGCAATTGACATTGTTTCAGATCAATTTGAAGGAAAGAGATTGCTGGAACGACATAGACTTGTAAATGCTGCATTGGAAGAAGAGATGAAAGAGATACATGCTCTCTCAATAAAGAAAGCTGTGACCCCAGCACTGTGGAAACAACAACAAGAGTCTGAAAAATCTTCATCTGCCTCTTAAGTTATGTTCTTAAGCTCTGTTTAAATGAGGATAACATATCGGAAATATTGATACTAGGATGAATTGCCTCATTTTCTTACTTGGATACAAACTTTACAGAGATGCTTAAATTGTGATCTTAATATATTTCGTCTGAACTGCTTTTTGAATTTACAAGACGATCTCTGCTTAAATTATTTTTTTGAATTATGGGTCGTGGCATTGAATCTCACGAAGATTATAATAAGCCAACTTGAACATAGGGTTAAGTAATTAGATGAGAATGTGGAGTGAATGAGAACTAAGTTTAATTAGATCACTGAATTAATTGTTAAATTCATGAACATTTAACAAAGAAACAAAAATATATTCTGATTTCACAAGTTCTGAATTGTCAAGAAAAAGTTTCTAACGTTCAATCTCACATGAAACTACAGAAGTTCCAACTGAAAAGAAACTGCAGCATACTAAACATGAAATTATAGAGAAATCTAACTCAAATACGACGTACTGTGGCTTTTAAGGTAATGTTGTTGGTCTGGATAAGCTCAAAAAGACAAACGTCTCCTACATTCAAACGATTATTATCAAAAAACTTAGCCCACCCATTACTTAGCCACAAATTTCCACCTCTCCAAGTCCAACGGCTACGGATTTCCCATTCTCTTCCGCCACAACCCTCCACTTTGATTTCATCTTCGTTTGCTGTACGCAGATACCTTCTGGCGAATGGTGCTGGCACATTCTGCATAAGTTCAACTACCACATTATGTAAATATATTCAGGCGGTGAATTTAATTTACTAAATTAAAATTAAGAGCCTATACCATGACATTTTGACGTAAATTAGTTTCCAGCACCGGGACCAAGAAGCATGGATTTTGGGACTTTGTTTTCTTTAATTCCTCCACTGCTTCCTTGCTTTGGAGAGGTAATCTTCGTAATGTACTCTTGAGTTTATGGTTATCATAAATTTTTGGCTCTTCTGATGTCATTCCAACTTCATCTGCATTTCAATTCAATTTAGATTCAATGCATGTTCTTCACAAATATAATGGGATTTAAAAATGTTGTTAATAAAACAATAAGAGTGAACAAATGTACCAAATTGAGTTTCTGATTTCCTTTTTTTGCCCAGCTCTTTAGGAGTTTTCACTTTTCTGTGGTTCTCTTCTTGACACTTTCTCTTCTTAGCAGAAGTACCATTTTTATGGCTGTCAGGCGGATTCTGGTTAGATAAACAAGGTTCTTCTTCTTGAATTTCATTATCAAAATCTGGCAGTGCTGTTCTTTTCTTAGCTCCAGGAGGTCCTTCATGATCTCTTGGGACAAAATGACATGGATATTCAATTTCACAACAAGATTTGTCCATTATATGGACATTGAAATCAGACATACCCTTGTACACAAACACCAACAAAGATCCATCACAGATTGAAAAATATTTACAGAATTCACTCAAACCATCATCAAGATAAATATTCTCCTTTTCTTTTCTTAATTTCACCTGCCAATTGTGACCATTAGGTAATAGGAGATTAGCTACATTGGAAAGCCGATCTCTAAATTTTCTCACAAACTTCACTGGAAGACTCACCTGCACAACAAAATTACCTAATCAGCTTAAATTTCAAGAATGCAAGAATATATTATAATAAAGAGAGAATGTGATTGGTTTACCGGCTTCTTCTGTTGGATTTTATCTTGAATTATTATTCTGAAGAACAAGAAGCCTTTCCCAGTGTCTCTGCTGTGGACAATGCCTTGTGTTATCTGCCATTGTCGCCTAAGCTTAAATGGTACTTGATTTTGTTGGCGTCATATAACCAGAACAATAAGAAGAAGAGAGATTCTAATTCCAATTAATACTCAGAAAATCACGCCGTTAATGCTATTTAAAACAATTATTCAATGCAAAAGTCAACATCCTCCAAAGGACACCTATATTCCATGTGTAATCATGCATGTAATTCGTAGAACAATTAGAAGAAAAATAAAAATGAAATTCTATGCATATATATGCTTCCACCAACAGCTTCTTCTAGTTTCCATCTCGTCCTTCATCCAACTTAACTTTCATTGTAGTGCTTGAAAGATTTCTTCTAATGTTTTATACCATAAACCAAATTTGTCCCAAAAATCTACTCTATTGTTGTTCCTTGAACGAATCATATCGTCAACAATTATAGCAATTTTCAACTATTTAACGTCTATAATTGGAGGCAAGCTCGGTTTCCAAGTACAAGTTCTTCAACAGAGAATGAATTCAGGTGAGCAGACTTGGAACAGATCATTATATAACATTGTAGCTTTTCATGTTTATAGGTCATATAATCATATTATAAACTGATATATTATTAGAATTGTGTGAAACATGGAGAAGTCGAATTTCATGTATTATTAGAATTTTGAGAACCAGAGAAAGCAATAAGCCGTTCTAGTTTACCCACAACTACAATTTGTTTAAATTTTCGACGCCATTTTGTATTCTTGAACGTTTTCTCCTTGATTGCCAGATTTTATTATATGGAAATCTTCTTCTTCTTCTTCTTCTTGAGGAATCAGGTTTGAATATCAATGAAAACACCTTTTTTTGGTTGAGGAAGTTGGGCTGAGACTGTCAAAATCACCTTAAAAGCAAATGGCTGTGTAAGAAATGTAAAATCTGCATGATTCCTCCCAAGGACACCTGTATTCCAAGTGTCACCATGCATGAAACATAAAAGATAAGGTTCTGTTTTCTATGTATTTATACTTCCACCAACAGCATTTCCCATTTTTCTTCTTCCAATTTCCATCTCATCCTTCTCTTAGAATTATGCTTCGCAAGAACTGTACATGTTTTAGTTTTTTTATTTATTTGTTTCTTACCAGCACATGTTTTAGTTTTTTTATTTAGTTTTTTCTTACCAAGTTAAATTAGCATTTTCACTTCCTTAACTTGTGTTAGTGGATAAGTTTTTTCAATATTTTCAGCATTATAAATGTATGTTATAATGTATGTTTGAGTATCAAATGAATTTAATCCCTTGTTGGCTGCATATCCTAGTTCCTATTTCTGCAAATTTACTTTGTTTCTTTCTTTAAAAAAACCAACATCTTTCATCAAACTTAACTATCATTTTAGTCCTGAAAGATTTCTTCTTAATGTTAAATACCATAAATCAAAATGTTCCCAACATCTATATATTCTACTCTATTATATTGTATGGTTTCTTGAACATAACATATAGTCAACAATAGTAGCAATTTTCAACTGTTTCACAAATAGAATTTCGGGTTCCAAATATAAGTTCTTCAGTACTTAGTGGGCAATTGATTCAGGTAAATAGATAATTATATGATATTGTACCTTTACAATATAACACATATATATTTGTTATTTTCAATCGTCATTTATTGGAAAACACGATTTGAGAAATATTGCATGTTGGTAATGGTGAAAAGAATAATATTTCTAATGGCAGTTTGGTAGGATGATACGCTCGTGTTACAGACTTATGTATTACTAGTATAGTATATAAAATAGTATTGTGTGAATATTGATTGTCATTTTTCCAATATTATTTTCTTTAAATAGTATCTCATATCATTTTAAATATGCCTTTTCCATTCTCGGACCTTAATTAGATTTTTTACGAGCTTGAGAAAAGTATGATGTTGTATTACGATTATATAGGCTTGGAGAGTTGGATACATTCATATTGCTGGGCTAATGATCAGATTATAATGATGGGTGTTTTTAGACAATTTTGCTCTTTCAAATTGCAAAATTTCCTTCCAAAAAAACCTTCTATAGAAAACACTCCTGCAACCATCTAAATTCAAGAAAACAACACCAAAAAAGACTAGCTTTAGCCATTAAGTATTGGAGAAATCTAATTCAAATACGACGTATTGTAGCTTTTAGGACAATATTTTTGGTCTGCTTCAGCTCAAAAAGACAAACATCTCCATCCTTCAAATGATTATTGTCAAAAAACTTGGCCCACCCATGTCTTAACAACAAATTTCCACCTCTCCAATACCAATCGCTATGGATTATCCATTCTCTTCCACCGCATACCTCAATTTTGATTTTATCATTATTTGCACTGCGCAGATACTTCCTGGCGAATGCTGCCGGCACATTCTGCATAAATTCAAAGTACCAAATTACATATATATATATATACATACAGGCCCTACATGTTATATTAACCTTGGAGGTGCCATACCATGGTTTTGTCACTCAGGTTCCTTTGCCCCATGATCACCAAGAAGCATGGATTTTTTGGATTTGTCTTCTTTAATTCTTCAACTGCTTGCTTGCTTCCTTGGGGCAATTTTCGTAATGTAATGACAAGTCTATGGCTAGCAATGATTTTCGGCTCTTCTGCACTTTCTGCTGTCATTTCAATTGAATTTAGATTCAATATCGTATTCTACAACTATGAAAAAGGAGAAGGAAGAGAATTACCAAATTGAGTTTCTGATTTCCTTCTCTTGCCAAAATCTTGCATTTTAGGACTTCTCTTCTTTCTCTTGTTCTCTTCTTGAAACTTTCTCTTCTTAGAAGTGGTGGGATTTTTATGGATCTTAGGCTGATTCTGGTTAGATAAACAAGGTTCTTCTTCTTCAGTTTCATTATCAAAATCTGGCAGTGCTGTTCTTTTCTTAGCTCCAGGAGGTCATTCATGATCTCTTGGGACAAAATGACATGGATATTCAATTTCACAACAAGATTTGTCCATTATATGGACATTGAAATTAGACATACCCTTGTACTCAAACACCAACAAAGATCCATCACAGATTGAAAAATATTTACAGAATTCACTCAGTCCATCACCAAGATAAATATTCTCCTTTTCTTTTCTTAATTTCACCTGCCAATTGTGGCCATTAGGTAATAGGAGATTAGCTACATTGGAAAGCTGATCTCTAAATTTTCTCACAAACTTCACTGGAAGACTCACCTACACAACAAGATTACCTGATCAGCTTAAATTAATTTCAAGAATGCAAGAATATATTATAATAAAGAGAGAATGTGATTGGTTTACCTGCTTCTTCTGTTGGATGGTATCTTGAATTATTATTCTGAAGAACAAAAAGCCTTTCCCACTGTTTGGATGAGGGCAAGAGCTTTGATGATGTGCCATTGTTTCTTCAAGTTTCTAATTGTTTGTAGAAAACAAAAGCAGAAGAGCGATTTTCAAATATGTTGAGAATGAAATTATATACTGACTTCAAATTCAAGCATCCTTAATGAAGAAAATGAAAAATAGTTTAAAATCTTGAATGCTTCTTGACAATTTTCGTTCCCAATTAACAAAATTAAAGGGGTCAATCTTCATAAATATATGATAATGAGGACATTTAAGAAAAGAATTCACTCACATTCATTTCACTTTATGTTTATTGACTTCAGTTATTTTGAAAAATTCACTTTATGTTTATTGACCAGCGGGAAAGGCCTAAGTTTTTCTCGAATTAACAATTCAATATGGAAATTTTGGGAATTGAAATTTCAAATTAGTTCAATTGTTTTTCTTAAATATAGACAAATTTACATTATGTTCGGCATACAGATTAAAAAATTATTAATACATCTTAATATCATTAAAAAATATTACTCCATCCGTTCTTTTTTATCAGTCATTTTTGTTAGGATTATTTATAGACAAATTTAAATTATGTTCGGCATACAGATTAAAAAATTATTAATACATCTTAATATCATTAAAAAATATTATTTAATCCGTTCTTTTTTATCAGTCATTTTTGTTAGGATTAATAAATAATAAATAAACTTAATCTTTTTTATCAGTCATTTTTGTTAGGATTAATAAATAATAAATAAACTTAAATTTAGTATTAAATTACGTGATTAAGACTAAATTATCAAATCTGATTGGTTCTAACTTTATTGGAAAGGAAAAATAAATTAAAAAAACAAATTAAATTACATTGAAAGTTTAAAATGACAGATAAATAGAATTTAAATTTTACTCAAAAGTGACAGATAAAAAAGAATGGATGAGCAATTAATTGTCCTTTCATTAAATAATATAAAAAATAAAAATAAATATATAAATGCATTTAAAATATAAGATAAAAGAGAAAATAGAAAAAAAAAACTCATTAAATTCTTTTTTCTTAATTTTGAAAAATGCATTAATTTTTTTTTTTAAATTTCTGAAAATTCTGCAAAATCGACAAAAAAGATAAACGGAGGCAATATCAAGATTTAGAAATATAATAATATCAAATGACTTGAGCATTTAATTATAATTAAGTTATGAAAATCCCTAAAGCAATTTCAGAAACAGTCAAAGGAATACAAGGTCCAACAGTTGAACGCACAGTTTAAGTAATTAAAATAACAAATGGAGAAAATTAACCCTTTTATCAAAGTCAGAAATGATAAAATTCAGATCAATTAGGTAAAAATCACTTCAAATTAATATGATAAACTGAAGCTTTCAGGATAATATTCTTCCTTCAAACAGTTGTCGCTTAAAAACTCATGGAAATTTTGGCTTGTTATTTATGGATGTTTCCACTTTTCTTGGGGCATTCTAGATAATGTAGCATAGAATTTCAAGCTGATAAAGATTTATGATTCTTTTCCACTTTTTGATGTAATTGCAATTCCATCTTGCATTTCAATTAAATTTAGATCGAGCAATGCACATTCTTCTATTAGATATTGACGAAAGAGTTGAGTAGATGCAAGTAGTGGGATTGATCCCATTTTTAAATTGACAAGGATAATATTCATATTTGGTTTTGCTAGGGGTGACAAAAAACGAAAATATTGTTAACCGCGGTTAATCGATCCGATAATTCGGTTACAATTTTTAATTTTTGAGTACCGATTAATCGTTAATTTACGGTTAACCGATATATATATACACACTTTAAATTTTTTTTTTATTTCTCTCTAAAACTTATATAAATATATTTAAATTATATTTTTATTTTTACACCTTAATTTTTTTATTTTTTTATAAAATTTATATAATACTTTACACTAAATTTATATTATATTATTTTATGTAAATATATAGTAATATTTATATGTACTATTGAATTAACTTTTATATATGTTTTTTTATCGTATATAGTAGTATTTAATTATATTTTCTTATATTTTAGAATTTATGTTTTAACATTTAATATTATTCAAAATTTTATTTGAATTAAAATTAAGCATGTTAATTTTCAACAAATATTAAATTTATTTTATAATATTAGTTATTAATTTGTTTTAACATAAACTTTTCTCTTTTTTCTATTTCTATCTAAAATTTACATAAAATATATTTAAATTATATTTTTATTTTTATACATTATTTTTTTTATTTTTTTATAAAATTTAAATAATACTTTACACTAAATTTATGTTATGTTATTTTTAATTATATAATAATATTTATATGCAGTAATTCATTAACTTTTATACATATTATTTTTTAGGTTAATTACATAAAAAGACCCCAACTATAAGTTACTTTTCAATGTTTGTACTAAACTTAAATGCCTTGCAATTCAATCACCAAACTTTCAATTTCTTTTTAATGTTGGTACTCCGTCAACTTCTTTGTTAATTTAAATGGAGTTAGCTGAGTTGGATGCCTAGGTGGACAAAGTTTGATGAATTGGATGCCTAGGTGGACTAATTGCCATTTTCCGTCGCTAAAAATAGCGACGATAATTTCCGTCCCTAAAAATAGCGACGATAATTTCCGTCTCTAAATATATTTGATTATTATTATTATTATTATTGTTATTATTATTATTATTATTATTATTTAAAAATATAATAAAGAAGAATGGAGATAATAATAAAAATGATTTTATTATAAATACATATTAATTTATTTTTCCTATCAACTTTTTCCTTTTATTTTTTTTAAATACATATTAATTTTTTTCCTTTTATTTTTTTAAACACATTAAATCATAAAAAGCTTATTGAAGGCTCAATAGAAATTAATTTTTTACATTAATTTTTGAACTTCATTAATTAAAATTTATAATTAATTTTTTAATTTAAAATTTATATCGTTCCTTTAATTGATGAAATTAGATTTGAACATATCATTAAATTCATCGCCATTCTTCCCATAATTGGTGAAATTAGCTTCAACAAGATTGGATGCTGAATCATATTTTTCAAAATCATTTTGAGATTTTTTTTTCCATTTTTACCATAACTAACGAACCATTCAACAAATCATGTAAATTTGAACAAAATACATTAATTGGTTTTTCTACTGTTCATCTTCTCCCCCACTCCCCTGTTTTATACTCTTTCATTTCTTGATCTTTGATTTTGTGATTAATGCATTAAGTCATAGTTTTTCCTGTTTGGTAATTAGTTTCAAATTGATTTATGCATGATTCATGCGGCTGAAAGCTCCGTTTCCTCTTCTTTATCTGCACAAAGTGGTAAGCATGCAGTTGCTGTGATTATTAAATAATATTAATGTCAAGAAGGAAGTTTAACAATAAAGGGATATAAATAGGAGGAGGAGGGAGGTGGGCAGAAGAGAAAGCGAAGGAAGAGGAAGATGAGAAGGAGAAGAAGAGGTGTAGCAGAAAAAACGGGATGGGTTGGAGATGCAGAAACCAGAGAGCCAGAAAATGGAAGAAATATGATGGAGGATCTAACGGTAAGAAGAGACAGAGGTCGAGGAGGAGGATGATCAGTAATATACTTAGTTCAAAAATGCCTTTGTAGCTTCTAATTAATTAATTAATGCTAATGGTAAATACTTATATTTAGTTGAAAAGGTAATACTCTGTATGCTAGTAATAATTATACTAGCAGTCTCTGTTCTTCTGCATGTTCATTTTGCATATTTTCTTCATTTTGGGGAACCGTTCACTTTTGTCTTGCATGCATGCATGAATTTCCATTATTTTTGCATGGCCACTGTTTCCTTTTCCTTGCATGCCTACATGATTTGCTATTTTAGCCGTTTTATGTCCTCCTATTGATTTAAAGAAATTTATAAACCAACATTTTTCATTTTATAAAGAAAGTGGACATGAAATAATTCAGCATCTTTCATTTCTTTTTCAATTAGTATTATACTCATTGATTTAAAGAAATTTATAGAGTTACAATATTTAAAGTCAATTAAATTAAAGGGTTAATTACAATAAATAAATAAATTAAAAAAATTATTTTATTTTAATTTTTTCGTTATTTTTTATATTGGAATTTACAATTAATTTTTCAAGTTCATTAATTTAAATTTATAATTAATTTTTTAATTTAAAATTTATAATAATAATAATAATAAATCAAATATTTTTAGCGACTTAATAGCGACGGATATTTACGAAGCTAAGTTCCGGAAAATAAAAATTAATGGGCAGCTCGATTGGCATCCAAATATTTTTTTAGCGACCTGTCGCCAAGTCCACCTGAGCATTTTTAAATGGAAAAGTTGACGTTGAAAATGAATTGAAATTTTGGTACAAACAATGCAAGGCATTGAAGTTTAGTATAAATATTGAAAAATATTCTATAATTTGGATTTTTTAATTTTTTTTTGTAATTAAATTTATTTTTTTTATCATATATAATAGTATTTAATTATATTTTTTATATGTTAGAATTTATATTTTAACATTTAATATTATTCAAAATTTTATTTGACTTAACCTTAAGCATGTTAATTTTTAATTAATATCAAATATATTTTATAATATTAGCTATTAACTTATTTGAACATAATTTTTTTTATTTTTTCTATTTCTCTCTAAAACTTACATAAAATATATTTAAATTATATTTATATTTTTATACCTTATTTTTTATTTTTCTATAAAATTTATATAATACTTTACACTAAATTTATATTATGTTATTTTTTTAGTTATATAGTAATATTTATATGTAGTAATCAATTAACTTTTATATATATATTTTTTATCATATCTAATAGTATTTAATTATATTTCTTATATTTTACAGCTTACGTTTTAAAATTTAATATTATTCAAAATTTTATTTCACTTAAAATCAAGCATATCAATTTTCAACAAATATTAAATTTATTTTATAATATTGGCTATTAATTTGTTTGAACATAAATTTTTCTCTTTTTTCTATTTCTCTCTAAAACTTACATAAAATATATTTGAATTATATTTTTATTTTTATACCTTAATTTTTTTTATTTTTCAATAAAATTTATATAATACTTTACACTAAATTCATATTATGTTATTTTTTTAATTATATAATAATATTTATATATAGTAACCGATTAACTTTTATATATGTTATTTTTTATTATATATAATAGTATTTAATTATATTTTCTTATATTAAGAGTTTATGTTTTAACATTTAATATTATTCAAATTTTTATTTGACTTAAAATCAAGCATGCTAATTTCCAACAAATATCAATTTTATTTTATAATATTAGCTATTAATTTGTTTGAAGATAAATTTTCTCTTTTTTCTATTTCTCACTAAAACTTACATAAAATATATTTGAATTATATTTTTATTTTATACCTTATTTTTTTATTTTTCTACAAAATTTATATAATATTTTACACTAAATTTATATTATGTTATTCTCTTTAATTATATATATAATGGCCTGAATACCAGATCAGTCATGAATAGTATTTTTCAATAGTTAACAGTGCTTCCGGACTGAAAAGTGCATTAGGAGGTGAAAACAATTTTATTTGACCATCGAAAAATATTGATCATGGTTAGTCCGGAATTAAAATTTGGAGTAAAATCGAAATCAAATAGGTTTTCAAAAGTCAAAAATAAGAAAAACTAAACGGTTCGATTTAAAAAATAATTAGGTTGACCTAGATTTTACCAAACCTTTAAAAATAGCAAATGAGCTCTAAAAATTGCCAAAAATTGCAAATGTATTTAAAATGATGTGTAGAATATTTTTTCTATAAAAAAATTCAATGACACTGGTAATTATCGAATCAAACCGATCTGATTAAATCGAACTAGTAATGAACTCCGATTGGGCTGAAATTTTATGTATAGCCTATTTTAAATATGATAAGAATGATTGAATCAATTTTAAGATGATTTGGATTTGAAAAATGAGAGAATTATAGAAAAATGGTATAATGGGCCTAATTATAACTTTTGGGCTTGAATTAGTGGGCTTTAAGTTGAACCAAAGTTCAACCTATTCAGCCATTATAAAAACCATTTGGGAGAAGATATTTTGAGAGTAAAACCTTATCTCTTCAGCCTCCTTCTGCCCCCTTCATGGCCAAATACTCCATAGCCATTTCTTACTCAATTTTCTTCAAGTTTTCTCTCTCAATCCAAGCATCTTAGGTGAAGTTATACCTCCTTAGATGATTCTTTAGGCCTCTATTCCTTAATTGGTGGAAGATAAGTAGGAGAAATCAAGTGAAAAATCATAGGATATCAAATTGAGGTAAGTGAAAATTGAGATTTTAATTTTGTTTAAAGGTGCCAACAAGTGTTTTTAAGTGTCTAGAGTTCATTTATTTGGTTAATTTGAGCATTTGAGATAAAAAAAAAGTGGTATTTTTTATGTTAAATAATTCGGCCCCTTGTAGATTTTCAAGGTGATGGACAATTTTCTAAGGCAAAAGGTAAGAAAAAAGAAGCCTAATGAGGATAAAGCAAGCAAGAAAGCTTAGTGGCTATTAAATCCATCTAATTCCCTTAAAATGACATGATTTTCCTTTATGTAACTTAGAAAAATTAGAAAAAAATGTATGTATAATTGAAATTGAGCTTAGATTAATGATTTAAGACCTTGAATATAGCTAATAGAATGCTTAATTTGATTTAAAAAAATGCGTAAGGTGAACATTTTTCATGGCTGAATGGTAGCCTAAGGGAAATTAAAGTATAATTTGTGTAATTTTAGTGTTTAATGCCATAAAATGACTATAGTGATGAAATATTATGCCCATGAATTTTTGTAAAATTTATGCAAATTATTTGAATATTTTTTAGAAGAAATTAGATTATGTAATAGGTGAATTTGTTGAATTATTGAGAAATAATTCATTAATTAAGTAAAAAATGGTAAATTATTGTGAAATAATTCACAAACTGCGCAAGAGTATTGGAAAATTGAATGATTGTTGTACTGAACTAAAAAGGTGAATGAAATTGTTATAAATCTAAAAAGCGAATCGAGATTAATTGAATTTTTGTCCTTAGTAGTGGTTAGACGGTCAAAATTTAGCTCAGAATATAATTGGCTAGCCATAAAGACACTTATACTACGGTGTAAGTCATGATGACTTACTTTATTATGATAGGATCATATTGATCTCCCATAATATATGCTCTGTTATGTGAGAAATAGTCCTTTAGGATCATTTCTCAGCCCGTACTATGGTACTGTGGGGTCCACGTTCTATATATCCGGTATGAAAATTTCTATCAGGATTATACTAGGGGCATAATGATAAAAATAAGTTAAAAATGTAAAAAGAAAGATAAAAATGAAGTTTAGAATGAAAAAAGACATAATTGAAAAGAAAAAAAAAGTTTAGGGATAAAACGGTAATTTTTTTAAATATTGAATTTAATGAGTAAAAGTGATAAAAAATAATGAAAAGGGTAAAATAGTAATTTAATGATTATACTATCTAAAATTAAACTTTTGCAAATTAGAAGGATTAAAATATAATTTTACATGAAAAAATCAAAATAAGGATCAATTGATAATTTTATATACCAAAAATTAAATATAAAGTGAAAATAAATAAACTAGTGGTAATTTTGTAATTAAATAGTAAAAGGGTAATTTTGTAATAAAATAAAAAATTAAGGATTAAATTGAAAAATTTATCAGAGTATTAGTATTGGTTTGAATTGACTGTTAAGAACATTGATAATTGTATTTTTAATAGAAAATATAATGAATTTGGCATATTTATAGTCACTCTTAAATATATTTAATTAATGTTTACTGCGTGTAGGTACTGAAGAAAAATTGGAGCTATAGTACACAGAGAAGAAAAATTTTGAAGAAAAATGAGATAGTTAGGAGTTATTATTTTTGGTATTGGCATATATATATATATATATATATATTTGAACTTGAAGTAAAGAAGTGATATGAAATTGAACAACATTGTATAAATATGTAAATATGTATTTTGATAGAAAGTGAATTGAGTGATGTGTATGGAAATGAGAATGAATGATGATGTATATATATATATATATATATATATATATATATATATATATATATATATATATATATATATATATATATATATATATATATATATATATATATATATATACACACACACATCATCATTCATTCTCATTTCCATATATATATATATTGTTTATAAACTGCTGTGTCCTGAGAGACTGTGAATTATTTAATTTTAAGGTTGGATAGGCAAGTTTTTAAGACGTTGTGTTACCGGATTCTTACAAAATGAATAATATAATTAGACAGTTATATATCATCGACAAGTCGTAATTTTAATCATGAATAATGAAAAAGGATTGATGATAAGTAAATTAATTGGTTTATTATATGATTTAAAAAAATATGATTTAATCGTTTAAATTTATAGGACTGTTACAGTAAGGGTATTATAATATAGTAATATTTATATATAATAATGAATTAACTTTTATATATATTATTTTTTATTATATAAAATAGTATTTAATTACATTTTTTTATATTTCAGAGTATATTTTTAATATTTAATATTATACAAATTTTTATTTGATTTAAATTCAAATATATTAATTTTCAATAAGTATCAAATTTATTTAATAATATTAGCTATTAATTTTTTTGAACATAAATTTTTTTTCTTTTTTTATTTATCTCTAAAACTTACATAAAATATATTTAAATTATACTTTTTATTTTATACCTTAATATATATATATATATATATATATATTCTTAATTATATTTATCTCTAAAACTTACATAAAATATATTTAAAATATATTTTTTATTTTATACATTAATTTTTTACTTTTCTATAAAATTTATATAATACTTTACATTAAATTTATATTATGTCATTCTTTTAATTATATAGTAATATTTATATGTAGTAACCGATTAACTTTTATATATGTTGTTTTTATCATATATAATAGGATTTAATTATAATTTTTTTATATTTTAACATTTAATATTATTCAAAAATTTATTTGATTTAAAATGAAGCATGTTAATTTTTAACAAATATCAAATTTATTTTATAATATTAGCTATTAATTTATTGAACTTGAATTTTAGCTAGTAAATTATGTTTATTTTATGATTTTTTAAATTACTTTGCACGTTTGAAATTGAATTGACTTTTATCTAATTTTTTATATAATTTTATGTTATAAATTTTAATGGTTAACCGAAAAATATTAATTAATCAAATTGAAAAACGAAACCGAAACCGATGAAATTATTAACCGAATGTAACAGGATGTTTAATGGCTAATAATTTTGAAAAATTGATATTAATAGATTGATTAATTTTTTTCTCATAGATAGACAGGTTAATTGATCTATTCTCACCCTAGGTTTATCGGTTAATAACAAAAATATTCTTATATTAGATATTGGAAACTAAGTTCATATTGAAAACAAATTGGTACTGCAGCATACTAAAGATTAGACTATAAATTCAAGAAATCCGAAGGAAAAAAAAAAAAAGGCTCGGGCTAGCCATTAATAACAGTGTTTAACCGAGACATCCAATTCAAATACTACAGTATACCGTGTCTTTGAGGGCAACATTCTTAATCTGGATGAGCTCGAAAAGAGAAACATCACCTTCCTTCAAATCATTGGCACTGAAAAACTCAGCCCACCCATGACTTAACCACAAACGTTCACCTATCCAATTCCAGTCGGTACGGACTTGCCATTTTCTTCCATAACTATCTTCAACTTTTAATTTATAATCATATGCTCCAAGCGATACCTCCTGGCAAATGCTGCTGGCACATTCTGCATAAATTCGACAACGATTAGCTTACTAATTAATTATTTCAGGGAGTGCATTTACATTATATGGGAGCCATCCTAAAGCATTCTGGTGCAGAAAATAATTCATCATGATAACCAAGAAACATGGATTTTTGGGGTTGCTAGCCATTGCAGTTTCCACTGCTTTCTTGCTTTGGGGCATTCTTAGTAATGTTGACTTGCTCATGTAGATTTTTGCTTCTTTTAATCCTTTTGGTATCTGCCAAGTCATGTCTGTATTCATCAAGTCTGTATCAGTGAATGATTCAACATAAATAAATAGATGTAATATTCACATGACTTAAATTAAATTGCATCGCCTAAGTTGCAGTTTCTGTGTTTCCTCTTACGTTCACAAGCAAAAGTGTTTTTCTTTAAAGATTCTTCCTATTCGTAATCAGATTCGCTTTCATCTAGCATAAAAGGGAATTATTCCGCAAGATTCATAATTCATATAATCAAAACCAAAGCTTGCTTTGACATAAATACTTTAAGTCTGTTAGCTCCACATCTTCTTTAAAGTTATGGTTTTGGCCTTTGATCTTACATTCACGGTCGGGATATGTCTTCTTTGCCGATGTCTCACTCTTGCTAACTCGGTCAGAACAAGAAATCTATCTCTGCAGATCCTGCAATATATTCCACTTGCCAGTTGTAACTCTCCTGTGTTTTCCATTCGACACCAGCGACACTCCGATCGAAATCCAGAGACCCTCCGACGATTTTACCCTCAAGGCAGGAGCTGTTTCCCTGGAGTAATTTCTTCATTTCTTTCGTAAGAATTGCTTGATTGAATCCCGTATAATTGAACAATTTCAAAGATGCGCACGTATTTTATTGATATGATTATTAATCCTTAATGAGTTCCAGACTAATTATGTCGTGTTAATGACCAATTTTCAAGGTTTAGAAACCCAAACTCGGTGCTAAAATGTGTTCATAAGAACAATGTTTTGGAAATTGGATCCAACCAGACTATCAGATCGATTCAACCACAAACTGACTTCAAAAGAACAATCCGGTCCAACATATCAATTGAATTAAACCAAAAAAATCGGATCAGAACCCGATTTTCATCAAACGGTGTGTTTTATGTAGGGGTGAGCATGGTTAATCGAAATTTTGATTAACCGAAAAATTGATTCGAAACCGAATCGATTTTTAAGTTAACCGAACTAAAATTTTAGATTTATGCTTTTTACTTTAAAAATCGATGGTTAACCGATTCGAAACCAAAACTAAATATATATATATATTTTATGAATTATATTTTAAATTTTACATTTATATTTTTTAATTTTTATGTAATTTATAAATATTATGATATATAAATTTGTAAAATATATATTTTTAGTAAATAAATATTAAAATTATGTACATAATTAACGTTCTGTTGTTAGTTTTATATTTAATATTTTTAATTTTTATAATTAATTATGAAAATTTTATTTTTATTTTAATTATTTTAATAGATATGATATTTAATTAGTATTTTTTATTTTTAAAATATTTATAACTATTAAAAATAATATTATAAATTATATAATTTATTAAATTTATATATTAAAATTTTTTAATAATTAATCGATAAATTAATTTAAAAAATTAAATTAAAAATTAAAATTAATATAGCTGTTACCAATTTGTTGATGTACCTATCCATTCTCATCTTTAGTTTTATGCAGTTTTGCTTTTCAATACTTGGAAAAGAAATAAACTCTCGATTATACCCCAAAGCCTTCTGTTCGAGCAGTCTGTTACGTACTGTCCACCTGTGTTCTTTTCTCTCATCCAAAACGCCATAACCGGAGCTTCCTTGGCCGGCCACCCCGCGGAGCCTCCATCGTCGACCAGCTGATTTCCTGTTTTCTGGTATGTATGATTCTATGCTTTCTCTCTCTCTCTCTCTCTAATTTCATTAATCAATTGATTTTCATTCTTGGAACAAATTGGTTTCATCTTCTCCTCCAACTAGCTTTGATCTTCATTTGTTCAAATCCTGAAAATCCTAAGCCATCTCAGCTCTATTCTAAGACCATAGAAGAAGGCGAGCTCTCCTCTTCTCCCTGAAACAAATTGCTTCTTTTTTTCATTGTTGAATTTACTTTTATGTGGTGGCTAATTGTTGTGTTTTGTGCTTTTTCTACAAAATGAGGTTCTTATCGCTTTTAAAATTATTAGTTCAGGCTTCAAATTGTACTTTTTTAATGCAAATTTGAGCTTCATTAATCTGTCATAGAGAATAAATCCCGTCTGCTTTGAGATCATAAATCCATCATACTTAAAAGCAAAGAAACGTTTAATGAGATTAGGCTTCTGCTGAACTTAATCCTAACTAATCAATTAACTGAATCTTGGAACTTCTTTTTCTCTCTATGCTTCTAACTAAGTATTAAAAATTAATCCCAAGCTGTGATAAGAATCTGATGCAGAGCAGCAGAGTCATATGATTGGGAAAACGATAAGCTTGTATGCAGAGTTTAATTACTGATTTCTTTTAGCTAATTCGATGAAATTGACAAACGAGAAAAGGAAACAACATGAGACTAATATTCATTATAGAATTTGACTTTCTTAAGTTGAATTTATTAATATGGAGAGTTTAGTATCACCAATATGCCATTAACATGGTAATCTTTTTTTTTTTTTTTTTTGCCCTTGGTAGCTTTAGGAATTACAATTGATTACAGTTAATCTTACCTAGGGACGAAAATATATTTTTTTTATTTTGAAACATGACGTGATATTCTAGCTTTCTTTTATTGAGGAAGGTGCTTTTTATTTGTAATTTTAATATTTCCAGAAAAGTTCCTTTGTTTTCTTCAATTTCTAACATGCCAAATTCCTATGATTTCGGTAGCTTGTAAAATAGATTTCAAGGTTGTTTCATTGAAAACTGTGTTAATGCCCGGTAAAAGAGAAGATTATTTTGGGTTTTAGTGAAGCAGTCTAGAAGAGGAGAAGTTCAACTGATGGAGCTGCCTCTTCCTGATTATATCAATGGCAACTGAAAAAACCCTGGTCGAACTGGTGGAACCATGATCCAGTAGGCAGTCCAGTTTGGCATCCAGTCCGGTTTTAAAAACATTGTATATGGGTGATTTTAGACATTAGATTCCTCTTTTGGAGAAGCCCTAATAGTCAATGGACTGGAGGAATTAATTTTTAGCTTTGGCGTTTGAGGTGACCTCCATTCTACATAATCTGTCCAATTATTTGATGTACTGGAGAAGCATCACTGCCCATTCTAAATGTGTCTCTATCTGCTATACCTGACAGCAGCTTGTTTCAGCTGGTTCAGACTTTAGGTGCTTTTCTTTTCATTCATTTCCTTCACTTTTGCAGCAACTAAACCAACTTTAATAAAGTAGATGGTGTGATTGCTTTCAGTTGATTGGAATTTGTTTAGTGGAATTTATTTACCGCTTTTATGGTTAGTTTTTGCATCCTTTTATGCAGACACATCTGAAATAAGATTAGTTAAAGAACGTTGAGGCAACCAAACATGCAAGCAACTTCTCATCTTCATCCAATTTTTTACATTTCAAGCAGGTAGGCAAAACATGTACTTCAGTCATCTCTCTCTTCCTCCAGTCACTTGCACTTGTAGCTTTTCTTTTTCTTCCTTCTGAAAATAACTGAACTGAAGTAAAAATTGGATCCCTGAAGTTTGAACAATTGCAGAAGCAGCCATGTCAAGTTGAATGGGAGGATGAACATAAAAACCTTGATTTCCAGCCAACTTAGCTTCAGTGGCAATGTTCACGCACTTAAATCTGTATTGCTTGGGCGACATACCAAATTGTCTGTGTTTCCCAACACAAATGATGGGAGCCCATCTGCCTCAATTTTGGATGAAGAAACAAATACTAACCATGCACCTAGTTCTGAAGTAGAGACATTGTTGAGGAAATGGTCACCTCCTGTGTACCTTTGGAGGGGTTTGTCAGTTTTTGTCATGGCAGGACAGGTAATTATGAGGATTTTACAGGGAAAAATCCACTGGAGAAATACTCTTCAACAACTAGAGAGAGTTGGACCAAAGTCCGTTGGAGTCTGTCTCTTGACTGCTGCATTTGTTGGCATGGCTTTTACCATTCAATTTGTGAGAGAGTTTACTAGACTGGGACTGCAAAGATCTGTTGGTGGTGTATTAGCACTTGCCTTTTCAAGGGAATTGAGCCCTGTGGTGACATCAATTGTGGTTGCTGGGCGAATAGGAAGTGCATTTGCAGCTGAGTTGGGAACAATGCAGGTTTCTGAGCAAACAGATACATTAAGAGTTCTTGGCACAAACCCTGTTGACTATTTGGTGACTCCTAGAGTGATTGCTACCTGCGTTGCTCTCCCACTGTTGACTTTGATGTGCTTCACAGTGGGGATGGCTTCCAGTGCTTTGCTATCTGACGGTGTATTTGGAATTAGCATTAACATTATATTGGATTCAGCTCAGAGAGTGCTTGGATCATGGGATATAATTAGCGCAATGATAAAGTCACAGGTATTTGGTGCAATCATATCAATTGTGAGTTGTGCTTGGGGAGTTACTACTTCAGGAGGTGCCAAAGGTGTAGGGGAATCAACAACTTCGGCTGTAGTTATCTCTCTTGTCGGTATCTTTATGGCAGATTTTGCTCTATCATACTGCTTCTTCCAAGGAGTGGGAGATTCTCTCAAGAATGCTATGTGATCATCTCAATCTTTTTAATCAATTAATGGTATCTAGCAAGGTTTTTCAGGTAGATAGATATAAGAACGCACTCATTGTAAAATTTCTGATTCACAAACAGGTATCATTGCTTACCTGCTTTACTCGCCTTCTTTTACAATGCACGCACTATTGTTATTCTCCTGCATAGGTTTCTTAGTTCATCAGGTGACTGTTCACTTCAGATATAATGATGTAAAGGATGCAATCTTAGAAAATAATGTTATGAAATAGTTCGTTGTCCATAGTCATTTTCTTAATTCGAAACTGGATGAATTCTAAATCTGTGATTATATGACACATAATTTAATATATTCGATTGTTTTTTAATTTGTTGTTTCACCCAAGCTTGCGGATTATTTTGTGTGATTTTCAAAAGTACCCTAAGAAACTCAATGCATAAAAGGTGTGATTGAGTTGAGCAAACAAACTAGATTGATATGACATAGATAAAGTGTGATAATTCTCTAACTGGTCTGCCATGATTTATGGGTGAATTTTATCCTGCTTACTTGGGCATAAATGTTCTTTTTTTTTTTAAATTCTCAATACATATATATATATATATATATATATATATATATATATATATATATATATATATATATATATATATATATAGAGAGAGAGAGAGAGAGAGAGAGAGAGAGAGAGAGAGAGAGAGAGAGAGAGAGAGAGAGACAAACACACACAAAAAGAAAAAGAGGGAAAGGAGTGATTCTCAGGCTCTTCTGCATTTTTTTCTTTGATGATGAGAACTTGCCTCTTCTTGGGTTTAAACGTTTATTGGAGAACAAAATCAGATGGTTCTGTTTATATATCCAGAACTTTTCTTTCAAGCAAAGGCATAAACATGTATTTGATAAATCTTTTAATTATAACATGCTCTATTTTATTTCATATATTTTAAGCAGTAATGAAAATGTGGGCTGGTATATTTTGAATGCAATTAGCCCCCAAAACAGCAAACTAGGATCAGATTGAAGCACGAAATTTGGTACGTGTGTACGTTGCAGATTCCAGTTAGATCATAAATTAAACAAAGAGCTCCCTATCCACATCTTAAAATTGAGAAAGCTCAGGAAGCATCAACTAAATAAGACCTATGCAGGAAATATTATAACTTTGAGCATGAAGTTCTCAGAATCCATTATTTCAAACACACAAACATCTTCTTCCTTCAAGTTATTGGATTTGAAAAAGCAATTCCACCCTTTTCTGAATACGAAACCCCCTCTATCTCTTCTCGTGACCTTCGTCTTCCAAACTGTTCCTTCAGGATCCTGAATATCAACATGTTCGGTAGCCGTTCCCATGTATTTCTCAGCAAATTTGCTCGGCACATACTGCACCAAGTATATAGAAACATGAACAAGAATCTTAACTACTGATTTCCAAATTTTAAAACATGTAAATGAGCTAATCTACATTCTATCCAGAGGCTTACCGATAACCAGTTACAACGAGATCCTAATACAACTCTGAAAGCCGGATTTTTGGGGCAGTAACTTTTAGCAGCATCCATTGCTCTTCGACAGCTGCTTGACACCCTTAACCTGTGATATTTTTCACTCACAATCACTTCTACCTGTTTCTCATCTGCATAAATCAAAGGTGCTATACCAAATTTAGCTACGGATTTCTTTTAGTTGAATGTTTGAGCTTGGTTCAAGCAAGTTTTGTCCAGCTCTTCCATTTTTCAACAACATTTACCTTTTCTCTGATGTTCTTTCTCAGCTGATGCAGTATTTTCACTAATGCAATCATCATCTTCCATTTCTTCATTTTGATGCTGCATTGACTGTACCTTTCTTTTACAAGGTTCTCCATTACTTGATGGTTCTTGACACGGATATTCAATTTCACAAGCACTAATGTTATATATACTAACACTGAATTTCGACATGCCCTTGTACTGGAAAACCAAGAAAAATCCACAGCGGATAGAATAATATTTAAAGAACTCGCTGGAACCACCATCAAGAAAAAATTTCTCTTTTTGTTTCCTGAATTGCACTTTCCAATTCTTGTTGTGGGGTAACATGAGGTTAGCAACATTACCAAGTTCAGCTGCATATTTCCTCACAAAGTCATCGGGAAGACTCTGCCAAGAAGTTTAGCTTACGAGCTTAACTTTCAAGAATCAGACACAATCAATGGGATAAAAACAAAAATCATTAAGCAGATGGAGAGATTGCATTATGATGCGGATGAATCGGGCTTGCAGTATATGGAAAGCTCGGAATGGGCCAAATGTCATTAGTGTTGTTTTTTTATTACGGCATGGACTGTTTTTATCATAATTTTTGCTTTAGTTATTCGATTGTTTATTATAATATGTTAGAAAAATTCGTTTTGAGATGAACAACTCGTTACCAGGGCTCTACCCTTTGTAACTGGCCCGTTTCGGATCCTAAAAATAACGTTTGGATTTTCATTTTCCAGTTTGAGGTTTTAGGAGCATTTTCATCTTTTTATTGTTTCGTTCATATAAATTATTTTATTTTTCTAGTTTCGGGACAGATTTTGAGATTGAATAAAATTCAACTTTCATATACTTTCGCTGCGTCACATTACCAGCTTCTTTTGTTGAACGCTACTCATTACCAGCTTCTTTTGTTGAATGCTACTCGGAAGTATAATCTTGAAGAAGCCTTTGCCAGTATATGGCTGCTTGCACTGCTTCAATGACGGCCGCCGACCCATTCTCTGCAAAATTCTTTCTTGATTGATGTTATATTCAGCAGCTAAAACGGTCAATTTATAATAATCTTTTTCAGTTGAAAGTTGAAATGATGGTTTCTGAAATTAATTCATTATGGGATTGATGTTCCTTTTATTGTTTTACCAACGTATTGACTAAATTTTATAAAATATCAGTCGACTTAAAAGCATTTATAACTAGTCAAACCTATAAATGTGATTTAATTGTACACGATAAATATGTTAATACTAATTTAATAAATTAATTATCTTATGCATTATTTCATAATTTAATTATCTTGGAAATTCAATTTTTTTAATACAAATTAAATATTCGTTAACAATATAAAAAATATATTTAAATTTGTAAAATTTAAAAGTATATAAAATATAAGAAACTAATAAAATTGATGGAGTATAATTTTTTCGGCGAAAACAGTAGATAATAGTAACATACTTCAGATAATATGATTTTCAGCGAAAAACTCAGTTTATTCGCTATTAGGGATGATCACGGGGCGGAGATTCTTGGGCCCCGGCAGGGACCCGTCCTGTTCGGGGCGGAGAATCCCCGAATTTTTCCCTCGCGGGGATGGGGGAAAAAATTTTTCATTATAAATTCGGGGGCGATAGCGGGGAATGGGGTATCCGCCCCGCAAAAAAATATTTTTTTAATTTTAAAATATAATATTTTATAAATAATTAAAATTACAATATAACTTAATTTTATAATTATTAAGTTTTAAATTATATTTAATTTTAAATTTATGAATGGTTAAAATTTATATTAATTTAAATTATGATTGATTTTAGTTTTTTATTAATTAAATGTTATATTTTAATTTTAATTATTTATAAAATATTATATTTTAAATTAAAAAAAATATTCGGGGGACAAGGATCCACGCGGGGCAGGGGACGGGGGGGATTTCCTCCCCGTTCTAGAGTGGGGGCGGGACGGCGGGGATTTCTTCCCCGTTCTAGAGTGGGGGAGGGACGGGGAATCCCAAACCCCAGCGGGGCAGTGAATGGGGATATAATCCCCAGCCCCGTCCCGCCCCGTTAGCACCTCTATTCGCTGTCCACAAAAAAATTCATTTCAGAAGGACAAAAACTTTTGTAAAAGAAAATAATAACCTCCAAATGTGAAAAAAAAACTTGCAAGATAAAAAAATTAAATTACATTCAACAATAACTAAACGAACTACATTTATAAAAATACAAATAAGATTTGGATAAAAATGAAAATCAAATCAAAAATAAAAAATTTCAAATATGAGTTTATTGAAATCAAAATTCAAAAAAATCAAATACAAATAAAAAATAATGAATAAAATTAAAATTTTAAATTTATACCGATACGAGAGAATTGCAGAAAATGAAAAAAAAAACACACAGAAAATTAAACAACACAGATAAAATTTAATAAACACTACAAAAAAAACTACTTATTAGTTCCGTCGGTAATTACCTGTTATCTGTCGCAAATTATAATTAGCGACGCTACAATGTCAGTCGCTAAAAGGCAGTTGCAAATATATTAGCGACGGAATTCAAAGTCAGTCGCTAATTAGCGACGAACCTTCGTCGCTAATTAGCGACGAACATTCGTCGCTAATTATATTTTCCGTCGCTAATGTATATTAATAATTAGTGGCGGAATTATAATAATATTTAGCGACTACAATTTCCGTCGCTAATATAAATTTACTATAAAATTTAGAGACGAATTATTTGTCGCTAATGTGGTCGCTAATTTTTTCTTAAATTATATCTAATACATATTAGCGACAGTTTGCTATCGTGAAATTATTGCATAATTGAATTTTTTCTTTTACTGTATTTTAAAATTTTAATTTTGTATACAATTATCGTTATTTATTTATTTATTTTTAACCTGTACATAACAATGATCTCATACATACATATTCCAAATCAGAATATGTTCCAATATACACATATATAAAAAATTATTTGAAACATTACATAATATTATTCTCAAACAATCTCTCATGAAACAATAAAATAGTAAATATTATCGTACTAATTAGCGTCAACAATCAAATTAGATGTACAGTTACATACTTTCAAAACTTGCATATCATATGTCTATACATGACTGAAACTCTTAACAGTCTTTGCAGAAGAACATAGAAAAGAATTGATGTGTTACATGTACAATCCAAGACGTACATTTAAAAACAACAATTTTAGATAAGATCTTCCCATGGAGATACTCACCATACATGTAACTCGTCATCTTTTCTTAAAACCATATTTCTTTCTTTCATAGAAGAGATCCGTCTTGGCACTTCCTAGATTAACAATTTTTGGACACCCATCCCGATCTTTCTCCTGTTGAGTGCACTCTTTGCAATAGTAAGCATCTGAGATCCCAACTCCTCCACAGATCCCACATCGACCCTGGAAAGATCCATAATTGCACTCATCACACATCTGCAACAGCATGCAGGGACGCACATAAGAATCACAAATGACACATTTCCCATCATCTTTCTCACAAAAGCCTTCCAATAGCAATTCCTGGCTGCTTCCGGCACATAATAAAATTTGGATGATGCTTGGCCATGTTCCAATGCCCTAGGTTCTACTATGTCTATAACCTACACATATACAATCTGAGAATGTCACGACCTTCCAACCCATATCTTAAAAAAGACAACTATTCAGAAGAAAAAATAGCATTACACTAGACATTACACTCACAAGGCAACTGCAAAATAGAATTACAAGCAAGCAAATTTTGTAACTTTCACTTTGGACAACGCAGCCAGGCTCTAACGGGTCTCAGGCCTAGATGAAAGGGTTAGGCAAAACCATGCTAGAGGCAATAAGAAAATAACCAAAGAAAAAGAAAAATAGACAACTTTCCATTTGTAAATGCATTGATTCATTATATGAAATTAACTAGGGCAATGAAATTGAGTGACAATAATTACCAACATACAGCTTTTATATCCTTCTAGGATAACTTTTGGCTTGGTGAAAGACTTGAAAGATAAACAAAATTCTTATACATGGAATAGGGCCATATTATAATAATCCCCTTGAACATATTTTAAAAAACCCATCATACACCCAAACTTTACTGCTGACCTTTTAAACCATCCTAAACTTTGTTAAAGTTAACCCCTTACCCCCTAAGTGCCACATGGCACAACAAAGCCAACCCCGAATTCAACTCAAAAATCACGGGCATACAGGGAGGCATGGGATTCAATTAACAAAGTTTAAGGGATCAGAGGTCGCTTGTAAATTTAAGTGTGTAATGGGTTTTTGGTACAAGTTCATAGGGTTTTTATGCTATATCCCCCCACCCATTCATATAAAGAGGCAAATATAAATTAACAAGGGTTTGTAACAAATTACATTCCTATGATAAAGACTCCAAATAAATACAACAGTGCCAATTCCTTAAACCAATGCCCCCGTAATTCCTTCAAAACATGTTGTGAATAAAGCAAGAATATACGACCGAAAAAAAAAAGCCAACCAAGGGAAGCAAATCCTTCACCTTGAACAACTGTGTTTAAGCAGGGAAAGATCGGAGGGGGAGAGAGAGAGGAGAGGAGTGGTGGCTATAGGAGGAGAAGAAAGGTAGGAGAAGTTAGGGTTTATTATGAGATATTTATAGTCAATGGCACAAAGGTAAATAAATAGAAAATTATATTATTTTTATTTTTCCTTATTTGTTAAGTTAGATAATACTAAAAATTAAAATTCACCAATCACCTAGTCAAAATAAATAAATTTTTTTCTTCTTTTATAATTTTATTTTTGTCAACAGAATTGAAGGGAGGGGATTTAAAAAAATAGTTTGATTTTTAACTGTTCAAATTAAAACTATTTTTTCTGATTTTTTTAAATACTTATGTAGTTATAAATTAAAAATTAAATATTTTTATATGATATGATATTAAATTTGCCAAAATTTAATTCAATTTATATTCAAATTCAACATGTAAAAATTTAAATATAAATTGATTCGTATGATTTTAAAAAATTGGATTAAATTAGAAAATTTATTCATTTTGATTTGTATGAGTTTAAGTCTTAGATTGAACTCTATTGTCTATCAATGTCTTTAGGGATGTACAAAATCCAACTCTATCCAAATAAATCGAATAATTTAATCCGAATTAGATATTCAGATAGATTTATTATGATTATTTAGGTCGGATAGAGTTTCATATACTTAGTGACCGATGCTGGGGGGTGGAACGACGACGCGAGACAGTCGGTGGTGAGAGAGAACGGCGAGAAAAATCGCCGATGAGCTACGCCAATGACCGGTGATGGGGAGAGCGGCGTCCCCTCCTTTCCCTCACGCTCTTGCTCCACTCTCTCTCAATTTAGGTCCCTTTTCGGTTCTTTTCTTTTCTTTTTTTTAAAGGTTACTTTCTTTTATAAAATTTTGTGGCCACACAAATTCTCTTGGTCCCGAAATTTTCATCTCTTTTCATCTTCTTTTTTTTGTATCCAATAAATATCTCACTCCAAGCTTCTAGAATCTAAAGGTCTTCTTATTATTATTATTATTATTATTATTATTATTATTATTATTATTATTATTATTATTATTATTATTATTATTATTATTATTATCAAATAAGAAACTTAAATCTTATTATTATTATTTTAATAATTATTATACATTTATTTGTTTTTAATCCTTTGTCATGAGTTCTTAAATTTTTGCTTTAAATTCAAATTATCAATTTAAAATTTTGAAAATATGCAAACAAATCAATCCTAAAATCAGTATCAAAATACTGTATACCCGTATTAAAAGTGTTCTCGCACGATTTCAAATTTTTGGGACATTACAATTAAGTTTGAATAAAAATAATTTAATTATAGAACAAGACATTTCAATTATTAAAAACTGAAGTTAATTCAATTAATTAATTCTTATTTGATTAAATAATAAATTAAGGTTAAAATCATATACGCATTAAATTGAAACAACGGAGAGAGGTGAGGGGAGAGAAAATATTTTTATATGTAGGATAAATTTATGAAATTACTAAAATGCCCCTACCAAATTTCATCATTTTATTCATGTATTCAAGGATAATTTTGTAAATATATATAACTAAATTTTTTTAATAATTTAAAATTTGCTAAAAATTTTTAACAAAACAAAAATAAATTATAAATTTTTCATAATCATTTTAAATGAAATAATAAGTTTTATATTATTATTATATAAATATTTATATTTATTATTTTTCATAATATGACTATATAATAATTATAACAATTACTTTATTATTATTATTATTATTAAAAAATAATTTTTTTAAATAAATAAGTTTATATTTGGGGATAATTGATAAAGAAATCAATATAATTCCTAATAATTTAATATTTGGGGATAATTGATAAAGAAATCAATGTAATTCCTAATAATTTAATATTTGATTTAAATTTTATAAAATAAATATTAATTACAAATTTTTTACTATTATTTTAAATGAAATAATAAATTTTATATTACTATTTTATAAATATTTATTTTTATTAATCTTGAACACACAAATATATAATAATCGTAATAATTAGTTTGTTATTATTATTAAAAATGTAAATTTTCTAAATAAATAACTTTAGATTTTGGTATAATTGATAAAAAAATTATTATCAACTTATAAAATAATTTATAATTTTCTGTTATAAAATAAAATATTCATTTCATATGGTCTATATTAAAATTAATTAAAACTATACATAAATCATGTGAGTGAAATTAAAAAATTATTTTTTTTAATTTATTTGCGACGGATTAGCGACTAAATTTTTCCGTCGCTAATTTTGTTACTATAACAATTACTATTAGCGAATAATCTATTTCCGTCGCTAAACCGTCGCAAAAAAGGCGCTATATATTCCATCCGAAATTAGCGACTAAAATATTCGTCGCTAAATTTTCTGAAACCCATTTCGTGAATAAAAATTATAAACTTTAGCGACGTATATTCGTCGCTAAACATTGAGGATATACTTCCCGCCAATATTAGCGACTGTTTAGTCATTGCGTCGCTATTTCGTCGCAAAAATAGAAAATATCCTCCCACGACGGATTGTAAAACAGTCGCGAATCCGTCGCAAAATTTGCGACTAAAATAATGTCGTCGCTAGTTTTAGTCGCTAATTGGCATTTTTTTGTAGTGAAAAGCATAAGATGAAATAAGAGAGGTGCTACCATCTGTAAATGAACTGACGACAACTCCAAAATTAGATAAAAAAAATGAAAACTTTTGAATAAAGGGAGAAAAAGAGGCTACGGATTTTTTTTTTTTTTTGTTGAGGTTACTATCTTGGCAATTCAATTGATATCAAGTAGTGGAATTTAGTTTAGTATATCCTCAATCCTCCAAAAGTCTTTTCCCAAAATATATTTTTCCAACCAACAAATTATATAATTACTCCATCCGTTTTTTTACCTGTCACTTTTATTATTTTAATAAAAATTAAAAAAATATTAATTAGACCTAAATTTAATATTAAATTACATAATTTTGACTACATTATCTAATCTAATTGATTCTAAAAAATTAGCTTTTATTGAAAAAAATTAAATTGAAAAAAAATTATATTACATTAAAAATCTAAAAACAACAGATAAATATTATTTGAATTTTGCTCGAAAGTGACACATAAAAGGAAATGGAAGTAATATAATATTTCTCATGCATGGACTAACAGCATCCACAAGAAAATTACAAATTCGATCCTTAAACTTTTAATTTGATTTTGTTCTATTAAGTCATTCAGCTTAATTTTTCTCTTAATCCATTTTTTTAAAAGAATTTCAAAACAATTTTCTTTTCAGGATGTAATAAATAAAATTACACATAAAAACAATAGCGTGGAAGTATCAATATTAACTAAGAATAATTTTCAACCATTCTATAAAATGAAGTTCAATATTGACTTAATTGAAATTTGGTTCAATTAAAATTAAATTTTCAATCTTGGATTCAATTGATTAATAAGCATGAATAAGTACTTTCACTAGAGTTATGAAGTTAATTTATAAACTTCTTACATTGTCTTGAAAAGTTTTGACCACAGTTACGTAAGTATGAATAAATTTTCATTTTAACTAATATAGATCATTTAGTAACATAATCGAGAACATAAGATTGGTTATAGTTGTCTAAAAAGATGGGTCTGATTTGATAAAACATGGACTTCCAAGACATTTATCATGAAATCAATATCAGAACTATGAATATATTTACATGAATTCGCATCAATGTCTAACATAAGTCGATGTTCATGTCCAAAATACAATGAACAATCTTAGCTAGTTTCATGGATTTTAATCCAAACATGCATGAAATATTATAGCTTTAAGCGTAAAAGTTTTCGAATTCAGAATTAGCTTAAAGATGCATACATCTCCGACCATCAAATGATTGTCAAGGGAAAAATCAGCCCATCCTTCGTTTAAAATAAATCTTCTGTGATTTATCCACAATGGACGAATAAACCAACTGCTTTGCCACTGTTTTCCATCAGAAATTTGAATTCTAATCGGGTCTGAAATTTTACGCCTATACATTTTGGCAAATGCAGCAGGCACATGCTGCATAGAAAATTAAGAAAAGAACAAGATGAACAAAAAGCTTGGACGAAACAAAAGTAAAGAAAAGACTTGCAAGGTTCATTTAGATAAAGGCTGACCAGAGTGGTTCTATTAGGATCTGGCTCTACTATAACCATGAAAGCATGATTTTGTTGCTTGTACATTCTTGCTGGAGTCACCGCCCTCTTTACTTTCAGGTGACAAATTCAATAATCCTTTAACAAATTTGTCTGTGACAATGATTTTCCTTTCTTGTCGAGTACCCAGCAAACCATTTTCATCTGCGCAAATTGGAAGCTCCGGAGCTTTCAGAATTTCATATTATAACAACAAATACTGTTTTAACATAAACAGTATTATAACAAGTTATTTGCATCACCTTTGTCTATCAGTTCAGGCTCTTCTTTGACCATGCTGTTTTTGCTTTTCCTCTTATGTTCAAACTCAACTCTTTTCTTCTTTGCAGATTCTTCCTTTCCTTGTTCAGAACCCAGCGAGTCTTTTTCTTCTGCAGAAATTGGAATCAATACGGATTCATGATTTCATTTATAAGAACAAGGTTTGCTTATCATAAATGGTGTTATTAATTTTCATCATAAGTTTATTAATTCACATTCTATTATTTCCACCTCTTCTTTCACCTTGCACTTTTTCCCTTTCCTCCTATATACGTAATCAAAAGTTTTCCTCTTCGAAGATTTTTCCCTTTCTTGTTTAGCACCCGCCGAGTCATTTTCATCTGCATAAAAGAAAATCCACACAGGTTTATTATCTCACATCATAAGATCAATTATCACTTTAAAATAAATAGTATCATCAGCACCTTGGTGGTTTTCTTTGTCAAGGTCGATATCTCCCACACCTCTAAGAACACGAAACAATGTAACTTTCAGCACAATGTCCCTTGATTTTATCAACTCAAAGACACAAATGTCTCCTTCCCCCAAATTGTTCTCCAATGTGAATTCATATCATCCGTGGCTTAGTTGAGCTCCACCTCCTCTGTAAAGGCATCGAACAAGACACTCTTTCCCATCAGAAACTTGAAGTTTGATGAATCCTGACACCCCATTTAGATGCTTCTTAGCGAAGCAGGATGGCAAATACTGCAAGGAAAATTATAGTTGCACCTTGTGTGAAACTTAGCTGCCGTAAAACAAAATTTTAACATAGTTAATGACTCACCATATTGCAACCCCTGTACAGGTATGGTGGTCGCAGCACAACTATGCAGAAAGGATTAGTGGACTCAAATGCTTTGAATGCATTTCTTGCCCTTTCTCTTTCTTGAGCTGTTGCAGTTCGCTCTCTTGCTGAGGCCCTTTCACAGAACGCAAAACGCACGCTTCATCTTCTCGTTGAGTAGTTAGCTGCTGGTCTACAGTTCAATTAATTAAATCAATAATTGGCAAGGATTTTCAGTTCCGGAAGTTTAACAAGATGACCAGAAGATGCAACTTCAAAGAACTTACCAGGATCAACTTGCAGCTTTTTCCTTCCACATTCTTTTGGTTGTTTTTGTTGTATTTCACCATCTGGACTAAAGGATTTCATAGCATCCGCAGAATTTTCATGCTCCATTGTGCTAACCTGAACAGCAGATTCCCGAGCAGCTTGATCAGCAGCATGTGACCTTATAGCACCCTTTAATAAATGGGGATTCCCTTCACCAGACCAATTTATGTAGTTAAGTTTAGACTCATTGAACAAATTCTAAAAGCTGGAGGGTTGTTACTTTTGTTAATTGTCATTTGGATCAAGAAGTTCATCAAAAACCTTACTTTTCATAGAATTTGGAACAGAGCACGGAGACAATGCGCTCAAATGTTCGACAAAGTCTTCATGTTCTTCAACGTTGCAGGATTTGCCTTCCCTCTTGTTAATTGTGACAGAACCAGAAGGTTCATGCAGATTCTGAAGCAACAAAGGAAATTTCTTTCTGCTTGTGTTTGGATATGCAGCAGAACTAGAAATATCAACGGGATCATTATCTTCCATTCTATACTCTTGATCACTACTGAGTAAATCTTCATGATCATTTCTGGGTTTATTCCATAGATATGGAATCTCACAAACACTATTGTTAAAAATATAAACCCTAAAACTAGACATACCCCTATACTTGAACAATAACCAATGTCCATGACAAATGGAATGATATTCTGCAAATTCATGCCAGCCATTATCAAACCAAATGTGCTTACTTCCTCTTTTAACTGCCACTTCCCAAACTCGGCCTTTACATACAGTGAATTTAGCAGTCTCAGAAAGCTCTTTCCCATGTTTCTTCGCAAACTTCGATGGAAGCCTGTGCAAGAAATTCAACAATTATGTTGCATCATACTTGAAACTTCTTTGGAGACGAGGACAGAACATATTACGGGCATTTCAAGATTCCTTGAAAACAAAACCAAATAGTAACTTTTATGTTTCCATAGTTTCAAAATGTATTTCAGACTAAGCAATCTGATTAACTAATAACTTGAAACAGAAAAACAAATTAACTGCAGGAACAATAGAAACCCATAAAAAAAGTTTCATTCTTGGAATTGGTTTTTCAAGTAGAAAACAGAACTCAAAAGTCAAAAAAGAAACGACTTTCTTTTTGATGGTTGTAAAGAGAGTTGAAGAGAATTACAAGCTTCTTGTCTTCCACGGTACTCTGAAAGATCAACCGGAAGAATCTTCGAATTGGCGCCTCCATTTTCACCGGAGAATCTGACAGCCGGAAACTCTTCTTGCGGTGTACTGCGACTAATTGCCGGGGAGCCATCATATGCCGCTTAACAGAAAGTTGGTGACCAACAAAGAAGCATAAACCATGAAGGACTGATAGGTACAAAAAGATTCCCCACAAAATGAACAGACTACCATAAATGAACTAAAAACAAATAATTTTCTGTGAACTTAATTAAAAAATGAATGTAAATATGGAAATCTAAGAGCCAAAAAAGGGTATTAAGGACATTTAAATTTGTTTACCGTTTCGTTTTCTTTTTTTTTTTTTTTAATTAATGACATTTATCTTCTTAAAGAATTCAAGTGCTACTTTGAATAATTAAGTTATATGGAAACTTACATTGCATCCGTGTCTCTGTTCTACTGATTTGTTTTTAAAAAATCTTAAACTTTTTCAAATAATATTTGTAATTATCTAAATTATATTTTTAATTGAGATAAAGGAAGGCAAAGAAAAATTATACTGAGATAATATAAGCTAAAGTATGTTTTATAAAATTTTAATTTTAATTTACTAAAATATCTTTTATCAATATATACGATAATATATTCTCCCTCGATTAAATGTTTTTTGAATATATGCATAAACAAAATATGAAAATATATAATTAATATTTTTTTTGAAATTTAAAATTGTAATTAAGCAAATAAAAATGACAAAGTTTCCTTGATCAACTAAACAAAGAAGCAAAAGTTTGCTTTAAACATCAACAGAGAGCTAAGCAGGAAAGATGGAAGCTTTGAACATAAAATTGTGTGATGAATCCATAATTTC
Source organism: Excoecaria agallocha (assembly GCA_037975025.1). Taxonomy (NCBI): domain Eukaryota; kingdom Viridiplantae; phylum Streptophyta; class Magnoliopsida; order Malpighiales; family Euphorbiaceae; genus Excoecaria; species Excoecaria agallocha. The sequence goes on along the minus strand of CM075808.1, from coordinate 50,251,511 downwards.
AAAGACACAAACATATTCTGTTTTGAAATGGAAAAACTCAAGCCATCTTTTTCCTAAGCTGAAACCTCCTTCTGTTTTGTAGACCTCCATAGCCCATACACTCCTTTAGCATCCTCAACATCAATTTCTTCAACAAATTCTTTTGGCACATACTGCATATATACACACCATTAATTAATAATCTCCAATTTCAAGAAACTGGAATAACAATTTCTAACTTTTTATCATTACCAATATCCTGTTGTAAGGTTGCATCACAGAAATGAATTCATGAGATTTGGGATTGTAACTTTCAGCAGCCTCCGTTGCTCTTTCACAATTTGGGGAGACCTTCAAGTTATGGTATCTTTCACTAACAATCACTCCTACCTTTTCCTCGTCTACGTTTCATTCATTAAATTAAGTGATAATCAAGTTTTACAAAAGAATTAGAGATAATGATTCATAAAAACTTACTCGAATTCCCTTGTTGGTCATCTTCTTCTTCACTCAAATCAAGCACAATCACCTCCTCTTCCACTTTGCACTTGTTGAATCTTCTGCAGCCTTTCCTTCTAGTACTGGATTTAATCATCTTGACAGACCCATCATCATCGCTTTCTCAATTGTTACTTCTAATTGGATATTCAAGCTATGTTTTGAACGAATAAATTTCATAAAATTTTATGGAATTCACGTGTAATTTTAATTTTTCATGTTTGTAAAAAAATAAATAAAAAATTTGCAAATGAATTCATTATTTTTAAGGAATTAAGATTTGAAAGACCATAATTCCCTTATTATATTATACTTCCTCCTTTTTTATCTATCTCTTTTATTATTTTTATTATAATTAAAAAATAATAAATAAATGTAAATTTAATATTAAATTATATGATTAAAACTAAATTATTAAATTTAATTGATTCTAATTTTATTAAAAAAGATAAATAAATTGAAAAAATAAATTAAATTATATTAAAAGTTTAAAAGTGATAAATAAAAAAATTTGTATTTTACTTAAAAGTGACAAATAAAAGATAACGAAATGAGTATATATGTATTATGTGTTTTTAACGTTTTTTCATTTCTTTTTTTCTCAATTTCTCAATCAGATTTATAGTTTAAATAATTATTGCTCTTTTTTTTCTCAATTTTTCAATTAATTTTATTGTTCAGTATTCTCTTTTACTTTGGTATAATTTTTATAGAAATAATATTATATTAATTTTTTTAATTTGTATGTATTAATTTGATATCGAAGACATTTTAGTAAATAAATTAGAAATAAAATTTTTTGTTCATTTATTCCAAATATAAAATTAAGAAATTTATTTTTAATTTTATATATTAATTATTTTATTCCAAACATATAAAATTCATTTGTAAATTAATTTCATAATTATAATTATTTTATTCCAAGTTTCATGGAAGGTGCTAACTTTGAAACAGGATAACCCAATGCATTAAACGTCAACAAATAGCCAGCCCTTATAGAATAATATTCCACAAACTCCGCAAAATCATTTTTTAAAAAAACTTCCGTTTACACTAACCAATCCCACTGCCCAAACGCATCCATCAGGAATTCTGATCTCAGCAGCACCACCATTAACTCGATTCGCAAGTTTTGACGGGATTCTCTGGAATTAAACCCCCATTCAATTTAATGCTAATTAAATTGGGTTGTAATTATGTAATAGCTAAAACTAGCAAGCTATTTCATGGATGCATGCAAGTTAAATACCAGTTTCTTTTGGTTAATGGCGGTTGGTAGGATTACTCTGAAGAACCTTATTGATTTTGCCCTCGCCGGAGCATTTGATCCCAGCCGGCGTTGCCTCCTTCTGCGTTCCATTGACGGTGGACGAACCATTTTAATTACTAGTGCTGCAACGTGCTCGCCAAGTCCTCTAGACAAGTTACTATTGTCTTTGCTATGCTCTTATTTATAATTGCTATTCTAATTTATGGGTCAAGTATAGACAAGTTTATAATTTTCTCACTTCCATCACCAGCAGTAATGAAAGTGTGTGTGTGTGTGTATATATAATGGGTTGAATTTTGTTTGTCAATGTTAATTGATCAAGTAAGAATTATAGGTCTTTATCTAAATAAATAACATGTTAAAATAATATATAATATGTATGTTACCAAAAAAAAACACAACAGATATATTTTCACATATTGAATATATATGGGTATCGGTTACTATCCGGTTATGGATACACCGAGCAAATAGAAGTTGTAGTCTTAAGTTTCAAGTATGGAATACATATAGACTTGGTTTAGCAATCTATTTCATGGATGCATGTAAGTTAAATACCAGTTTCTTTTGGTTAAGCGGTTGGTAGGATTAATCTGAAGAACCTTATTGATTTTGTCCTCGCCGGAGCATTTGATCCCAGTTGTCTCCTTCTTCGTTCCATTGACAGTGGACGAGCCATTTTACTAGTCCTGCAACTCGCTAAGTTCTCTAGACAAGTTAAAACCTGACTATGGCCTTTGCTATGCTCTTACTTATAATTGGTAATCTAATTTATGGGTCAAGTATAGACAAGTTTATAATTTTCTCACTTCCATCACCAGCAGTAATGAAAGTATGTATATATATATATATATATATATAATGGGTTGAATTTTGTTTGTCAATGTTAATTGATCAAGTAAGAATTATAGGTCTTTATCTAAATAAATAACATATTAAAATAATATATAATATATAATATATATGTTATAAAAAAAACATAACAGATGTATATTTTCACATATTGAATATATATGGGTATCGGTTACTATCCGGTTATAGATACACCACGCAAATAGAAGTGGTAGTCTTTCAAGTTTCAAGTATCGAAGATGCAAATAAGCTGCTAGGTTTGTGGCAACTTTCTCTCAGCTTGTCTAAAGTATAACACTACAAAAAAACTGGGAATTAGCGACGGCACGACGAACAGTCGCTAATAGCCCAGTCGCTAATATATTAGCGACGGAATTCAAAATCAGTCGCTAATTTAGCGACGGAAAATTTCGTCGCTAAATTTTTTAATCCGTCGCTAATTTATATTCCTAATTAGTCGCCGAATTATGATAATAATAATTAGCGACTGAATTATCCGTCGCTAAATAAATTCTTAAATTAGTCGAGAAATATAATAATAATTGTTTAGTGACAAAATTTTCGTTACTAAACCGTCGCTAATAAATATTCATAAAATACAAATAAATTGAAAATTAACTACCCAAAATAACATCAAATTTCATCGCAATTCATTTATAATATTTTATTATTATTATTATAACATTCAGAATTTAATTTATATAAATAAAATTTCTCAAATATTATTAATTTAAAAAATATAATATCATAAAAGTAAATTAAATTGTACAATATTTTACAAATAATTAGAAAAAAATTCGAACTAAATAAATTAGCCTATCCTCTTCCTCTTATAAATTTACAACTCCGCCGCTCCTCTTCCTCTATCAGCCGGAGTTGTTCCTCGTCCTCTTTCTTTGCAATTTTCGCACTGCATGACCATATATCCAAACATTACATAGATTAGCACAGTAAGAACAGAGACCACAAATTAATAGAAAAAACAGAGGGAGGGGGAAGGGGAACACTCATTGATATTCTATAATTTACCACATGCTAAATCACACCATTAATGGCGCCATGGTATCCACAGTCAGCATTTAACAGAACACTTAACAGAAACCCGCAGTAAAACATAAAATTAGAAACAAATAATAACTAGACATGCAGGATCAATTTTGTACCATCTATTTCCCTTTGGGATATAAAATCATATAATTTTAACCTCGAAAAGAATTTATCCAGCTTAGAGCAGCATTGGATCAAAGTACATAATAGATGTGGTTTTATACTAGCCTATAATTCTGAATGAGTGGCAAACTATATCGTTGAGAACACATCCACAAAATTCATCATTGTAAAACTAAAATACTGGAATTGAGGGCATGAGTCACAAATTGCCAACATCAATCTACCTTTTCTGTTCTCTACAAACTAAAAGTTTCTTTTGAAATGTAGTTTTTTATAGAGTAAATTGTATTGTCACATGACACATAGGTTGAAAAATGAAGGCTGTAACAGACATTTTTAAAACAAAGATAAATAAATATATTTAACTGAAATGGGGCAGTAAAGCCAAACTTCTAAGAATCTATGTTTTTCTTTTTTTTTTCTAAAAAAATAATATATTTAATTTATTCTATTCAAGCCAAGATCGTTCTCATTTCGTAGAGATGTCTGGTTATCCATTAGACAAAATTTGCTATAAGGTTTACTTTGTTAGTGCAACTTTTCCAAAAAATGACTATTGATTACAATGTGAAATTTTCTAGTGGAAAATGAGAGAATTAAAAGTGGGATTAAAAACTTCTTGCATTACATAATGTGAGTGAGCTTCAAAGGTTTGAGTGTAATTTCAGCCCTTCTCCTAGTCCAAAATCTTCGTAAATGCTAAAGAGTAACATGGTATTGACTAGAAGGCACTAGTGAAAAGTAAATGGTTTAGTGCAGAGAAGAACAAAAGAAAAAAAGAATAACATGTTTGTAGTGTTAGAGATATGGAGAAATGTCAGTACCTTTCCACTTAAGCTGATAGTAAACATGCACGTGTTTTATATCTTTCTTTATTGGTGTCATGTCCAATTAGCTACAAAAGACAAAGGATAAACATAGGTGTTATAGAACTAGACTAAACATAGATGTTATATGTATAAAAAGAATAAAGTGTAATGAAATAAAAAGAATTCTTCCATGGCCACAAGTTAATTTATAAGCAAGATTGCCTTTTAAAGAAATACAATCACAAGCTTGAATGGTCTTAGATGTACTGTTCTCTATAACTATGAATAAGAAAAGAAAGTATGATGCATATAACATTCACAACTATCCAGTTTCCAATTTATTACTCGAGCTTCCAAAAAAAGTACACTATCCAGCATCTTGCGTGCATCAAAAAATAAAATAAAATAAAATAACTCACTAAATTTTACATAAAGCTTAATTTATAAAATCCAATCCGAGCAAACAACTACAGGAACTACTCTGAATATACTCAATAAAACAAGATGATATCACACAAATCAACCAAAATTAAACAAGAAAAAGCAAGTAAATCATGATATACCTTGATAAGAACACTTAAGTAGAAGAGCACAAACTTCCTCGGAGCAGAAACAAACCGTGTAGAAGCAGAAAACAAGCAGCAGGTAGCAGATCCAGCAAGTAACAGATCAAAAAACAAAATATCAAAAGACCCAAAAAATTAAAACTGGGTTAGTTTTCAAGAAAGATATGTAATTGCCAGTCAAAAAACATACCTTAACTGTTCACTGCTGTGCTCACCGGAGACTGACCGGAGGTTCGCCGGACCTTCACCGGAGGCACACCACCACTTCCGTCGTGTAGATCAAGGCCTCTGGACCTTGCTTCTGGTGGCCACGCGCCAGCCTAAGCCGCCGTTTAGTCAAAAACCGCCATAAATCGCCAATCGCTTCCTTCCGCCGATCTATCTGTTGCCGGCGATTTGGGGGAGGTAAAAGGCATTGAAACGAGCACCTCTTCTCTGGGAATTCACCGGTGCTGCCGGATTTGTCGTCCTCCCTTGTGTCTCGCCGGAGAGAGGAGAGGAAACTTCGGTTACGGTGGGAGAATCTGGAAAGAGAACACGGACACCCCGTGAGGAAGACGGGACGGCACTAGCTACGGAGGAGAGCGGCAGCGACAGTCGTGACCCCTGCCGGTGATCGGCGCTGTGACGGCGGTGAGGAGGACGACGATATCGGCTCCCCCTTCTCCCTCCCATTCCCGCTCCCCTCTCCCTATTCTTTTTTTTAACCACATTAACATGTAGGACTTTAGAGATTTTCGACATTTATATATATATATATATATATATATATATATATATATATATATATATATATATATATACATATATTATAATTATTAGTTATTAAATTAAAATTTATTCTTTCTTCTTAAATTTTACTCTATTTGATAATTATTAATTTAAAATTCTTGAAATTATGCAAATTTATATTATATCCTTAATAAATCGGCTTTTGTACCTAGTATCAAAATTCTTTGCACGTGTTAAAAAAAATACTCTTGCGCGATTTAAATTTTTGGAGCGTTACAAAATCTATATAATAACTTATTATTTACAGATCCTTCAAAATCTTTGAATTAAATCGGTGAATTCATATAATATTGCAATCATTAGTTTATTATTATTAATATTAAAAATGTAATTTTTTAAATAAATTACTTTATATTTTGAAATAATGAATAAAAAAGTATTATCTTTTAAAAATAATTAAAAAAATATAATAATTAAAAATTCATATAATACATTACTAATAATAATATATAAAATACAAATGATTTGCATTAAATTTTATATGTAAAAAAATTATTAAAATATGCATATCCGTTCCAAACAAAGTCAACAATACAATTCGGTTCAGTTACAGTCAAAAAATTAACGGTACAATTCGGTTCTGAATTTTTTTTTTGGTATTTCGGTTCGTTAAGTAAAGAGTTTAAGTCTTGGATTGAACTCTATTGTCTATCAATGTCTTTAGGGATGTGCAAAATCCAGAAAATAGCCTTTTTTTGCAACAAAAACTGAACTTACAGACCTTAAAACTAATCTTCACCGTTCAAAATTAACAACAAGGAGTTTTGAACGTACTCACTAAAAATCAGGCCAATCTAACGGCAAATGGCTTTCCGATCATCTTCGTATACAAAACTGGTCATTATGTAAAAAATCCAAAAAACAGCCTCTTTTTTGCAACAAAAACTGAACTTACAGACCTTAAAAACTAATCTTAACCGTTCAAAATTAACAACAAGGAGTTTTGAACGTACTCACCAAAAATTAGGCCAATCTAACGACAAATGATTTTTCGATCGTTTTCGTATACAAAACTGGTCATTACGTAAAAAATTCAGAAAATAGTCTCTTTTTTGCAATAAAAATTGAACTTACAAACCTTAAAAAGTAATCTTTACCGTTCAAAATTAACAACAAAAAATTTTTGAATGTAATCACCAAAAATCAGGCCAATCTAACGGCAAATGATTTTCCAATCGTCTTCGTATACAAAACTGGTCATTACGTAAAAAATCCAGAAAACAGTCTCTTTTTTGCAACAAAAATTGAATTTATAGACCTTAAAAACTAATATTTACCGTTCAAAATTAACAACAAGGAGTTTCGAACGTACTCACCAAAAATTAGGCCGATCTAACGGCAAATACTTAACCGTTGAATCTTTACTTACACTATTCCTTATAAAAAGCTGTTCAATTTGTATTTGAAGATCCAACCAAACCATAAATATGCAGATTCAAATGGACTATATATTTGGATTTATCAGATAATATCTTAACTTATTTATTAATCTGACCATGTTTAAAATTTCAAATCTCAAAATTTTAACAAAATAAAAATAAATTATAAATTTTTCACAATCATTTTAAATGAAATAATAAACTTTATATTATTATTATATAAATATAAATATTTATTATTTTTCATAATATGACTATATAATACTTATAACAATTACTTTATTATTATTATTAAAATGTAATTTTTTTAAATAAAAAAGTTTATATTTGGGGATAATTGATAAACAAATCAATTTAATTCCTAATAATTTAATATTTGATTTAAATTTTTTAAAATAAAAATAAATTACAAAATTTTTTATTATTATTTTAAATTAAATAATAAATTTTATAAATATTTATTTTTATTAATCTTGAACACCCAAATATATAATAATCATAACAATTAGTTTATTATTATGATTAAAAATGTAAATTTTCTAAATAAATAACATTAGATTTTGGTATAATTGGTAAAAAATTATTACCAACTTATAAAATAATTTATAATTTTCTGTTACAAAAGAAATAATTCATTTTATATGGTCTATATTAAAATTACTTGAAATTATACATAAATCATGGGAGTGAAATTTAAAAACTTATTTTTTAATTTATTTGCGACGGAATAGCGACTAAATATGGCCGTCGCTAATTGTATTACAGCAATAAAATAATAATTAGCGACAGAAATATTTCCGTCGCTAAACCGTCGCAAAAAAGGCGCTAAATTTCCCGCCAAAATTAGCGACTAAAAGTTTAGTCGCTAAAATTTCTGGAACTAATTTTCTGAATAAAAAATTATAAAATTTAGCGACGGACAAATTTGTCGCTAATTCCGTCGCAAAACAGGGCGCGTACTCTTCCCGCCAATAATTAGCGACTGTTCATTAAATCCGTCGCTATTTCGTCGCAAAAAATAGCATATATCATTATTGCGACGGAAATGTAAAACAGTCGCTAATCCGTCGCAAAATTAGCGACGGAATTTGTGCAGTCGCTAATTTGCAGTTTTTTTGTTGTGTAAGTTAGTCCAGTGGTTGAATAAAATTAGTTCGAACTTGAACTATTGAATTTGCTTTTTAAAGAAAAATTCAACCATTGAGTTGAACAGGCCAAAAGGGTCAGGTCCCCCATGAATAATATACATTATATATAAAATCTTTAAGAATATCATTTCAGAAAGGAAGGTGCTAGTAATATCTTGAGAGATGTCAGAGTAGAAACTTATCTACCCTTGAGATAGGAAAAGACTAGTGAATAATAGTTGATTTGAAGTTTAATGTACTCGTATTGAAAGTCTAAATTAAGAAGATAAATTTAAATTCAAGTAGTTTGAAAATACAAATAAGAAAATCGAATTTGAATTTTTTATTTTTTTGAAATTGTAAGGTGAGTGGTTTGTAGAGTGTGGTGACATTTCCTTCTTAATCCATTTATGTTCATTGAAATTTTGTTTGCAAAGCATTAGTGTTAATTACTATAGCTAATCTGCACCATTATATTAAGTGTAGATTAGACCACATGTTCATGTTGATAGCTATGATTTTCCTTGACAATAATTAACTAACATTAATATATCATATGAACAAAAGAAACAATTAGGATTATCTTTAATAACCCAAACAACAGAGTACGGCCTATCTTGTCTGTGTTGATTTGGAAAGAAATTAATCAATCTGCCTGAAGTTTCTTCGTCTACAAGTCTAAACAATTTGCAGAAGCTTTTCTATTTCAAGCAACACAACTCACCTCGAGAATGAGAATTAATTTCATTTAACATCACTCAATTTTGGTTATTCTATTAGTTAATTTTGATTATTGTAACGATATAATTATTAAATTTAGATTTATAATAAAAATATAATTTCAATATTATTTTGTAAAAAAAAAAAAAGACATAAGACCAAAAAATAAGTATTCCGATAAACGATGCACGCACTTCACATTTACATGCCTAGATACGTCCGAAAAATCCCCCATATCAACCACATAATTGATCCCATGTAGCATGAAGTAAAAAAATAATAATAATAATTACTTTTTACTCGGTATCTTTTATCTTTCAGTAAATTATCTCTTCGCCCTCTTTATTTTCCTCATCTTTTCTTTGGATCTTGTCTTCTGCGTAGCCTTGTACATTTTGTTTTTCCATGGCTTCATATTCATCTTCTTCAGAAATTAAAAACCATTATACTTACAATGAAAGAACAAGAATGGTTATACCTTATTGTGGTTGCCAAGTTGAAGCTGTAACAAAAACTTCGAAAACTCAAGATAATCCAAGGAGAAGGTTTTTTCACTTGACATCTTACTCTGGTAAGCTTTTTCTTGAGAATTCATAACTTGATTTCTCATTCTTCTTTGATCTATCGCTCTAAGTTAAGTAGATTTTCTCTGTTTTAGGATAATGGAGACTGATTTTTTATATGGTATAATGTGCCATTACTTAATGGGACTTTTTTAAATTTGGAGTTATTTGAAATTTTATTTGAGAAAATGGGGTTGTTTTTTCATTATTTGGGCAAATGGGATCTGTCATCATACTCTCGCAACCATCCATTGCAAAAATGGGATGGTAGGACTGGCCAGATAATTGGGAGCTATTGATGGTGGGGCCCTCATCTATTCCCGCAACACCTAACAACTGGAATGGCAAAATTCAAGTGGTGGCACGGCGATCTAGGATGTCGGGAGACATCCATTTTCACAACAGTCCACTACGGGAATAGATGGTCTCCTACCACCCAGCATGGCCAATCACATATGAGTTTCTTGGTTATAAATTCATGGAGTCTGGTCTCCATTTTTCATCTACTCTCCATTTTCACCATCTTCAAGCAATTTGAAGCTCCATTTTCAGCATTTTCAGCAGTCTCCAGCTCCCATATGTCAAGTAATTTTATTGTTATAAATATAAATTTGTTGAAATTCTATGCATATGTGTATTTATATTTTAAAATATATAGAAAATGTTAATAAAAATATTATTGTTAATTTTGTATCAAAATAAAATGATATGTTGATATATTGGTTTAATATGTTGTTGAATTATAGATTTTATTTGTTATAAATTTGGATATCATGAAGAAAATTAAGGTAAGTTATTTGTTGTAATTTTTTTAAAAATTTTAATATGATATTGCAAATTTTGGCAATAATTTTTCTATGTTTATTATAATGTTTAAATTAGATATAGATAGAATGAGATAATAGTAGTAATATAAATTTGCAGTGAATTTTTATTTAAATATTTAAGGTAGTAAATTTAAGTAAATATATATAATAATTATTTGAATAATTTAAGTAGTATGATGAATTAATTATTTTATACGATATTTAAAATATGAAACAATTGTTTAATTAGTTATTGTATGTAGTTAAAAATAATATTTAAATTCTAAGATATGTTAAATAGTTATCAATTTGTTTTAATTTTTAAAATGTTAAGATAGGTATTAATTATATTCTCTGGTGTCACAATTAAATATAAGATAAAAAAAGCATGGATCCGTTTCAGAATCAACAATTTATAAATCCAGGATTTTGCATATATGATCTCCTAACAAAAGAAAAATATCGTACTGATACAGTTTGGAATAATACGGCAATAATTTTCTTATGCAAATTATTGAAATACATATTTGATTATAAGTTTATATTTATTAAGTTTTTTGTGACTTATATTTTATACGTGTCAGTTATCATGTAATGTATTATTTGATCAGAGAGCTAGTGTATAATCCCATTATATGAACATTGATGAAAGAATTATACCGTATTTGAGGATGGCTGGGTTCTACGGAGTATCCCAGATAGGAGTAATGCATGTAAATGTAAATTTAATGACTGCCCTTGTGGAGAGATGGAGGCCGAAAATTCACACTTTTCACCTTGTTGTTGGTGAATCAACCATCACTTTGCAAGATATTCAAATATTGACCAGTTTACCAATTGAAGGGCATCCGATGACTGGATCTGTGGGATATGATTGGAGAATTCTATGCAACCAGCTTATGGGACAAATCCCACCCGATGATGCTTTCAAAGAAAAATCAATTAAAATGACTTTGTTATCGAGAACTTTTGATATTCTACTAGCTGATGCTACTGAATATCAAATTCAATGTTATGTGTGTGCATAGCTTTTATGTTGCATCGATGGATTATTGTGTCCATCTCAATCTAACAATTATATACATTTAATATGGCTACCCCTATTAGAGGACTTAGATGAGGTCGGCAATTGCAGTTGGGGTTTAGCTTGTTTGGCATGGATGTATATGGAGCTTTATCATGGTACACGACCAGATGCTCATGGAATTGGTGGATATCAATAGTTGTTGCAAATATGGACATGGGAAAGATTTTCCCAATTTCGTCCTCGCTTTATAGATGAAGTTATCCTGGAGTAGAGTATGCCATATGGTTATAGGTACAATTTTTTAATTTAAAGTAATTAATTATTTATCAAGTAATAAATATATAATATTGACATAGTGGATTATTTTATATTAGGTGGCGATCTCCTATTGATCTAAGCAATAATCATAAAAAAATATACACAGATTTCATGTAAAATTAGACACTCAGCGTGCGGATCAGGTAATTATCTGAGGTAGTTAAAATTTAATTATAAAAATTATTGTGAATGTAGGAAAAGAAACCTTATTTACTAAATTTATTTACCCATTTTTTTAGTTTGAATGGCAACTATACGGCAATGTCATGCATCTTTTGTCATCCTATTGTACCAATGGACAAAAGAGTTAGAGAGTTGGAGATCAATTGTGCCTTTGATATATTTTAATATCATCGAGTGGCACCATCCAGATCGTTGCCTTCTTCAATTGGCATGGATCAACACATTCACAATGCACCGTTAATTGATTATAGCTTGCATATAGTAACTTTGAGAGGACTTGCGCAAAATAATTGAGAAAATACATTTGCTAATTTCATATTCGAATGGAACAATCGACATGAAAGGGTTGTCAGTGCTCCTTTAATCGGCGCACCATTACATTAAGGTCACAATACATGCAATGATACCTCTGACGAACTAGACGGTGGATAACCCCCAATGGAGCATCCCATGTGGCAGCGGTTTATTTGCTCAAATTTAGTTTTATTGTATTTAATAATTATTATTTATTTTAATGATCCAGAATAATTTATTATATATTGATAATATTTAATTAAATTATATGTAGGCTGATGGTGCTGAACATATTTATCATCATGACATGGCATCCTCTTTATCTCATTGCGGTGTTGTTCGAATGACATCGGGAGGAATTTTAGGAGCAGTTGGAGCATTTGATCGAATGGCAGTTGAGTATCCACGGCAACTTGTACAGGTCCCGTACGAATTCCCACCATATCCGTACCATATGTAGATTTTTGGCAGTCAAGACGGAGCAGAAAAGGCATGGCTAATCGACGGACACCAATGCCCTCAATTCCTCCTCTACCAGGGGTCAGCTAGATCCCTGAGCCCATATCATGGCCATATGAATATCATGGGAGTTCAAATTCATTTGATATGTTTGAATTTGGTGAACATACATTTATGATACAGAAGCCGGACCTTCAAGATTGAATATTGATTTAAATGTTAGTGCCATGGAACAAGATCCTACAGGATACCCAGGTGTACTTCCACCTTACAATATACAAGGAGGAATGGAAGGTTATGTTCAGCAAGATGAATTTTTGGACGAACTGTTGGATCTAAATGTCATGCAAAGTCAGATTTTTTCAGATCAACCGGTATTTGGTAGTGATTTCGATAATTCATTGCCCGATCTTGTTGTACAATACCCATATACGGATTTTAGCAATTTTTGATAATTGTATGGTAACTTATGAATCATGATCCTTTTTTATCAATATAATGAATGCATATTTTACTTTTCGGATAATTTTCATGAGAACACACATTAGTCATAAATAAATAAATATTTCATTTCATAAGTAATCATTCGTTCACATATAAATTACATGATGCATAATGAATTGTAAATAAGTGGACATAATGATAACTTCTAAATCATTGATTTGATGATCCCGCTCGACTTGGACATATTTTTTTTTGTTGTGGCCAACATTACCACAAATGCTACAATGGCCAATATTTCTATGTTGGGGTTGATCCATCTCATTATGGATTCGTATTGTTTTAGGCCGACCTTTTTTCATCTGTAAAGCCATATCAGGTATAAATTTAGGACTATAATAATCAAATTTTCTCTATAAAGCCATATCAGGTGCCGACCTTTTCGCACTCAAGTTCGTTGTAACAGCCTCATCATCGTCATTCGGTGAGATATAATCATTATTAATTGCCCCTTCATCAAAGTAATCCATGCCTGACAAATCAATTGAAGGTTAATTCCTGACATCTTAACCAAAATAATTTAAAATAATGAACATTATTACCTGATATGGTAGGATTGTTGTCGGGAGTGGATTGTCCAATTAAATTACCATTATGTCGGCCAATTGAGTGTCTTCCATGACTTGGCCCAAATTCTGGCCTATTTTCAACCGATTGTCGACAATAGTTGTGTTCTGTATTTTGACTCACTGTTTGTACAATACTCTTGTCAATCGTGCACCCCCGTGATCTAGTGCCAAATATGGATTTACCGAGAAAATCACTAACCCTACGACTGAATGACTGCCTTGGCTGACTTATAGGATGTCTGATACTTTCATCAAGCATCTCGCTAACTGACCATCTAGGATGATTCATTACCGCATTATGGGACTGTGTACATGACCTTCTTGGCTTACTCATAGCATCAGGAACATGGTTACTTGACTGGCTCATACGACCTTGTCCTGAACTATCAAACACATCTCTAACAAGTAAGTCACCATCACGTCAACTGATATGTTGGCTAGTCGACTCGGATCGATATCTTCTCGGTGGCTAACTGGTCCTTGTTGTTAAGTTTCATCCAAATCTTGTACTTCATCTCTAATATACTGACAATAATTTGATTGATAGAAAATGTCAATACCCTGCCCACTGCCCAATTGCCTCGGTTGGGTGGTGGCAACATCACTTTCAAAGAATTGTTGAGTAATTTCAATATTTTTCATGTATAATACATCATTTATAACCTGATGACCAACTCCATACATTGGTATATTAGTTCTAACAATTGCCTTGGTTACTTCAATAATTAATTTCACTACTGTGTAATCCGAGTATTCCATTAATTTTTCATAAATCATCTCTATGTCATCGTCATCATATAAATCCACTAACGTCCAGCATAATGATCCTCGGTTATACAATGGACACTTGTATATAATTCTTAAAATGACACGGTTCACATCTAAACCCAATTTAATATGAATTTTATGTTTCAATTCAGAAAGAGTTGGTTTATTTCTGAGTCTCAATCTCTTGGTAATCGCATTTTGACCAGATATATCATACTGAAAACCTGCAATTTCATAACTTATTTGACCACCGGTGTGCAAATAAAATTCGGTATGCGCTGACATTTTGAAATTAATTATAATTTATAATAAAATTAAATTAATTTTTATTAAACATTTTTTTTACTTTTTATTGAATATTTATTAACTTATTATAAAAAAATATATTTAATTTATGTGCTTTTATAAATAATTACAATCATTTATGTGACAAAATTTAAAATTTAAATATAGATATTTATGGCACACCTTTTTTATTAATCTTGTATATAACTAATTTTTTTAAAAAAAATTTCCCCTTTCTTAAAAATTAAATTTTTTGTATTATACTTTATAATTTTTACATGTACTAATATTATGACCAAATAATCCAGTTTATTTCAAATTATTCTAAATATCTATCAATTAAATATAAATAAATAAATACATTAAAACTAAAATATTACCTTTTTAAATTCTTCAATTTATACCCATTTAATTCCTTTAATAATTATTTTTGTTAGTTCATATCTGCAAAATATAGAAAATATTTACAAATTTCATTTATAATAATATATAAAAAATTTATTTAAATTAAAATTATTAAATAATTTATACTTACAGAATGCTTAATTTTATCGGATACAATCTTCATCCTTCGCATTCGCTCCTTATCCTCTCATTTCTAATTTAGCTATATTAACAAAACACAATGGCAAAATTTTAGTGAAAATGAAATAAATTTCAGACTAAAATGCAGGAATGTAATGAAAATGAGATGCAAGATCGGTTTTTATATGGACTCCAATAATTGGATCCAACCTATTTTCATTGCCCTTCGTTGCGGGAATGGGCCTAACAAAGGCCCTATTTTTGTTGTCCTTAGTTGCGGGAATGGGCCTTGCGGGAATGGGCCTAACGTATTCCCATTCCCGTAGCACTTTGTTGAAGAAATTGAATGCAGGCCCCACCCTTCACAGCCTCTCCATTATCTGCGAATCTTCACTGCAACATTGGGCCCCACCATCCAAATATGAGATAATTTGCTGAAATGCACAAAAAGCTTGCTGTTTTGTATGCATATGCAAAACAACTTGCTGTTTCTTTTGCAAATGCGGGATATCCGATATCCATGTGTTTGCAAATCTTCTCATTTCATTAACTTTCATTTCATTATGTGTTTGAAAATCATCTCATTTTCTTGCATTTGAAAATCATCTCATTTTCTTGCATCTTTGGCCTAGTTCCATTGATGTCAATATTTTTTGTACATAATTCTGCAGCAAATTGATAGCAGTTTAAAAGACAAATATAATTCCATTTACAGCATTTTCAAAAAGACAGAAAGCAAAACACAGCTGTGTAACACAATTTCATTTAATACTACATCATTTACGGTAGGGATGAGCATGGTTAACCGAAATTTTGGTTAATCGAAAAATCGATCCAAAATTGAATTGATTTTTAAGTTAACGAACCGAAATTTTAGATTTATAATTTTTACTTTAAAAACCGATGGTTAACTGATTTGAAACCGAAACCGAATATATATATATATATATATATATGAATTATATTTTAAATTTTGCACTTATATTTTTTAATTTTTATGTAATTTATAAATATAATGATATCTAATTTTGTAAAATATATATTTTTAGTAAATAAACATTAAAATTATGTGCATAATTAGCATTTTGTTGTTTATTTTATATTGAATATTTTTAATTTTATAATTAATTATGAAAATTTTATTTTTATTTTGATTATTTTAATGGATATTGTATTTAATTAGTATTTTTTTCATTTTTAAAGCATTTTTAACTATTAAAAATAAAATTATAAATTGTATAGTTTATTAAATTTATATATCAAAATTTTTTAATGGTTAACCGATAAACCGATCCGAAAAATCGAGTTAAAAATCGAAATCGATATAGCGGTTAATCGATAGAAATTGACTGGTTTAAGAAAATTATTAATGGATCGATTAACCAATCTATTCTCATCCCTAATTTACAGCAGTTCAAATAAATATTAAGCAATTCCAAGTCCACAAAAAGCACTCCAAAAACAACAATTTACAACATTTTCAGGTGATGGCCTGACTAGTTGCATATTCTTCATGTGCAGATTTCGCATTTTGGTTTGAAGTTTGTTCCCTCAGGCTTTTATTTTATTTTTTGACCTTTTCTTTTGTTCACAAGGGTTAAATTATGTATTAGGCCTTTTTATATGTGCTAATAGCTTCTGGTTCTGATTGCTTATTATTATTTTTAATAAAATTAAAGCGTTAATTAGTGATTGCTTGAAACAATAGATTTTCTTTAGGTCAAAACTATATGGTTTGAGGGGATATTGCAGTTTCATAATTTTATTTATGATTTGATGAAATTCAATTATCATATAAAGTCCATAATAGGTAAATTTTTGGATAAAATTATATAATTAATTTTAAAATGAGTCACAAATATTTTTCAGTTATAAATACAAATATATCACGCTAGAAAATTGACCAATTTAGCAAGCGATTTTGACTACAAACGAATATAGGCTGCTAATTAATGACCACAATAGCAGAGATTAATGTTATTAAAATCGGACTGGACCGTCCGGTTGGACTGGGTTAATGTGAACCGGCAACCTATCTGGATGGTTCAATGCATAAAAACCAAACTAGTTAAAAATCGTAAAAAACCAGTATGAACCGGCTAAAAATCAGATAAATCCGTAAAAACTGGCTTGAAATTGGATAAACTGGGTGAAAATCGAAAAAAATAGGTTTGAATCAGAAAAATCATTTTTTGTCCAAAATATATATACAACATTGTTTTTTACTGGAAAAAGAATAAAATATAAATATAAATACAAAATAATTGAAATTTAGGCAATTTTAATAATTTTTTATGAATAAAATAAAAATCATAATTTATAATTGATGAATATTTTTGAATATTTGCAATTTTTTTACCATATCTATCTTAAATATTTGTTATGAATATTGAATAACTTGAAAATATTATTTTATGATTAATGTTTGATGATAAATGTATTTTTTAAAGTATTTTTTATATAGATATATTCTCATAATATTTATAGAAATATTTAAAAATAATATTATTTTGGAAAAAAAGCAAAAAAACCAGGTTGAACTCTATCGAATCAGTCGAACCAAAAATTATTTATCTTTTCGACTTTTTATTTGGTTCAATTTTAATAACATTGATAGGATTTAAAATCTGCTCGCTAAAGAGCCATTATATGCACCAAAAATAATAAATAATAAATAAAAGTCTTTAATATAGAGATGGACAACTTTTGGCAGTGATAATCAGTCGTCATAATTTTCCTTCATGATGGAATATTTCCCCTTTGCTCTCTGTTCAATTTATGGTACTAGAACAGAATTTGCATCAGTTGAAAATTGAAAGAAGATTGAACA
This sequence comes from Excoecaria agallocha, assembly GCA_037975025.1. Taxonomy (NCBI): domain Eukaryota; kingdom Viridiplantae; phylum Streptophyta; class Magnoliopsida; order Malpighiales; family Euphorbiaceae; genus Excoecaria; species Excoecaria agallocha. The sequence continues at coordinate 50,233,221 of CM075808.1, read as the reverse complement.
CGCAGTCCTTAATTCTACCCCCATTAATGATGCCATGGCATCCCTGCTCTGCCAAGCTTTATATAATGCATTATAACAAAATCAGAAAAGCCACAAACTACACTGCCTAATATAAACTACAAGCAGCAAAAAGAAAATGCTGGGAATTCAACAGCGAGCATCCTGCCGTCTGTCTGCCCTCATTCAGCTGCACCAAAAAGTGAAATGATGCAAGTGAGATTGAATCCTATCATATGGTTGACTGCGTATGCAATTGAGTTCCTGGATTCTTGACTCTTCAGAACACAACCAACCAATCAAATACTTTCTTACCTTCAGCAGTCAACTTTTGTATTAGCATCTCTAACTGCACGAAATATCAAAACTTTCAGCACCTTGTCTTTCACCAGCTCAAAGACGCAGACATCTCCTGCATCCAGATTATTGTCACTACAAAATGAGTTCCACCCATCTCCAAATTCCACTCGTTTATATCCTTTTCGGCAGAGATGAACTTGCCATTCTTTTCCCTCAGAAACTTGAAGTTTGATGCATGCATAAGCTCCACTCAGATGCCTTCCTAATTTCCTCGGCAAATACTGCAAAATAAACCAAGAAGAAGCACATCTCAACTGAGAAAATGAAAAAACATCATCTGTATATCTCATATAAAGGCTTACCAGCCTACTGCCATGACAGTTATATGCTCGCAACAAAACCACACAAGCGGGATTTTTTGACATGTACTTTCTAGCAGCAAGGATTGCGCTCTCACTTTCTCGGGGTGCCTTGGTATATTCAAGCATGTCGCTGGTGATAACTTCTACTTCTTCATCTTCACTTTTGCATAATAATTCTGTTTTGCCTGTATTTGATAAAGTCATTATTTAAGAAAGAAACAAATACGAGGGGGCAGGGTTTTGAGAGCAGCATATTGTGGTGTTTGCATTTTAAAGATCTTACCAGAACTACATTTAGATTTACTGCGTTTTTGGTGTTTGCACTGTTTGCCTCTTCTTGATCCATCCTCCTCAATGTCAATTATCTCAGCCAATCCCTCCACCTTCACCTTTTTGTTCCTTTTATTGGGACCTCTACTTCTCATCGGCATCCCCAGATTCTGCTCCGATGAATTGTGTCTTTTGCCACGGTATCTTTTAGTTGTACTTGCATCAGAGATTTTTCTTTTCAAAGAACAACTAGATGGTGAGGAGATTGTAGATGTCAAGATCTCTACAGGGCTATCATCCTGACATTGAACCTGAATTAGAGACTTGTCAACGCAACTAGGGCCTTCATCATTACATTTGTACTCAATTTCACTAGCAGTAGCATCAAATATGAAAACACTGAAATTGCAGAAACCTCTATATCCAAACACTAGAAAGTAGGCATTGCAGATTGAATGATGTTTTAGAAAGTTTTGCCAGCCATCATCAAACCAAATGGCGTTTTCTGCTTTTGATAGCCCCACTTTCCAAGCACGACCGTTAGGGACGATCAAGTTAGCGACATCTGAAAGTTCATTTCCGAATTTCCTAACAAACTTATACGGGATGCGCTGCATGCAGATGTTTCAATTAAGTTAGAAATCGTATTCAATCAAACGTCATAACAGTCAAAATGGAAATCATTTCTTATTAGATCATGGGAGATGACAAGAATTACAAAGTTGACGGCAATTGAGCAACAAATTCACCTTTGAATCAACTACATTGATAATTTGGTTCTTAATTATCAAGAAATCAATCAAAATTTACATTGATCCTAATAGAAAATTTGAACTAGCAGCAGAAAAAAAGATTTAATTGAACTGGGGTTTTGATGAGGTTTTGGAAAATGGACAAATTAAACAATATTTGTTGCATGCAAGAAAAGAAAAGAGTTACTATAAGGTGGATTACCAGCTTCTTTTCTTCCAGCGTACTAGAAAGGATTATCTTGAAGAAATGAAACAAAGGTCGTTCATCCACCGGAGAATGTGACCGCCGACCATGATCTCCACTGCATTGCACGTCGCTCCGGCGTGCCATAAGGAAATTCCAAGGCTTGAAATAATGAGCCACTGCTTGAAGAAGTCAACCCTCCAATACTTATACTCTGCTTTGGGAACCGAAATTCTTGTACCCACGCGGCCCTTGATCACGGAAAAAAATTATGATGTTCCCGGAAAAATAAAATATATAATGGCTAAAAGCAAAACTTTAAGGATTATTTTCATAGTCAAATAAATCGACCGATTTAATTTTAATTAATATTTAATTAACTCGATTTTAATTATTTAAGAGTTTATTTGATTCATTTTTAATTTTTTAAGAGTAAAATTGATCCAGATAAAATACAAAAAATTTAATTAATTATTGTCAGAAACTTGAAATGTATCTTTGATCCAAAAGCCATATATAATTTTTCGTTATAGTTGTTATAATTTTCTTATTTTTTTATTATTTTCTTGACTGGTTGTCATAGTCTTTCTATCAAGATGCAAATGGTAAAGCTCAGCCCAATAAAGTTCTCATTATTTTTTCTTAACATCTGGTACTCATTTCTAAACTGGCCTTTCCATAGAGAAATCTATTAACAGTAATAATATATTTTTTTTTTGTAATAGTTTTCCAGGCCAAATTGCCAATCTTGTAATGACTAATTGAGATTAATATCCTGCATAAGTTTTCTTGTGGTATTTTATTTCTTTAATCATTTTCTCTAAATCTAGAAAAATATTAAAGAGGAAAAAGATGTGGAAATTTGTAAAAACCGAGCTATTAAAGACCCAATTCATTGGTTTTTCTTTTTTTCTTTTTTCTATTTTCTCTTTATATGTCATTTTGATTGGTAGTTATTTTAAACACACTTTTCTACGACCATAGTAAATGAATAACAAAAGAAACATGGAAATCAACTGCATTGCACTTATGAAAATGACTGCAGCTAAGATGTCTGTCATTGTTCACTCTGTATTCACAAGACTCTTATCGAAACATTAACATAGAAAAAACCAAAACTAAAAGTACATGACAGAGACTTCTGTAAGCAGAGATCATCAGCTGTCAAACCCATACTTAATTTAGATGCATTTTCTTCTCAGAAGTTAGCCTCTGCTCATCTTCAAGTACCTGAAATATAGTAACTTTCATCACAATATCCTTCATATTAATCAGCTCAAAGACACAAACATCCCCTTCCTCCAAATTATTTCCCCATACAAATTCTGTCCACCCCTTGCTCAACTTGGCTCTCCCATGCCTCAAAACACATTTGACAGGCCATTGTCTTCCATCAGAAACACGAAGTGTGATGAATGCTGAGACTGTCATGTACTTTCGAGAAAAGCTGTTCGGGATGTGCTGCAAAGGCAAGCAAAGAATATGTTTTGTTAACCACCACCGAGAAAGCTAAGCAAAATTTGGAGCTATTAAATCATCCAGTTCAAGGTCTCACCAGAAGAAATCCCTTGTATACATAAGATGGTCTCAAGATAATCTTGAAAAAAGGATTACTAGGCTTGTAAGTATTAGCAGCACGAATTGCTCTCTCTTTCTCTTCCTTTGTCACAGTTCTCCACCTCCTTGTAACAGATTCAGAAGCCAATTCCGTTTGGGATGATTTTTCATCCACTTTCTGTCTGATTTTTTGCACTTGTTGACCTACATCTTGAATGGATTAGTGAAAGAAAAAAAAAATGAACATCCTAAAAAACATAAAAAAGGACATTTGAGTTCATCAAGCTTACTATAATAATCAGGTATCCGTTTGCTTCTTCTTGTAGGCAGTCCTGCTTCACTCGAGACAGGCAGCACAACTTTGTCATAAGTAGAATTCAGCTCACTCTCATTAAATTGCACCCCTATATCCTTAGAAGATCCAAAGTTTGCTCCTGCAAGCTGCTCCTTTTCACTGTGCTCATACTTTTCAGATAAAGTGCAGTTAGATAGCACAAAATTATCCAAATATTTGGTGACTGAGGAAATAGATATATGACATGGAGAACCAGAGCCAAATATATCTATGAAGCCATTGTCTGGTTCTTGCTTTGGACTGGATACTAGACATTGATTATTATGACATGGTTCCTGCAAACTTCCAGCAACATTATTCGGGTACCTTATCTCAGAAACTGTCAAATCAAATATGTACACGTTAAAGTTTGATTCCCCTGCATATTTGAAAACCAAGAAATGCCCATCACGAATAGAGTAGTACTCTACAAATTCATGCCAACCCTTATGAAACCACAATTTTCTGTCAATCTTTTCCAGCTCCACCAACCAGATACGACCATTGGGCACAGTAAGTGTAGCAATAGAAGCAAGTTCTTTCCCATGTTTCTTCACAAACTTTTCTGGGATTCTCTGTTGGCAATAAAATCAAGTCACATTTCATATTATGTTAAAACAATAATTCTCCTTGGTGACTTAAAGGCCCATGTCTAGTTACAGTTACAAAAGACCCATTTACTTCCATGTTTCTCTCTCAAGGAGACTATTAAAGATGATAAATAAAATTGCTTTTGAACACTAAACAGATTAGAATAATGGGAAACAAAGATTGCTCAAAGCGGCATAGGGAGAAAAACAACACCATATCACTAAAAGACAAAAACACATGGAAATTTAAAACAAAAAACGTAATAGATGGTGCACAACCCAAATCTCGTCAGAACAAAGGATCAACAGTTAAAGGAAAAATTGCCTATGCAAATTTCAAGATTCCCCAGAATTTTTGTTGATTTTCCCATCAACCAATTAGAAAAAATTCAATACTTATTTTCTTGAAGAGATCAGATAGTTGTGTTTCAAAGAATCATGAAACGCACAATTCGTAGGAAAATGTAAAGAAAATGAATAAATTTGTATTAGCCAAGTAAGTGAAGCGGAATCGTGCTTAAACCAGGTAAAATTATCCCAATTTTTTTCCCATCAGCCAAACACACTATCACTATTCTCTATTTCACAACAAAGAGAGAAAAAGACATGTAATGTGGCAGAAAAACAAAATTTATGATGAATTGATAAAGGGGGCATGACATGTAGATGATTTTTAATGAATAGGAAGAAAAATGGAAATATTAGTAGTGGTGATTTCAATTTTCTGAGTAGCCAAACAAGTAGAAGCCAAGAAAATAGAAATGGAAGTGGAGTACCAGCTTCTTTTCTTGGAGAATGGAGGGAAGCATGAGCTTGTAAAACATGCAAGAGCCTTCTTCTCTCATTGCATTTGACATTGTTCTTCTTTTTGCCGGGAATTTGGTGTTCTTCAGCAGATTTCCGTTGGTATCTATGCGATTTCTTATTTATACAAGCGTAGAATCAGCTTACCGGTCTAAATACTACTAGATCACTATGATCAATCACTTCACTCTTATTCAAGTGGGGCCTACAACTTTGTTCTTTTTAAAAAATAAATAGAATAGTAGTAATTCAGTGGGGCCTATATGATTTAAATGCATCATATTATATATCTTTATTTTAGAAGTTTTATTCTTATGTGGGCATGACATGAAAATGCTGTACTTATTTAATTATTGTGTCATAATTCAATAGCAGAATTTAATTTTTAACATTCTCAAGTCTTAAATTATTCGAAACATGATGATAGGTAGTTTTATTATCGTGAATAAAATATAAGAATATAATAATTATTTATTTGTGCTAATTAGATAAATAAATCCATTTAAGTACCTATTAAAAGCAGTAAGTTGGTTATTTAAATGATATTAAGTAAGTTATTTATTGATAATTTTATTACTTTATCATTCTTTTATATGTCCCTTTTGAATAAAATTTAAATTATATTTATCTGTTATTTGTAAACTTTTAATGTAATTTATTTTTTTCAATTCAATTTTTTTAATAAAAATTAATTTATTTAAAATCAATTATATTTAATAATTTGATTAAAATTATATAATTTAATATCAAATTTATATTTAATTAATATTTTTTAAATTTTATAAAAATAATAAAAGTGACATATAAGAAAATGAAGAAATACTATAGAATTATAAGAAAATGAAGAAATATTATAGAATTATAAGAGTAGTGAGAATATTTGTTATTTAATTTTCATGTGCTAACCAAATATCGAAATCTATTTTAGTCTTCTTAGGAAAGAATAAAAGCACTTATGTAGTACGAGCTTGTGCACGGTGCACCACACAATCACATTCTATCCTTCAAATATTTGTCGGCAAAAAGCCCAACAAATATTTTGAATAGACTGATTAATTTCATCCGTGATCATTTATATTTGATGACTGTAGCATTATGGTCATTATACTACGATTTATAACAAAATAAAAATTATTCAACTTATATTTTGTAAGAAAAAAGTCACAATTATCAAAAAATCAAGAATTTGACCACCGAAAAATATAAAAATAAATATACATTTTAACTGTCGAATATCTAACAAATTTTAATATTATCAATGATTTTAAGATTTTAAGATAGTATATTTTTTACTTCTGTTAACAAATCTTGCTGATATCAATTATTTTAGTGATCAGATTTTTAATTTTTCGATTATTGTGATTTTTTTTGTTATAAAGTAAAAATTGAGTGATTTTGTTATTACAAATAGTAGTACAGTGCCCATAACGTTATAATCGGCAAACGTGGGTGATCATAGATGAAATTAATCCTTCAAATAGATCGGACAACAAAGCTAGTTCATTTTACAAGTTCGGGATGTGAAACCGTCTTCAACTTATGTTCGGTTATGTTGAACAGTCAAAACAGTGATTACACAGTCAATAAGTTTTATAATGCAAAAATCAGATCCTAATAAAAGAATTTAAAATCTGAAAAAATGTTAATAAATATAATCCCGACATACAAGGAGAAGATAATTTTTTGCTTATCTTCTATTTCAAAACAGAAAAAGATATTTTCAAAGGAAAATGTTTATTTTTTCAAAAGGATTCTATTTTAAATCTCCTAAACAAATATAAATTGAACTATTTAACTTTATAAATGAAGACAAGTCGGATATCCTAAATAGGTTTTTTTCAATCTCCTTTCCGTTACCAGATTTTACTAATTTGATAATAGAAGTTTTTCTTATCGAAAAACCAGATGACTTGCTTATGATGTCAACCCGGAATTTTTTAGATAAAGTCATCATTTGTCAAACTTGTTTGGTTGATGGGTTTGATAGGTTGTTTAAATTCATTTCGATTGTCAATTTTGTCCTTTACAAATTAATGGGTGAACTTTACCTTTTAAAAATTAAAATTGTGCTAAATAAACCTCATAAATTTAAATTAAGTTAAATAATTCCTAATTTTGATAAAATGCTTTATTATTATTTTTTCACCACGTTAGCATATTTGTATCACAATATTTCTTTTCATAGAGTATTTTATCAATCGAATTGACCCGATTTTTAATTTTTAAAAATGTAATTGATCCAATCGAATTATAAAGAACTAAATTGATTATTAGAACGAATTTAAAAGACATATTTAAATTTTTAGCCAACTTGCTTTACAAAATTTAAATATATAATATAATGTTAGACTAAGTTTCCATTTATTTAGAAAGAATAAGTTTCCATTTTATTTAAATTCTTTAAGGAAACAGCATCTTATAATGATAACAATGGTAAGTTTTTTTTTTTAATGCAATAACAATAGTAAGTTGGTCTTCTGACTTGTAAAAATCATGGAAATAGTAATAAAATTTTAATGAATTTTAAGTAATAAATCTAATTTCATTGCAAATATTTTTAAGGAAATATATTTGCAATGAAATTAGATTTATTACTTAAAATTCATTAAAATATTTAAAAAATTCCAATCTGTTACGGTATTACCTACCTTTAATATATAAAAAAACACCTAAATTTTTCAGGTTTTGCTAATTCCTCCTAACATTTTAAAAGCTTGAACTTGTAATTTTACTAACTAATAAAAATTTCATACCCTAAAATATTAATATGGACTAACAAAAAGGTTCCACCTTTTAATCAGATTCGTATGTTAATACTTGCCAGCCTCATTTGCCGTAAAATGAATGCTTGCAGGAACATCAGAGGAGACTAAGCAATAGTTGCATTGCTTTTGTTTTAACATCATATTTACTGTACATACAATGTGAAACAAGTCCCACAAACTTCCCAATGGATTCTTAAAATCTCAAAATCATATCATTAAAGCAGCAAGTTATCCATGAGTGAACCAAAAACTGACAAACATCAAACCACTTCCAGTTAGACATTCTATTTACAGCCCTATTAAAGCCCGAAAAACCATCTATTGAAGCATCTACATGTTACCATCTATTGAAGCATCTACATGTTTTACTTCTCCTAGGTTGCTCTGACGAGGTATAAACATCAAAACCACACAGGATCAAAGCCAGGGCAATGACAATCAGCCAAAAAAAAAAAACGAAAAAGAGCTGCTACCTCAAGTTAAATGCAGCTGGTGTTTTTCTTGTCAAGGCCGATATCTCCAACACCTTCAAGAACACGAAATACAGTAACTTTCAGCACAATGTCCCTCGATTTTAGCAACTCAAAGATACAAACGTCTCCTTCCCCCAAATTGTTCTCCAACGCGAATTCATACCATCCTTGGCCTATTTTAGCTTTACCTTCTCTGTAAAGGCATCGAACAAGCCACTGTTTCCCATTAGAAAACTGGAGTTTGATGAGTCCAGACACCCCGCATAGATGCTTCTCGGCAAAGACGGATGGCAAATGCTGCAAGGAAAATTGGAGTTGCATCTTATGTGAAGCATAGCATGATGTAAGACAAAATTTAAATATGACTAATGACTCACCACAATGCAACCCCTGTACAGGTATGATGGTCGCAGCACAACCATGCAGAAAGGGTTTATGGGCTCAAATGCTTTTGCTGCATTTATTGCCCTTTTTCTTTCTTCAGCTGTTGCAGTTCGCTTTCTTCCTGAGGCACTTTTGTAGAATCCAAAACTCATATCAAGTTCATCTTCTTGTTGAGTAGTTTGCTGCTGATCTACAGTTTAAATAGTTGAATCAATAAATGGCACGTATTTTCACTTCTTGATGTTTAACACGGTGGTGAGAAAATAAATCGAAGAACTTACTAGGATCAACTTTTAGCTTTTTCCTTCCACATTTTTTAGGTTGGTTTTGAATCTTGCCATCTGGACTACAGAGTTTCACATCATATGCAGAATTTTTATTATCAATTATGCTAAACTGAACATCAGCTTCCTGAGGCGCTTGATCAGCCACATCTGATGCACTAGCACCTGTTGATAAATGGAGCTCCCCTTCACCAGAAAAATTATGTACCTTAGACTCATTGAACAAATTCTGCAGCGCAGGTTTGCAACTTTTGCTAATTGTCACAGGTTTCACAAGTTTTTGTAATTTTTTGTCCAAAAATTCCCATCTCATATCATCTGCTGAATTTTGAACCTCACAAGCGTTAAACTTAACACCTACAGGTTGATGACGGTTTGCCCCACCATGCCCATTTGTGCATTCCTTAGGATTAGGTTTGCTAAAGATATTCTGACAGCTTTTGAACGTATTGTTTTGATGAACGTGCTCATCATCTTCCATTAATTTGACTACAGAATGCAGCTCCTTGTGATCATTGCTAGTCCCTTTCGTAGTGATTCGATGCTTTATCTCATAAGGTGTCAAAACATACATGTGAACACTAAAATTCGCATCTCCTTCATATTTGAAGAACAAGAAATGACCAATGCAAATGGAGTAATGCTCCACAAATTCATTCCAACCATTATACAACCATAGTTCGCGGTCAATTTCTCTTAGTGTCACGATCCATACTCTATCATTTGGGACGGTTAGTGTAGCAACACCTGAAAGTTCATGTCCATATTTCCTAACAAACTTCTTCGGGATTTTCTGCAGGTACAAAGAAAACTGTAACTCATACACGGCATCTGACATTAAATATGGATAGATGTTAAACTATCTTAAAGTTAAATTATCTTAAATAACGAAGTGTGGAAAAGAGTTTAAGACAAACCAAAATATATGGCTATCCTATTTAGTAGGAAATAGAATTAGAGAAAATATAAATAGACTTATGCTGCAAGCAGTGCCTAGTAGTATAATGCCCTTGTCTATTTTATGAGTTTATGTTAGTTTGAGATCACTTGAGGGAAGAGCTAGCAGACACATATGTTTAACCATAGTTTTTGCCCCGTTCAGACTCAAAACAAACAAGTAAAGTTTTGGATAATAAGGTAAAATTTAGGAGATGCATGCATGGACTTTTATTATATAGAAATGAATTATAATTTGAAGCTGCAACATACATATCTTAATTTACTGGAAGAACTGTATAAAGTTGGTCATAATCACTGTGAAGCAGGGAAACGAAGAACAAGAAAGAGAAGTTCCAAAAGGCTTGAGTTTCTGGAAAGCAAGTGTACCTAATTGCAAAATGATTAGCTAAACTACTCAAAGATACACCAGTCGCGGAACTAACAAGGATTGATTATATACGATACCAACAAATTGCACGTTAAAACCCATTAAGGAGACAGAAGAAGACAAAACTTAATAAACCCAAGAAAGATCAAAATTTGTCCAAAAAGACAGAAAACAAACACAAGAACAAAAACAACTTGACATTTCAATCTAGCCATGAGCCAAGAAAATGTACATCACACAAAAAATCTTGTTGATTAATTTCAACAAAAATCCTAATTTTGGCATCCAACACTAACAATTGTTTCATGCAAAACCAAAGTGTGCTTAACTTTGATAACATTTCTACAAAATCACTAAATAGTTATTCAAATAAAGCAGGATTTTCCATTTATAAAGAAAAAAATTAAAAAAGGTGCCACCTTTATAAACAGTCTTGTGTGTTGCAGCTTCCAAGTTCTTGAAGAAAGAGATAAAGATGAAAGCAGTAAGCAGTTACCAGTCTCTTTTCTTGTAGGATGGATGGGAGTAGTAGCTTATAGAAACTTCCACATTTCTTTGCCTGAGAACTTGACATCTCCTCACTTCTCAGCCGCCGGGAAAAAGTTCAGGTGGCGATCAGCAAGATTGTGCTCAGGGTCCATATAAAGGCGTGTCCCTACTCCGTCGTTAGTTGAAAGCTGGTCTAGCAAGTTGTCAGTAGAATTTGACAAATGCCGGGTTGGCCCGGATTTGGTTTCGTACTTGAGTGTCCGACCCGTCAATTAAGGTTTATAATTTTATGATTTTATCCAATATCAATACAAACAAAAGACTTATATGTATTTTTCAAAAAAAGAAAAGAAATGTATATGCATACTTTTTTTAAAAAAATAAAATATAAATAAATATAATTAGATTAAATAGGAATATCTTGTACCAACGTCCGTTGGTCGAAATGAATGACGATTCCGTATTCTTTAAGTATGTCTCAAGTTCGATTTGCAAATAAATTTCTGCAATATTTGATCCAGATTAATCATACCAATCGAATTTGGATCCTAATACTGCTAGTTTCACACAAAAAATAGGAATACCTTGGACAAGTTTAACCGGGGAAAAAAAATCCTTGCTACTCATTACCAAATTACTTTTTAACCCATAATTTGATCTAGATGTAACCGTAAGGTGAAACTTTGTAACCCATAATTTGATCTAGATGTAACCGTAAGGTGAAATTCAGGGATATCACGTAAAATAATTAAAGAAAATAAAAAAAAGATTTATAATTGTTGTTAAATTAACTTTAAAAATCAATGATGAATACATATTTATAAATTCCAACTCTTGCATAATGCAAATTTTATATGACAACTAAACCAAATATTGTATAGCTCTGGACTCTTTGAGTGACCTTAATTCAAGTAAAAAAAAAAACCCCGGTCATATAAAAAAGAGAAAAGGTAAAATATATGGGCTCAAAGGACTAAAAGTTCAGGTAGATTTGAGGATGAATATTGAAGAAAACTTCACGTTAGATAATTAAAGAAAATAAAAATGGTTCGTAATCACAATGAAATTAATTTAAAAATGGATTAGAGTATTTTGCAATATTAGTAAATTTACAAATATCAATTCCAATCCTTCAATCAAAGTACGCGTCGAAGTAAAAGAAGTAGTATAGATAAAAAGGCCAAATATTACAAAAATATCCCTTAAAATTTGTCAAAAATTTTAATTTATTTCTAAAATTTCATTTCGAATAATTTTATATCTCAAATTTAAAAATTAAGGTAATTTTACCCCTAAATTAATAGATCCACTAAATTGATTTTTTTTGTCAGTTAATACTGATTTAGCATTAGAATTGACACGTGGCATGTCAACTAATGACATGTTGGACGACAGGTGACACACATGTGACCTGTAGGATGACACACGGTGAACATATGCCTTGCACGTGACCTGTTTTTACCCAATTTCATCCTTCTATTTCTATCTCTTTCGATCGAAACCAGCTTTTCCCTTCTGTTCTTCTTTTCTTTCATTCCTTTCTTAGTTGCCAAACACATTCCTTAAGTTTTTAGGTTAATGCCTTATTTTTCCTATATTATGATGTATTTTCTCAACTTCTTCTTCTTCTTTTTCTCTTCTCTCTCTCTTTTCACACTCTTTTCAAAAGCAGAGTAACAAATTTCACTGTACAAAGCCAAACGTAAAGAGAGAAGAAGATAAAGGAGAGATAAAAACTTTCCACTACTAACAAAAAATGTCGCCGCCACATCCACCATAATCACAACAACCTCCACCAAGCACCAGCCAAAACGGCCACCGCGAGAAATGATAAAACAAGAGATCCGAGAAGGTACCCTAGTCACAAAGAAGTACTTCTCTACTTGCAAGATTTCGCTAGAGATTTCGAGCCGGAGGATTTGGTGAGAGTAAATACTGAGGTAGTTTATTGTGAGTTAGAAAAGGATAGTAAGAAATAGAGAGTTACGTCCAAAAAGAAAGGAGATTATGATGATGATTTTGATTCTTATGATGAAATTTATGATGTTGTTGTTGAAATTAGTCCTTGAAATTGCCATTGATGTCATAATATGGGATCAAAGTCCTTGAAATTACCTACAATCCTCTAGCAAATACTGAAAAGAAAAGGGATAAATTGGAACTAAAGACAATATAATTTGTTTGTCCAGCCGCTTTAATCGAAACTACGAACTGTCACATAAGATTGTAGGTAAAATTGTGATATCTGCTATAACAATCCTCCAGGTGGCTATCATTCAACTACAGCAACACAGTGAAAGAATTTCATCAAAAAAAGATATGCCACAAGAATAGGCCAGTCCTCCCTTCTTCTCGCCACCAATGTGAAGCTACGATTTTCTGTTAGGTGTTTAAGTGAGAAAACCATGAAAAACTATGAAGAACTACAATAATTCATAGCATGAAGAAGATGAGCAACATCTTGAAATCCTAAAGGCAGTAGCACAGGCATGGCATTGCCACTTAGATGGTCCCCAACAGCTCTAGGTTTATTGCCAAAATTTCCAACCCAAGCCCTCTCGATTCAAGCTTGAAGCCATCAACAACTCATTCACTAAGAAGATTGTTCCCACTGGGAACTGGGATTTTAGCCGCTCATTGTTGGACTCTTGTGAGATAGTAAGCATGGCCACAAGGTTAGAAAGAGGCCTAGTTTTAGATGATCCAATTTGTTTCAACGACAGCAAATCAACTTCTTCACAGTGTTCTGCTCCACCAAGGCAATCTTAGAATTCGAAACCACATTATTAGAATAAGAAGAATTTAAGAAAATCAATGGCAAATTGAAATCTCCCCCCCTTCTCATCTGACCTCACCGAAAATAGGAGGAAAGAATCACTGGTTTCGATCGAGTGAGAGACAGAGGGAATGAAGGAATTAGGAGTCACATGATGGGCACGTGGTTGCCACATGTCATCCTACGTGTCACATGTACGACACGTGTCGTTTTACATGTAGTTAGTTAGTATATTACATGTCAATTTTAGTGTTATGTGAACAGTTAATTGACAAAAAAAATTAATAAATATGTTAATTTAGGGATAAAGTTGCTCCAATTTTTAAATTCGAGAGATAAAATTATTAGAAACCAAACTTTAAAAAGAAAATTATACTTTTTAAAAAATTTTAAGAATATTTTTGCACCTTTAAGAAGAAAATCATACTTTTTAAAAAATTTTAAGAATATTTTTGCACATTTGGCCTGAATTAAAAAGTAGAATTGAATCTTTGGCACTAAAACAAATTACAACAATAAATATTAGTTTTTAATTTTTATTATTATGTCTAATTTCAGAGTAGATTCCTCCTCGGCATCCATACATTGATATTGCTTCGCCTCAACAACCGTGTTCCACTCCGAATTATGTAGCATAGTGTTGTAAAATTATTTAAAAATACCTCAATTTTCTAAATATTTTTTAGAACAGACATTATTTATTAAAAAATCCGATAAATTATGATTAAGCGAAACTTAAATGGAAAAAGAAAAACCATGTGCCCTGCACCCACGGCTTTAAAATGAGCTACTTTTTTATTTTTATAACCAATGATTAAAATTACGGCCCCGGCATCTTTGTCAATTCATCCTTTATAAAAGTCTTATTTAAGTTACATAAGCTGCCTGGAATTTAATATTCAAGTAAAATTACAATACTTCAGCTTCTCCACATATTACAGTACATCCAACTTTGCCAGTTCTTCCCAAAAAAAAAATTCATGGAGTTATTATTAAAAATATTAATCAGTTTAAAACAACAAATCATATTTATTAAAGAACAAAGAAAGTAGAATATAAAGTAATCAACAGTTTATGATAAATTATGCCTTGCCCCATCTAACTAAGCATAGTCAGGGTATTTATCAGAATCGAAAGGTAACAAAAATTTGGCTCTGCAATTAAACCCATGTATACTTGCAGAGGAACATCAGGCAATAGTTGCGTTGCATTACTTCCGTTTTAACATCATATTTACTGTATATACAATGTCAAACCAGTTCCACAAACTTTCTGACTAATTCTTAAAATCTCATAATCACAACATTGGAGCAGCAAGCTATCCATGAGTGAACCCAAAAACTGAAAAACATCAAAACCCATTGTACTGGCAGTGAATTAAACCTAAAATCTGTTGTTGTCGTCCAGTTAAAATATCACTTGATTGGACATTCTATTTACAGCCCTAGTAAAGCCACAAAAATATCTAAACAATGGATACTTCTGCTAGGTTGCTCTGAAGAGTTATCAACATCAAACAACACAGGATGAAAACCAGAGCAATCACAATCACCCAAAGGAAAGAGTTGCTTGACAAAGTTCATTAATTCAGAAATTTACCAGCCTCGTACTGTTATCATGTTTAATGCAGCTGATGGTTTTCTTTGTCAAGGTCGATGCATTCGTTCAACACCTTCAAGAACATGAAAAACAGTAACTTTCAGCACAATGTCCCTTGACTTTAGCAGCTCAAAAATACAAACGTCTCCTTCCCCCAAATTGTTCTCCAATGTGAATTCATACCACCCTTGGCTTAACTTAGCTCTACCACCTCGGTAAAGGCATCGGACAGGCCACTGTTTCCCATCAGTAAACTGAAGTTTGATGAATCCTGAAACCCCATTTAGATGCTTCTCTGCAAAGCAGGATGGCAAATACTGCAAAGAGAAATGGAGTTGCATCTCATGTGAAGTGGAGCTTTGAATAAACAAACACTTGCATAGTAAAGCTAATATATGTAATGACTCACCATAATGCAACCCCTGTATAGGTATGATGGTCGTAGCACAACCCTGCAGAAAGGATTAATAGGCTCAAATGCTTTGGCTGCATTTATTGCCCTCTCTCTTTCTTCAGCTGTCACAGTTCGCTTTCTTGCTGAAGCACTTTCATAAAATCTGAAACGCATATCAACTTCATCTTCTCGCTGAGTACTTAGCTGCTGATCTGCAGTTTAATTGAATCAATAAATGTTAAGGATTTTCAAGTACTGAATTTTAACCAGATGACCTGAAGATATAACTTCAAAGAACTTACCAGGTTCTGGTTTTAGCCTTTTCCTTCCACGCTTTTTAGGTTGTTTTTGTTGTATTTCACCCTCTGGACTAAAGAATTTCACAGCATCTGCAGAATTTTTATGCTCCATTGTGCTAAACTGAACAGCAGATTCCCGAGTAGCCCGATCAGCAGCATGTGATATACTAGCACCCTTTGATAATTGGGGATTCCCTTCACCAGACCAATTTATGTAGTTAAGTTTAGACTCATTGAACAAATTCTGCAATGCTGGAGGATTGTTACTTTTGTTAATTGTCATTTGATCAAGACGTTCATCAAAAACCTTACTTTTCATAGAATTTTGAACAAAGCATGGTGATGAGGAGCTCAAATGTTCAATAAAGTCTTCATCTTCCATCTCTTCAAATGCGAGATATCTTCTTCCACTTAGGGCATTAGATTGATAGTTTATTTCAGCAGTAGACAAATTGAATATATGAACTGTGAAAACTGCATGTCCTTCATATCTGAAGACTAAAAAGTACCCAACACGTATAGAGTAACGTTCCATAAATTCCTGCCATCCTTCATGAAACCAAAATTTGTCATCAGCTTTTATTAATCCTACAGGCCACACAGGACCTCCAGGAACACTGAGTCTCCCAAAAGCAGACAAGTCATTTCCAAATTTTTTGACAAAATTATCAGGGATTCTCTGCATGTAAAAAGGATAAATACATAATAAATAGTAAAAATTAGACTCCATGATCCAATATTGCAAAAAAAGAACACAGAAACATGAATTTGTTTTATCTGTCCATAATAACTATTAAGTGAAGTAGAATTATTTACAAATATATCAGCACATAAAAGAGGCTTGCTACTTCTTTTAGCAAATACCAAAAGGGATACAAAGTACAAGCACCTAACAGTAAAATTGATTAAGTGAAAACAACCCGAAGAAGAGCACCAAAGCTCATTCACCAGATTTCATATACTGTGTCACGAAAATGTTAGTGTCTTCAAGTAGAACTAATACACAATTGTTGCCAATGGCAGATTGATCAGTTCACCATCAAAAGCACATCTTAAATGTTGACTATCAACTAAGTATTCCACGATCTCATGAATCTAAAATGTGGGATCTCAACTGAGCATCCTTCTGTGACTTCACAAATCTACATTGTTCAATCTCAACTAAGCATTCCTTCACGACTGTGAATCTAAAATATGGGATGTCAACTAAACATCCCTTGAGACTGCATGAATCTAAAATGTGGGATCTCAACGTGCAGCAAATTAATCAATTGCAGACTGCATTTGGTTACTTACTTTTCCACATTACGTTTACTTGCAAAACTAATCCAAAAGAATTGTGAATAAATCCATCTCTGGGAGGATTGTGAGGTGAAATATAGATGACGCACCTAAATGGAAAACTTTCAAGATTCTCAAATGGAACATGGAGGACAGATACAGCATCAAACAATAGTGATACTACTTGTCAGGTTCTCTAAGAAATCTCGGAAAAATCTGAACAGAGTAAGAATTACGATGATAATCCCAACAGGGTACATTAAGATTTCACCATTCCTTTCTGAGAAATCAGACGACTCTGTCACAAATCTGTAGTTCTGAATTATATTTAAGTTGAAGTTGAAGAGGCTATCATAAACAGTGAAAAATAAAACCCATAACAAGAAGACGGCCAAAAGAATTTATGCCAAAGATTAAGCATAAAATACAAAAAGTAAACTGAAAGAACTGAGCTAAGCTAATAATACGCCTGGGCCAAAAAGAAGAAATTACCAAGATACGTGGGAGAAGAAACCCAAATTGGTTTGGCACTTAGATCAAACAAAAATTAGGGGTTTCCGCCAAATCTTAAAATAACCATACAATACAAGTAAAAGAAAAGAAAATCTACACAATTGAGTACCCTCTTTACTTAATCATCAAAACATTACATGTTGATCAGCAAAAACAAATTGGGGTTTAATATTATCACTTTGCTACTAAAACTCTTAGGCTTTATAAAAATCCTGCATACAAAATAAACCCAGATGCACATATATTCACACTAAAAGCACGCCAGAAAAGCTAAGAATCAAATCGTGTACGAAGGAAAAAAAATAGAAATGAAAAAAAGAAAGAAATGAAGAAGAGAGGAAAAAGGAGAGGACTTGGGATACCAGTTTCCTGTCTCTAACGGTATTGGAGAGAATTAGCTTGTGAAAATAAGGTCTAGGCATATTGGGGGAATTTTTGGATATAAGGTGATTATGGGTAATACAAAGGAGAGAGAAAGAGAAGGTCAATTAGATCATGATATGATGATAAGACCCCTAATTGAATTGAAAGAGAAGTTCTTTGCTTTCAGATCTATTTCTCCTCTCTTTCTTCTACTCTTTCACCACTGGTTTTAGTCAAACCCAGCCCCTTAAAACCTACCCCAAAAAAAACAAATCAACTTGACCTAAAAAGTTGAACGAGTTCAGCTGTCTCATTGACCCAGCAGCTCAAATCGCTGTCACTCAACCTAACTCGGTTACCAACTCAGAACTGGAAATTAATTTTTGATTTTAAGGATAATATCGGCTAATGATTAAGAAATCTTATTGTGGTACTTTGTTGTACTTTCCATTATTTTCTTTCTCACAGCAAATTAATACTTATTTTTTTTTATTTTGGATTTTGTATATTAATTATTTATAGTGACAAAATTCAGGAGTCCGTGGTGGTCCGATCTATCTAAGGTTTTAATCATGGTTATTAAAACCGGACCGGACCGGGCGTTTCTGGTCCGGTTGGTTCAATGAATGAAAACCGGATTGGATAAAAACCGGGAAATACTGTTTCAAACCGCCAAAAACCGGTTGAACCGGAATAAACGGGAAAAACCGAGTTAAATAATAAAAACCGGTTTGATTTTAAAAAAACCAACTTTTTGTCCAAAATATTTATACAATATTATTTTTTCTGGAAAAAAATAAAATTATAAATTCAAAATAATTAAAATTCAAACAATTTAATGAATTTTTTATAAATAAAATAAAATTTTATAATTTATATTTGAAGAATTTCTTTAAAAATTTACATTTTTTTATTATATTTATCTTAAATTTTTATTATAAATGTTGAATGACTTGAAAATATAATCCTATTGTTAATGTTTGATGATAAATATATTTTTCTAAACTATTTTTAATTTTTTTATAAAGTGATATTTTCATAATATTTATATAAAACTTAAAAAATAATATATTTTTTAAAAAATGAAAAAAACCTGGTTGAACCTCAAAAACCGGTCAAACCATGAATCCTTAAGTTTTTCGGTTCGTTATTCGATCCGGTTTTAATAACATTGGTTTTAATCAAAGAAATTACCCTTTAAATGAGTAAGCTTAAGCCAGCTCACAGAGAGTTGTGGCAACTAAATAATTTAATTCTTCACCCAATTGGTCTGACCAGCGGTTTCAGGTTTTGCAGAAATCTATCCCTTCCGCATCTCCCAACCACCCCATTTTAATAAATTTTTTTCCATCAGCCCCATTTTTATAAATAATTATTTAAATAACATTATTTAAAAAATTGTCCCAAAATTGGTTAGGGCGGGTGGAGGATTTTGGGATGGCCCACAAATAATTCCACCTCATTTCCTTCATTTATTCCCCCTTCGTTTAGGTCGCGGTTCCAATGACACGTGGCAATCCAGGGTGGACTATAGGACCATACCTAAAAAAACCACCTGGTCCAACAAACCTGAATCAATTATGGCCATTTAATTATCCAAACCCTTCTCGCCCTTTACACTCAGTGCACATCAATAAAATCACTTAATTAATATTTATTTATAAAATTTTTATTATAATTTACTAAAAATATATTTTTAGAAATCCATCAAAGGTATAATTTTTTTTTTTGAAAAAAATATACAAAACTGCATTATATATATTGAAAATGAAAAAATAAAAGAAAAAGCTAAGCATAATGTATTAATGCGTACTAAATGCTTAAATGAAGGAAAAGAATTAGCTATTTAGCTTTCTCCATCTGTTTATCACTCCTAATGATGGTATATTTTTACTCTGTTAATTATTTTATTTTTTATGCACCTAATGAAATAGAAAAATATATAATTAATTAAAAATAGATTTAATTAATTTCATATTCTTTCCTAAAAATAGATTTAATATAGATCAATAAGAAATAAAATAATTATAATGGAATCCACATGTTTTACTTCCCGCAGCTTTAGCAGTTTCCAAAGAAACCGAAGAAAAACCATTAAAAATTTTATTAATTCATCTGTAATTAGGTTCGGCTTCCGGTCTCTAATATCACAAAAATCATCAAAGGTAAACCTTTTTTGTTTATTTATTTTGGTTTTTATAGCATTTCTTTGAATTTAAATCTATGTTCTTGATTCTTCAGTAATTAACACATAAATTTAATGTGAGATTATGCAGAAAATGAAGAAATATAAAAATATAAGATGGATGATGATGATAATGATAACGGTGATGGAGATGATTTTAATGGCAAAAGCAGCTGATACAAACGATGCATATAGCCCATGTATGGATGCAAAAGTACAGAGAATGGATGGTTTCACATTGGGCTTCGCATTCTCAGCGAAGGAGTCTTTCTTTTTAGATAATGTTCAACTTTCTCCATGTGATAATCGTCTTGCTTTGCCTGCCAAAATGGCAAAGCATGCCGTCTTTAGGCCTTATGTTGATGAGATTTCTTTGCTTACCATCAATTCCACTGACTTTAATCCGGTATGTAATCCAAACCGTTACCTCCCACACACTCCTAATGCTTGCCATGTTTCTTTATCAATGTTATACCCCTTTATTATATATTACAATTTATCCAATTTTGAAACGAAAATTTAAAAAGGTGTTTATTGAAAAATAAAATAAAATGAATACATGGTTTATTATGGCTTCATTCTTAATTTTGGTCGACATGCATGCATATTTAAGGGAGCAAATGGTGGCCATATGGTGGCATTTGCAGGAAGGAAATATGCAGCAAGATCACTTCCAGTTATGGTTGCTGATCTTAATAATATGATCATTACTAGCTTCACTCTGGTATATGCATCAAATTACCCTGCCTTTTTCTTTTGTTCTTTGAATTCGCTTTTCTCTCAATCTATAAAATTGATTTCTTTTATATAACAGGTCCTTGAATTCCAAAAGGGTACACTTAATAACTTGTACTGGAAGAGTTCTGGGTGTTTTTCATGCTCTAAAGAATTTGTTTGTATTGATGGCAAAGACTGCGCAATTCCAAGCTCGAAGTGTACCAATAATGGTGGCCCTATTGACTGCAGTTTAGGCATACAGTTAACATTCTCAGGTACTGACAAGAATCTTGAATCCCTCAACTCATGGTACGAGGTGTCCAATCTCCGGCGACACTCGCTCTATGGATTATACTCTGGTTTTGTGGGTCAATTCGCTAAGCCATTCTAAGAACTATTTTCTTTGCTCTGGTTTGAAGGTGGCATGTTATTGCCCTGCTGTGTGAGAACAGGCAACCCATGATCATGTATGTTAGTAGCTAAATACAGTTAATCGTCATTTTCTCAGTCAATATATAGACCATGTACTGCAATGCTAAAAAATTTAGTGCCTAGGCAGAAAAAAAGTTGTACTCCTAAGAACATATCAGGTGAAGTAGTTCATTAACTCGTCAATGAAACAACAAAAGCTACACATATTGCCAATGATAGCACCTAGAAACCAAAATCACTAGCCAAAAGGGCTGCTAGCACAAATAACTTCCTATGCGTTTCTCTATTCATGTAAAACTGCACAAAATTGGACCCCTTAGTGGAGTCCTTACAGATAAATATGGAAGCCTTTATCTTGAAGAGTAGCAAATCTCTAGCCAGGTTCTTGTAGGATTAGACACCAACCTATTCTGTAAGTTCATTTCTGAGCATTGTAACTTACATCTGATGTTGTCTTTTCATTCAAAGCATCATCATCAAAACTGTTGTCTGTCTTTTCTTTGACATCATCACCATCAACCGTGTCATCACCATTCTCCTCATTGATGGTAACATACTTAGTAGCATCAGAACAGTGCACTTCCTTCTCCTCTTCTTCTATCTCAGCTTCAAGATCAGGAAAACTAGCTTGGTTCTCAAGCTGTGATGTTTTATCTAACGAGGGCAATTCATTTCCTTCAGAGTCCAAAATTTCAACATCAATGGCTTCTATCTGTCGGGTTTCAATTAGATAATGTGCCACAGACTTGAAGCCCAGTGCTGCAACCTAAAAAAGTGAACCAAAATTTGTCATTTCAAGCTCAATGCTATTTTAATATTTAGCATCCTGTTGTTATTATTGAAAAATGATGAAACAAGAGGCATCTGTTTGAAGTTACAACTGAAAACCTAGGAAACAGAAAAGAAAAGGCAAGCAAAAGGTAGGTAAAGAATGTATCTAGCATAGTGTTATGAAGTAAATATATGATACTTGCGCTTTTCACAGACATAAGATTGAGAGAGTACTGGACCTTTCTATAGATAGAACCGGTAGGTGCCCACCCTTTAGCCTTCCGGCAAAGACTGCAGTTGCAAATGCCTCGACAAACAGGGCAAATCCAATCTGGGTTCTCAAGGACTTCAATCACATTCTCTCCATATCTGTATAGGACGGGAATAAATTTGACCCAATTCAAACACTCATTTCTATGAAGAATTATTTCAGACATGAATACATCCAAATTCTTGTGACATACTCTAGAGGGAAACTGTTTTGCCGATATTATTTCAGATGATCATATTTGTACTCATCAATCAAGTTTCATGATCAAAATTGGTATGTCTAATCAATCAGATAAGCAACAAACTTGGAGCGTGTGAAAGGAAATAGAGAAGCCATTATGACCCTCTCATTTAAGGTTTCTTACTTTTATGATTTATGTGGTAGCCCTTTTTTCTTGCAAGTCATAACGAAGGTCGTTTATTGAAATAAATATGAGAACAAGAATTGCGATAAACTATAAGGTTTTCGGCAGAACTCGCTGAACAAGCCCCTCAGAGTCACTTTACGATCGTGAATTACTTCATATCAAACTGATATGAGACATCCACAGGCAAAGAAATGAGGCGGAAAGTGCCAAATGAACAAAGGAAATCTTTAGTTTATAAAATGAGAATAAATACAAATACCTCATATATAAGCAGTCTCCACAAAATTGACCTTGGACCAATTTGCAACTGCTACAATGGGTATGATGCCCCAGAGTTTTTTGCCTGCAAAGGTGGATGCTGTTTCTAAGCTTTGTTTATCAGGTACAAAAGTAAATAACAGCTTCTATTGAAAATTATGAATCTTGTCAAGGTTCTTGCATGGAAATATAAGGATCTTCAGCAGCAAAAATGTGCTAAAGACTCGAATTCTATATATTTATTTGGTCAAGGACAATCGCGTATGAAAGCTCATAAGAATTTAACAGATGTGTCATTTCCATATCAACATCTATTTAGGTTTCATCAAAACTATCACAGCTATGGAAAAGGAATACAATAATGTTTAGAATCCTAAAACACTAGCGTTTATATGATTCTCCTGAATCAAGTCTTAGTTAAAAAAGGAGGCAACTATGAAACAAGAAGTTGGAATGAGTTTTGATAAAGAAATTTGCATTAACATTCCTTCAGAAAAGGTTGGGAAGAGTAGAGCAGTTGCGCAAATTATTATAATACACCAAAAACATAATATTAGGCACACTGGTCCCCGATATGTGTAGGATCTACATGTAATATAGAGAAAAACCAAATAAGTTAGGAACAATGTCCCCAAGGAATAATACACCTAACAAAAAGAAAAAGCACTACGGAAGAGTGTGGTCTACTAACAAGTTTCAACAGCTTTCCTCGGCAATTTATCTCAAATATGGTGGCTCGCTTAAAATGAAGTACTTGTGGACTTCATGAAGGCCAAGGCTGACAATATGCAAGTCATTAAAAAGTAAAAGGGTCCGAATATCACCTAGGTTCCACCCCATTTGAGGTAAAGCTGGTTTTACATGTTATAAAGATTTATAAACAACTTTTCAGTATTATTTACTGATTATGGCAATCAATGGTGCATGTGTTTTCCTTTAGGGTAAGAATATTGGAAAGTAGGCTTCCTTAGTATCTCCTGACAAACAAAACAAGGGGATGAAATTGAGAAAATAGGAAATAGGAAACTTAATCTGCAAAATTAGATTAAATGAAGACAAAAACCGATCACCTGCATTGATGGCATGTTTCTCCCTTCTCTGGATCATATATGCGCTTTCCATCCTCGCCATATCCATCCACAAACAAAGTCCAAGTTGTCTTACAATCACCCAAAAGTTTCTTATGTTCTTCATCATATACCTCTGGCTTAGGACCTTCTTTTATCCTAATCTCTAAAACCTTGGATGACTCTTTGTTTGTCTTAGTGAAGTATACCGAATAGCTAACTGGAGTCATACTCCTCAACCTAAAATCCAGATAACACCAAAACACAATTATATATATATATATATATATATATATAACCACCCTCAAATGTAGCATAATGTCATTAACCATATTATCCCTGTATCTTTATATGATTGGCAAGAAAAGGCTGGCAAAGAAAGCAAATTGGTGTTCTGCTCCACAATGCAGAGTTATTCGCTGCTCTAATCACTTCAGTTATTTATCATTTCATTTTTTTAATATATATTTTAAGATTAGTTAGTGAGAGAGAGGGGAGTGGAACAATTGCTAAAATGGAGTTCGAAACTTCCAAATCCCACAATAGAATGATGTATCCATATGGGCTTTTGTTTTTCCATCTTTATATTCAATTAAGGATCAGCCTTCGCCAATTTTTATCCTTCATGCTTCAGAAAGCCTTAGCAGTCAGCAGGGACATCATTTCACTTTTAGGAATTGAATAACATAATAAACAACATGCTCTGCCACTGGATCCTAATTTCCTCCAAATTTATTTAGCCTCGGCTTAAAACCCAAAAATCTAAAACACAGGAAAATCTTTTTCTACAGCAGCTAAATCAAATAAAGCAGTCAGCAACTTCTTACATTTCCAAGTTACCAAAAGGGGGCAAAACAAAGCTTACGCAAGTCAATATTCTCTCTCTCTCCATTTTTTTTCCCACAACCAAAAGGACTAAAATTTTACATAAACAAGCAGAGAAAAGAAAAACATTTCAGAAAGGGAAAATAAATAGACCTGGATGAACGCCTTGGGCTGGTAGACAGGGGTAAAGACATGGGAGGCTTCTTGTGAGTTGAAACGTTTCGAGAGGTTTTTCTGGTTGGAGTAGGCTTAGAGTTGAGCTTGAAAGAAAGGTCGAAAATCCCTAACTTCTGCATTCTCTCCTTGTTTTCTTTGATTCTCTGCTCTCTGAACGCCTCATAACCGGAACCTATTCCGCTTCCGTTTTCATTTTTAACGTCGGTACCGGCGGTGCCTCCATCAATTCTCTTTCTTCTTCTCGACGCCATTGCTTGCTTTCCTAAATCTCTCTCCCTCTCTCTCCGCAGAGCGCAGAGAGTGTCCAGTGAAGAAAAGAAAATGGAGGGATTTCAGGTGGCGGGAAATCGGGTACACAAGAGTGTTGTAACTAACATAGAAAACGCGCGATGGGACCGTTGTCTCGACTCCCGATATTGAATAATTATATATTTCTATATTTCCTTTTTACTTTTATTTATTTATTTATTCTTTTTTTTTTTTGGAACAAGTATTTCTGAAATTTCTGGACCTACTTAATGAAAAATATATTCCCTGCCATTTTCTTTTGTTACAAAATACAAATTATTATATCACTTGCCATAAATTCATTACTTCCCCTTCCATATTAACTATTATTTTTTTCTTTTATATTTCACATATATTAAAATAATTATTAATTTTTTATCGATTTTATCAAATAATACTTTTAAAAATATAGAAAATATGTTTAAAGAAAATAAAAAAATTAATTAAAATATTAATGTATTGTTGATAATTAATATAAGAATAAAATTGAAATAAATGAGATAAATATTATATTAATTTTATAGAGTAGTATTTTAGATGTAACAAAATTTTATTAAAAAAAACTAACACTTAACTTAGAATGGAAAGTCATATATAGTAAATTTTTATTGTATTTATATTTAATGATTCTTTCTTAGCATATTTAATGTTATTAATTAAAAATGACATTTTTAATTTCACAATTACTTTTTATTTTTCAAATTACTACTCCCTCCATTCCATAAAAGGTTATTTTTTATATTTTATTTTGTCACGTTTAAAATGTTATTTTCGAAATTTAAGTAATACGTTTACATATATACCCTTATTTATTATATATTTTATTAAATATTTTTCTTTCTTTTCGCTCTCTACTTTTAATTAAAATTAAATAAAATTCTTAAAAATATAAAAGGATATTTTTGTCAATAACTATAATTTTTATAAAATTGAGATAATTTAATTATTTACTTAATTTTCGTGAAAAATAAAAAATTAATTTTTAAAATGGGACGGAGTACTATTTGTTGAAAATTACTTTGAAATTAAAATTTGATATTATTCCAAACCCACTATAATACAATAATTAAAAAAAAAACTAGAGTACCTTATTTTTATATTAAAAAATTAACAATTAACAAAATTACTCTTTTCCAATTTTAAGTATTTCATTTAATTGGAGTATTTAATAAAACAAACAGCACATCAAAAATAAGAATTAGCATAGAAGTTTTTTTCTCAAATTTTAAAAAGACATTTAAATTGGAATAAAAACAAATAGTAAACTAACACTAAAGTGGGATAGTGAAAGTAATTACAACCATTTTAAATGAAAATTAACCAACCTTAGATAACTAATTAATTAAACGATCAATCTCCTATTAGCAAATAAATAATTAAGATGATTGAAAAATTTTAATCTTATAAAAATATATTAGTAATTGATTAAAATATCTTTTTGTAATTTTAAGCATTTTATTTAATTTAACATAAAACTAAATTTAAATTTAAATTTATTATTATATTAAATTTAAATGCATCAAATTTTTAAATACATATGTTATCAAGGATGTAACTTTAACTAAAGATAGAGAAATGATAAAAGAAAAAAAAAAGTATTTAATAAAGATAAAAATAATTGTATATAATAAATATGGATAAAAATATAAATTTTTTATTAATATTTTTTCAAATTTATAAAGAGATACTTAAAAGTGAAATAAAGTCAAGCACCAAAATTCATCACTAAGTTAAAATGGAATAAATATATAAAATAAAGAAAAAATCCTCCTTGTTCTCCGGACAGTCTACTCTCGAAAACCAAATCAAAACAAAACATTCAGAATGTTCTGCTCCAAATAAAATAATACAATTACGATACCCAATTCCATTTAAAACAGTGTCACCCTTGGTTAATCCCTCAAGCTAGTATTTGTTAATCTTGAAAATATTGAAACGAAAATAAAATAAAATTATTTTAATTTTTACAATATTTTCAAATATTTATTAAAAAAAATAAATTCTACCAAAAAAAATTAATATTCTATATCTTAAAAAATCAAAATATGCATATCTTGATACATGACCAAAATATGCATTCATGCATTTTATTAAATAAAAAATAATTAAAAATTTAAAAATATATATTTTTCATTAATTTCAAAAAATTTAACAAAAAAAAATTGAAATATTTTTCAAACTTATTTTGACTATTTATTCAAAAAATATTAGATTTATCTTAAAATTTTTTATCCGTATCAATTTAACAAACATTATCTAAGAATGTTAAATGGACATTTGTTAGAAGTCCATGTACCTACAGGAAGAGTGTTATAACATAGCAAATTTCTTTACCATTTATTAAAGGGATCTTTTTATTTCTACCCAGTTTTAAACTTTCATTTTCAAATATACCATTTTTGTTAAAGACAAAAGACTTTATCTTTGGCAAAGTTTCTTTTTAATCCTTCAATTTTGTTGTCTTTTAAGTTCATTTTTTATTGTTATTAATGTTATTCTAATTTTTACAATTAATTTTTTTTTATGCATTTCTTGTAAAGATGTTTGTCTAAAATTTTCTGGTAACTAGTTTTGTGCTTGATATTCATTTTCATTATTATATAAAGCTTCAAGTTGTTCATTCAGTTCTGTTATTATTTCATTTATATTTTTTATAGAATTTAAATTTAACATACTTAAATATTCTCCAAATTTTTCTATTATACTTGCCATTTTATTTTTAAAGTTTGTAGATTTTGTTTAGAAAATTTTAGATCATTTATTAATAATTTTATTATATCTCAATTTATTTTTATTTTCTTTAGATAGTTTATTCTTTCTATTAATTTTGTTATATATTTTTCTTGTTTTATAATTTCGTATTCATAATCCATATATTATTTATTCTATAATTTGAATAGCTAAATTTATATCATTTTTTATTTTATCTAAATCTATTTCTAATTCATTTTTTATTGCAATTAATTCTTCTTTTATTTCTTGTAGTCTAGGCAGTTTATAATCATCATTAATGTTATTTATTTCCATATATGTATATTCATTTCTTGCTTTTTTAATTTTTTTTCTATAATATTTTATTTTTCCTGTTATTTCATAAAAAGATTTTATCATTTTATCTATAGTTTCTTTAATGATAAAACTTACTATATATGATATTTTGATTTTAATTATTTATATAAGGCTCTGATACCAATAAAGGTCGAAATTTGTTACGGATCGTTTTCATAAAAAAAAAATTAAACAATCAATCTGATTATAGTAAGTAATTTTAATATATAGTTGTTATTTTACTTTTATTTATGTAAAGGTACGTGGCAGAAGACCATGATAATAAATTATCCTTTGAAAATCAGTAGCCCGCAGGTTTATTTTACAGCCAATATACCTTATATTTAATTTCTTCTTCTTCTTCTAAAATTACTATTATTTGTATTTCTATTTATTTCTTGACAAGTTTCTATTATTTCGGATATAATAGTATTTTTTACAACATTATCTTTGAATAAGTTATCAATAATTTGAGTTTTTGTATTCTCTTCTAAATTTGTAGCTCCTATTATATCTAAATTTTGTTAAAAATTAAGATTTATAGTATTTTTTACTGTATTCATATCTTCTATTACTTGATTTATTTCTCTTTCTTCACTTAAATCTTTCGAATTTAGATAATTAAATATATTCATCCTAAAGAAATTTTATTCATTTTATTCTTAATCATTTGAATTCTAAATTTATTTACTTCAAGCATATATTTTAAATTTTCTATTCTTTCTTCTATATTATAAGTAGATTTTAAATTACAATTTTCAATAAGATTATATATTATTTCTTTTTGTTTTAATTGTACTTTTATTAAACGATTATATCTATGTATATCATTTATTGTTGTTTGTAAACGACTAATTAGTTTCTTTAATTTTTCCATTAGAACTAGAACAGTTTAAACAATTTCATGTTTTAAAAGTATTCTTTCTTTTCACCTGTTCCTCAGCATGCAAAATCCAAAACTAAGAAATAGATTTGAAAATTATAACCATAACTAACAGAGATTAGGGTTTCGTTATACCTTTAAATCTCCTTCAGTGGTCTACTATGCTTCCTTCAATGCTGCTAGACTTCTGTTATCAACGATTTCTGATAACAGTCCACCCTTAGACAGTTGACGTTCCGAGTTAAGCTGAGCTTCTCCAAACTTGTACTTTCCTTGCCCTATTTCACCTGAACACAGGCTTGGTAACACCAGGAGAGACTACTGAACAGTATTCAACTAACAGCAAAGTTGTAAACATGTGAATTTTCTGATGAGGATTTGTGATAAACGAGTGATCTAACTCTCATAGTATATCGAAAATAATTTTCTATATTTTTTATTGGATTGCAAATCCTAAGTACTATGATTACTCAGAAAGAAAGATTTCTGGAATTAGAATTTCATTTCTGAATAAAAAGATTACAAAAGATAAGCAGGCTAAAAGCTTTTTTGAGAGAACTCAAGCTTAGAGCTTTCAGCCTTGCTTATACCAGTACATGAATGGATTTTTATAGAGGTTGAATCCTACCTCTATTGCATTATTGAACTACATTATTATAATCGATTATTGCTCTATTAGGTCATTGCTTAATTTTACATTTCTATTTTCTTTCTTTAATTATTTCTTGATTTTCTTCAGAGGGAGTCCAGCTCCACTAAATCTTGTCGCATGCTTTTGCTTTCGACTGGAGATTCCTTTTTTATCTGCTTTTTGAAAAGTTTTTTGATTGTATCTGCCATTGGTAAGCTGCCTTCAATTATTGTATCGAGATATCCTTTAAGAAGATATTTCTGGTGCCATTCTGTCGAGGGATTGGTGACCAAAATATTATCTTGAAAAATAGTATAATATTTTTTAGTATCCATCAAAATTTCTCTTAGTCCACGAATATTTGCTTCAATAGTCTTCATCCTCATTTCTGAAATATTTTTAAGGATTAATGGGTGTAAAATAAAAGTCTTCTGTTCATCTGGAATAAGTTCCTGTCTGGTAGTTCCCATTCTGATGAAGGTTTCTATAGGAATTTCAACATTCTTAACATCATCCCATTCAGAAATAATGCTAAAAATACGAACATAAATTTTATTGAGTTTGGTAATTTCATTAAAAATTTTAATTTGAGACTTGATTGTTGTTGGGAGTTGTTGTACTTCTTCTAAGTTTTCTCCAGGATAAATGGTGTGAACTAGTCCAAAACGATAAAGTTTTTGAACTATTTTTGGGTCTGCTCCTTTTCTGATGATTGCTTTGTTGTATGTTCCGTTGATCGGAATAGTGCTAATTTCAATTGCATTAGTAACTTTTGCTAAATATTGCAGAACTTTAAAAAAGTCTGCTTCCCATTGCTTCCGAATTTCTTTATTATTTAAATGAGATCTCTCATCATCATTCCATTGCTGAGATGATAATGAAATATCTTTGGGAGTTATCAATCGAAAATTAATATTTCCAATTGAAGGAATTCCCATATGTCTCGAATTTACTTCCTGTGATGATTCAGGATTATCCAAATATTGAACAGAACGTCTAATCATCATATTTCTCGAAATTTCTTGCTCTAGTTCTTTCTTGACAGTAGTACCAAGAACAGTCATTTTTTTAGAACTAGTGCTTTCTTCCTTAGATTCCTTTTGACGCAGAAGCGCCTGTGTATAATTCATTGAAATTTGACTAATCTCATTATCTATTTCTAGAAGACGAGATATAGCCTTTTTCATAGATTCCATTAATTCCTTTTTCTCGGCAGTGAGTTTTACAACTCTTTCTGAATTTCTTTCCATTTTCTTTATTCCTGCAAAAGAAAGGTTAATCTTCTTCTTTAGATAATGGTATGCTTAATAAATCTGCCAATACGTTGTCCTTTTCTGGAATATACTCAATATCAAAATTAAAGTTAGTAAAGTATTCCTGCCATCCCATTTTCCTTCTTTGGGCTAACTTTCCATTATAATTTTTTGTAATAAAAGATTTTACTTGGGTATTATCAGTCTTTACTGTAAATTTTTTTGGTAATAATACTAATTCAAATTTTTCTATAGCATATTTTACTGCTAGTAATTCCTTTTTATTACTATGATAATTCTTTTCTGTAGTTCTGAAAGTTTCTGAAGCATATTCAAATATTCTCTGTCCATCTTTACTTTTTAAAATTGCTCCCCAATAATCATCTGAAGCATCTGTTTCTAATAATAATTCTTCGTTTTCTTCTGGTAAGGATAATTTTGGTAATTGTTTACAATATTCCTTTATTTCTTTTACTGCTTTTGTGTCAATATCTGTCCAAATCCATGGTTTATCTCCTTTTAATTTGTCTTGTAATACTTTTCTCTTTTTAGCGCACTCACATATAAAGTCGCTTGCATAAGTGACGTGTCCTAAGAATTGTTGAACCATTTTTCTACTTTCTAATTGGTCTGAAAACTTTATCAAAGATTTCGCTATATGTGGTTGTAATTCAATTTCTCCTTTTGAAATAGAAAATCCTAAAAATTCTATTTTTCTTTTTGCTATATCTAATTTTTTTATAACATTAATCCATGTTTAATACATCGTAATAAAAATTGTTTTATATACCTATAATGCTCTTCTAAAGTTTTACTAAAAATAATTATATCATCAATATATACGAGACAAAAATGTCTTAAATCTTTAAACATGTCATCCATTCTTCTTTATTTTTTCTTTGAGGACATTCATTTGCATAGTGTCCTTTTTCTTTGCATATCCAACAAGTGCAGGTTTTAGGATTTTCCTTACTATATTTTTGATTTTTTCTAAAATATCTTCCTTTATTAAACTTATTTTTCTTAAAAGGTTTAAACTTTCTTTTATAAAAACTTATATATTTTGGCTTATAGTTTTTTCTTTTTAATAAGTTATATTTATTATATTTTTTATGCTTTGTAAAACATCCCTAATGTGTAGGTTCTGCTAAAATTGGACAGCATAATCCACTTTGAATTGCTCTTCTTAATTTTTTATTTTCATATGCTTGATTACACATTTCATTTATTCTTTTAAAGATATATGTCTGATAAGTTCCTTCTAATATCTCATTCTTATTTTGTATTTCATTAAATAATTTTAATCCCCATGATTTTGGTAATTTTGTTACATAAGATTGTTTTAATAATTTAATTTCTGGTCTTTGTAATATATCTGTTTTTGCTATATTATAATAATAATTATTAAATTCGCATGTATATTGTTTTAAGTAACACATATTGCATATTGTTAAATTTTGTATTTTTCATAAAATTTTTTTTCCAAATTTTTTTAATGATTCTGTAGGATCTAACCAATGTTCTCCTAAAAATTTTCCTTTTATTGCTAATTCAAATCTTTATAAAAGATCTTTTATTATATCTGTTGCTGTAAAATTTTTATTATTAAATCCATATTTTATCATTTGTCTATCTTCTAATCTTATTGCATTCCACCACTTTTCTACATTACCAATAAATGTACTTATTAAAAAGTTAGTAGCTCTTTGTAAATCATATCCGTATAATATTATTACTAGATTATTCATTTTAATCCATTTTTCAATTTCTTTTTGTATGTCGTCTTTACAATCTATATCTAATAATATTCCATTAGGATAAACGGGTTTTGTTTCAGATGTTTTTATTGAAAATTTTGAATTATTATACATAGGTCTTTGTCTAGGATTTTTACGTCTATTTCTTTCATATTCTCTTATGTCTATATTATCTGCTATTATATTTTCTTCAGTTTCATTTATAGTTCCAGAATATTCTCCTATTTCTACTTTTGTTTGCGTAGATGTTGGGTTAGTATTCATTTTTAAATTTTCTAAATTATTAGTTAAGTTTATCATTTCTTCTTCAGAGATTTCATTTTCTTCGTATAACTTTAATCCGTCTTCAATTGTTAACATATGTGTTTTTATTGTTATTCCTCCTTGTGTATGTTCTTTTTCTTTTCCTTTTTCTATTTTCTCTACTCGATTTTTTAAATCTGTAACTTCTTCTTTTATCTCAGTTAGCATATTAAATATTTTATCCATTTTATCTTCAGTATTTTTTTGTTTAGGTTTTTTAAATACTATTGATGGTAAAGTTAAACTTCATTCTCCATATTTATCATCTCCATATAGTGTACTTGTAAAACTACATTGTTTATTACTCATTTTTCTTATATTTTGATTTACTGTTTTTAAATTATTATTTATTTGGTAAAATTGTTCATTATATGTATATCCATTTATATCTCTTAATTCTTCCATCTATTTTATTCATTATATCCCATTTTTCTTGCTATATATTTTAAATAATTTTCTAGTTTACTTAATTTATCTAAAACTTGCTTTTCTATATTTAATTCACTTAATATCCTATATTTAATTAATTCTAAATCTTCTATACTTTCTATTTTTTTAAGTAAATGTTTTATTTTATCAGCTTTAGCGCTTAATCCACCTCTAATATCTTGTATTAATTTTTTATTATTCATATTTATAGTATCTATTTTATTTAATTGTTTTAGTAGTTCAATATCCTCTTTATTTAATTCTTATATTATAAATATATTCATTGTTTTGAGATTTTTATATAATTAGTTAATTCTTTATGCATGTTTATTGTTAGTTGCAAAGTTTAACTATAAGAATGATTGTATTTTTAAAATTTAACTTTAAAAAGTGGTATTAGACATAATTATCTCTTTATTAAATTTTAACTTCACAATAGAATTCATCAACTGGCAATTTTTCAGTTTTTGGGCAAAAAAGAGAGTTAAGTGGCGATCACAGCTGGAGAATAATCAAATTCAATCTGCGCATATTATGACGACCACATGAAAAAAAAAAAAAAAAAGATTCGAAGTAACCAATTCAAGAATGCATTTGTTTCTCAAAGAAA
Organism: Excoecaria agallocha; assembly: GCA_037975025.1. Taxonomy (NCBI): domain Eukaryota; kingdom Viridiplantae; phylum Streptophyta; class Magnoliopsida; order Malpighiales; family Euphorbiaceae; genus Excoecaria; species Excoecaria agallocha. Next base: position 50,198,852 of record CM075808.1, on the reverse strand, counting down.
AAAAAAAAAGAATGAATGAATTAAATTGAGCTCAAATTACAAAACACCTGATTTGATTCTTATGAATGAAAAAATGATCACTTCCGTATCTCAGAGTCTGCATCATTACAAATCCCCTCCCCATCACACAAAGACCATTGTATTTTCCTGCTCAGGTTCATGGTATGCACAATATTTTTATACACTCTATAATCTGAACTCTGTACATTTTGAGTAAAGCAATTGGCCTGCTACTTCTTACATTCCAAAAATTGTGTCAACGAGTCCCCTATCCGCAACACACGTATGGCAGTGGAACTTGATCATCCACAGAGATCATTCTTGGAACTGTTATGTGATCATACAGTGAAGCAGCCGTCTCAATTTTAGTAAAAAAAACAACAAAATTGCTATGAAGGTGGAACACGGGCCTTTCCATGAAGATCCAACACAAGATACCGAAGCTCAGGGAAAACTGATACCACAAGTAGTTCAAGCACTGCATATGCGAGTTGCTTCATACAGATAGTAGACTGCATGTTCCAATTAATTGTGGTGGTCGCCTCAAGTTAAATCATAATATAACAAACATAAAAAAGCATAATGTGCTAAACTCAAGATAGATGCCGATCAAAATAGAAAAGATGGGAGAAGCAACAGAACTCATTAACAAGAAGTGCTAAATTCCTTCTCTCTATTGCATTCTCTTTTACCTGTATCATTTGCATGACAATATACATAGAATCAAATGTTTCAAGCACTTGCACATTTGTCATACAAGGAGTGAGAAAGGCACAAGTGAAGTTACTGAAGAGAAGGCATTTAGCACTTCCCTATAATCGCCAATACAGGTTGCACGAGATCAATGCAGGGATAACTGCCATCCATTCTCTAGCTCAATCATTGTAAAAATAAATAAAATGGATTAAATGTCTAACCTGTGTGAAATAGAAAATATCTCTAGCACAGCGTTTGTATTGCTTGTTCCCAATCAAGCTAACCAAAGCTGTTGGAGCTCCATCTGACAGAGGCAAATCTTTTATGTCAAATACTCAACTCTGTTTCACAATGATAATAATGACCAGAAAATCCATGATCATGCAGGTTTAAAATAACAATAGGGACCACCAGGTTGTTTCTCTGCAGGCTGCTTGTCCAAAACCAAATGGAATAACTAAAACCTGCCAATGTATAAAGTCGTTTTCATATCGTAGGTGCAAATTATATTAGCTAATGAAATTGCTTTCCATTTTCACAGTGCCATATGGCATGCAATAAATAAAGGAGAAGAGATAAGCCTCATTTTGTAGCTCAGACACTGACTCAAAACAAATTTAATCAGAAAGAAAAAATGTAAAAGCCCTTGAGAACAATAACAAACCAACATGACTAAATATTTTGAAACGAATTGAAACTTTCCAATCCAGTCATATATGCAGACAAGCAGTTCTTTTCAAATGAGGAAGCCATATAGCCTCCATATCAAATTTACCAGAATGTCAGTTTACTCTTTTCCCCAACTCATAAAAAAGTTAAGAGAATCTTTTGTTAATTTTCCAGGAATAGGAACTTAGGAAAACCTTCTTTATGTTTCCAATCCAAGTTTTATGCATTGACAAAAAGTAGAAAAAGCAGTACACAAGCCAAAGCCACTTTGTTATAAATAAGATCTTCATTAAAACTAAGCATTTCTTGGCTATATCAGTGGGGACATACCGAGGGGATGATCAAAATTGTTCTCATGTCAAACAATCTGAAACAGTAAAAACACCACAAGTATGGAATTACAATACTTGAAATAGCTGTACTCACCAAAGAGCATCGTTTTGATAGCACTGGCTTGGCGGGCAGCCTCAAGCTGCTCCTCAAAGGAACCTTGTTTACAGGCCTTACTGCCTCGAACTTGGTTCATTTGGAAAGGAAGTGGATTTACTTCATTATCATCATCTTTGCCCTGTGCAACCCCCACTCTTGTAAAGAATACACCATTTGGCCAGAGAGTCTGAAAGTAATCCATTATTAAATGATGTAATAAACTTGTTTATTGAATATCAGAAACATAAGAAATCTTACAGACTCCAATTGTGTAGTTATCATACAAAAAACTGTCTTAAATGGATCACCTCAATGTCATGCTCGTGAAATAAAATCTGAAATAATGATATTTTAACATTTGACCAAATAAAACAGGGGTACAGCACATGCATCCGAATTCGGTTAACATTACTACCCACAACTGCAAGTGGCTATATCAGTAATTACAAAACCTTCAATGTTGTTTAAACCAATAAGGAAACAGTGAGCCAAAGCTAACCTTTTTCCTTCAACATGACACTCATTTGAGGAAATTGAAAACATCGGTAATGACATCCTTGTTAAGGTCCATTAGATAGGTAAATACATAAAAGAAAATTATTCATCAGTTCCCACTTTCACACATAAATTGCATGAAAGGATTTGAACTTACAATTCCTTAGCTTTATTATTGCCAAGAAACATCTCATTAGAAAAAGGCTAAATGCCTTTCGATTTCAAAATTGATTCAATCACTTTTTCCATCTGCTCAATGATGAATAAAATAGCAATATCACACTATACAGATAAAGAAGTGACCTTCATCAGAATAACAGATACACCCTTCGAAACCTGCCATATGGAAATCCAGTTATATGTTTAAAGTTATACCAAAATTAGATCACAAAAGAGTCTAGCAAGAAGCTTGAGATTGTATAATCCTCCAAAAGATATTTCTTGAATTAAAAACAACAATTTCATTGCAGACAATAATTATTACCATAAGGACTAAAATTTCAGTCACTATTTTGACCAAAGCAAGAAATGTTATCTGATTTCAAAGAAATATACCCAGTTCCTGAAGTTTCTGAGAAAAGCTTAGGATATCATAGAGACAAATGAAGGTAATTCAATCAAACTTTTGTACGAACAATTGTAAAAATTACCCGGACTCTCCTTAGGAAGCATGAAGCCTCTTCATTTCCAAGAATAAAACAATTCAGTGAGCTCCCTATACACTCCCTCCACAACACTTTAAAAGGCAACTCTCTTTCATGGAAATTAAGAAAATAATAAGAATACCTCAATTTCATTAAAAAAAATACAGCAATTCATAAAAATACCCTTTTTTATTTTCAAGTGCTTCATTTAGTTCTAGCTAAAAATAAAGAAGTGACAAGAAAGAAATATTTAATAAAATGTATAATAAATAGGAATAGACGTGTAAACTTTCCTCTCAAATTTCAAAAAGAACATTTAAAATGGGATAAAGTAAAATAAGAAAAATGACCTCTTAAAGTAGGACGTAGGGAGTAATAAATTACAATAAAATTTTCATAATCCAGCACAATCCAAGTTCAAAAATTAGGCTTTACTTGTGCCAAATAAAATAGTATTTATTTCACATTATATCAAAAGGCAATCCATGTTAGAAGCAATCAATTTTTTTTTCCTATCAAACAAGTAAAAGAAAGGTGAAACCTTACTAACATCAATTCAGCATGTTAACAACTGTTATACAAGAAGCATTACCACTAAGCATCACAACCAAATAGCTAGAGTATCATCAAACAAGATTTCCACCTGAACTGTTCATCTCAAGTTATATATTGTTGGAGGACATTGACACAATATATCGAATGCATCTACACCAAGCGTGTAAAATAGTCAAAGGAAAATGTACATATAAGCAGTAGCCCTCCCACTGAACTCAAAAAGCAAGGACACACTCTCATCTTGTGCAAACAGTTTCACTTAATAATAAGAGCACAATATGGAACTCACAAACTAAACTTTGATCAATAGCAGGACAAAAAATAACTCATACACATCCATAAAAGAGGGTAAAGAAAATTTAAAAGAGGACAAAGAATCCTTTATGATAATTCCTCTTCATAAGTAATCATTACAGCCAACAATATATCAGTATAACTAAAATTTTTTCAACTTCCAAACATGCCAACAAACTCGCAAGGCACATATGAAGCCTTTCAGCTGATATTAAAACTAAAGCATATCAAACACATAACAAAAACAGAAGCAGCAGCAGTTTTAGACATGCAACAGAAATATATATACTTATTCTAACACCAAAACCATGAAACACTACACTTCTAAAGCTAACTAAATTGCAATGCCCAAAGCGAAAAGAGCAAATCAGCACTCAAATGATGAACTCTATTGGTCATGGAGCTGTGAACTGATACCATAAATTCAAAAGTTGGTCTGGAATTATGATGCAGAGTTCACACAGCAGGAATATTTCTGTGTATCATGGCAGAAATTCACTTGAAGGCCTTATTAAGCAAATTTATTGCATCAGTGAACAAGGTTCATTCATTATGGATTGGTATGTGTTATGCACCAAGGAGTTGAGACCTTCACCAAGGTTTGACTGACACTAAAAATGATCAATTAGCATGCCAAGCCACAGATAGTAGCACCAAAAAATTTCCTTATATCACAAAATTATCCTTGTAACAGACTCAATGCAATCACAACATCAAGAGTTCAGATATTGATCAAGTCCTTACATCTTGCACCCACCGAATTCCTTGAGCAACAATGTCGTCTCGGTGAAGCAAGTAAATCTGCCTCAAAAGCCAATCATCAATAGCATCTTCCATTACTAACTGTAGTATTTGCTTTGACATCCAAAAGACCTGTCTTCTGCACCAGGTGGAGTAAATGTTAAGTATAACCCAAGTCAACATAAAAATAGTATGAATCACAAGCATCAAAAAACACCATGGGAAAGAAACCATAAAGCTGTATAAGGTTATGCATATGTTAATATAATAAGCATATTCACAAAACAGATTGTAGCATACAAACCACATTTCCTTAAGAATGGCTGTTGAGCTACAGCAAGAGGCAAAACAAACCAGGCAGCCTACCACTGGAGCCAGGACTTTGCTCAAGGCAACAGCCAGTGGTGACTGAACTTTGCCATATAGCTTCCCAGCGATTAGGCAATCAAAGATCAAACAAACGTTTAAACAATTGATAGTTAGAAAAGCTGGCTCCTGATGAGTTCCTGTTTGATATCTTATAAAGCTAGAGGAGCTGTGCCTGACTCAATTATTTAAAGAGATATTGAAATCAAAGGACAAGTGACTGCTGGCCAGTATGACACTAATTCCGCATATTTGAATTAGATGGCAAATGGAGAGGAAAGCTAGTAAGATTTCATGACACAGTAAAACCCTGTCACAATAATATCTTTTCTTGTCCATTTATACCCCTACAGCACAAAACATATTAGTCATAACCTAAAAAGATACCATCCAATTGATGAAAAAGGGAAAAACAAAATTATCTCACCTCAACCACCCTCTTCTCTTGAGTTGAAATACCTTGTCGACTAGATTTAATAGAGGCACACTTACATTAGATGGAGTCCACTGCAATATAAAAAAAATGCTGTTATCGGAAAAGAGCTCTGTGATGGCATGGACACCAAAAGTACAGCAAAAGACCAAACAAAATGCAATTCAATCATCAATATGGATGGTATCTTCACATAAATAAGCCAATTACGGTTCTAGGAATTTTTTTGACACCAATGAGGCAACTGAGTACAAAAAGGGTCAAATAGTGTTCATGTCTATATCTGCATAGCAACTCTCTTGTCATAGTTATTGTATTGGTTTGTGCATACCCCACTGCTACTTAAAAATCTTCCACAAAAACATATGGTGGTTGAGAATATAATAAACTTCCTGTAAAACACAATCCCTGGCCACATGACGCATTCATTTTTCATGTCTGACAAAAAGCACCTCTAGCAGAACAAGGATATGATAGCATTCACTCTTGTAGCCTTGTCCAAATACCTTCGCCTTTTCAAATCAGCAATTTGATTCTAAAATGGGTAACAAAGTCGATGACACTCACACTACGTTAGTTTATTGTCAGCAACATTGGGAACTTTAAATATCTCATGGTATTCTGGTTGAATAGTTCATCGCTAATGTTTGAAAATATACCGAATGAAATTAGTGTAAACTGGTATGAGGAACACTTTTTCACGTATAACATCATGGGGCAGCAATTTCAAAGAAGCAAGAGACAATTTAAACACCCAAACCAGTATGTCATTTACTTTTTATAATAAGAAGCAAAAAGTTCACATAAAACTGAAACCTTGTAAGCTCTGAATTGCTTCATCATGGACATCATGCTTACTTTATTTATCATATTATGATGCTAAATCTAAAACCCTAAACATTTAGAAAACCCCAGCCAAAAACAAATTATCCGCTTAACCCTAAAACCTAAACCATAAAACCAAACCCAAAACCCTAAAACCTAATTCTATATGCAATTAACTTGGATGTAAATTTACCCCCCCAAAAAAAGAACTCAAGTAAGCACCAATTACCTCAGGTGGCATTCCAACAGGATCATCTATATGTCTAGAAGTCACTGTTGCAGAATTGCCTGCAGGTAACCCACCATGGTTAGTCCATTCAGATTTCACCTGTAGACCTTTCTTCATGGCATCTAATTGGCTCATCTCCTCATCATACTTGATCACTCGAGGTGGAAAACCCTTTGAGTTTAATTCATTATCTGAATGCCAACCATTAGCTTGTCCAGTAGAACCGTCCGTCGGTCCATGACTATCTTGCTCAAGGCTTCCTTCATTATCAGAAAAGCTGTTTTCTCCTGTATCTTGTCTTGTAACAGGTTTATTCATCTCATCTGCATGCCAGGACAAGTTCCTGCAGCAGATTGCAGAATTAGCTTCATCAGGGGGGGATGGTGAACCAACAACTTTGCGCATCAAGCCATCCGAGACCCCTTTAAATTGGCGAACAATATCATCCACAGCATCATCCACATTGACTGGTCAAGTCAAAGACCAAAATCAATGAAGAGAAATTGCCCAAATATGTAATAGATATTGGGAAAAAATAACCACAGTATTCAATAATTACAACCAGCATTCTTATGGTTGGAAAGCATATTTTCAGAGTAGCAAAAATGAAAGCTGCTTCCACAATCATAAACATGTATTAAAAAAAAAAAAATGGACACCCATGCATAAACACCTCTGCGCAAACAGAAAAAGAACAAATAGACAGCTCCAGGTCATGTGAATGAATCAACAATCCAGGTACAAATGAAGCCTTTGTAAGCAAATACCAGAGGAGGCAAGGTGATGATGCAGAGAATTAAGCAATTAGACACATTATTGCATGTTATTTTAGGTGAAGATTGTAAAAGTAATTACAATTTACCAAGTAACCATGAATACAATATCTTTATCATTCAGATATTTCTTACATTTTTTAACCTAATATTAATTTAATGGCCACAAGCTCTCCTATTTCACTAAAGTTTTTATAGCAAGTGTTCCCCTCAGAGAAACAGCAACCCAAAATCCTTAAATATAAGGGAAAAAACTGATCCAAGTTTGCAACAAGCATGAACATGTACATGAATGCCTGCAGAGAGAAAAAGGAGAGAAACCAAGCATGTGAACGAATTTGAAACAGCTAAGATGCTCAATAGTCATAATCAATCATCAAATTTATCCAATAAGACACGGAAAAGATGTGGAAATCTATTCATTTTGCTGACACCTAACATGCACTAATATCCGTTCGACTTCAGTTCCGCATTCACGCTTGATGTTTAATGTTTTTAGAAGATGAAGTCTGCCCTTCCATGGTCCTAGATATTGCAAGTAAAGAAATAGCCTTGAATAAACAATTAAGATAAAGGACAACAATCAATAACACAGCTGAATACCTGCAAGAGTTCTCATCACCGAGGAAGATTTTCCAAAAGAATAGTTCTTCAAAATAAAAGACAGAGTTTAGAATAGAATAATAATCATTCATAATAGCAAATGAAAAGTTGAAGTACAGGGAAAAAATAGCAAATCATTCATGTAAAATCTACAGCAACGAATATCACAAATCCACAGAAATCATACCTTCGAAGAAGCACTTAAGAAATCCCACACTTCATGCTGTTCAGCAACATTTGCTATAGAGAGAAGATCCTGGAAATTGTAACTTAATTAAAGCAGCAGAAAAATGAATCAACTTGAAGAAGAAAATCAAGCAAGGATTGAACAATACCTGAAGATATTTGTCAAGCTGAATGCAGCGTTGATGAACAAAAGCATCCTCTGTACTTGATGAAAATATCCTTTTGGGGGGCAGGTGTAAAGTATAATTAGGAATGTCCTTAAGATGCCGATGCAACCTCTCAAAATTTCTGTATCTGCAGGGAAAATAAAATAAAATGAGCATAAGCACAAGAAACTTCTCAGGTACTTCCAATGAATGCAGTGAAGATCTAAGAGTTCAAATTGGGGTGGGACAAGAAGAAAACATGAGTTTTCCTCAAGCTAGTTATCAAATAGATGAGACAAGTACCTTCTTTTCACAAACCAAGTTCTACCTTCTGCATCTGTGACAGCAATTGAATAAACTGCAAAAGATTTTGATCCAAGTTTCTCAAAGTATGCTCCCATAACCTGTAGAATTGCATAGTTGAGCAAGGAATACCTAATTAGATTGATGCAAGATTTTAAAGGACAAGAATAAAGCATTATTTGGGTAGCATGTTAACTTTGAATTCCACATAAGGATTCTATTAACAGCTGATGCTTCTCAAAATTAATACCTAATATTTGTTAGTTATTATAGTTAATACTTGATAGAAATAATGAAACCCACCCGGCACTTCAGCTTTGGATTAGGAACATGAGGTACCCCGGTGTAGAGAACCATGTCTGAAACCTTCTTGGCAGCATGATTGTCACTTTTTCTCCCATAATCTGCACTATAGAACTCTGAAATAATGGATCCTCTGCAATCTCCTATAAATTCATTTTCTCCAGTCAGAGCTTTCAAAGCAGAAGTACTACTCGACCTCTTAAGTGGATTTTTACTTTCATTGGCAGAGATATTACTTGTGCTATCAAACAATTTGTTACCAGCATGCTTTTTCTCAAAAGACAACTCCTCATTATATTCCCGACTACTCACATCATTCATAGAAAGTAAGGGACTGTCTGGTAAAATCTTCTTCCCAACATTTATACATGGCTCTGCATTGTTTGTTCCAGTACTCTTAGCAATAGGTTGCGGAACTCCTAGTTTAGGGTTTTGAGTCTCTTTCTTTTTATAATTTCTTCCTTTTGTCCACATGTTTTCAAGATTTTCAGGTGTAAGAACTTCAGTTCTTCTCTTGGTAGCTGCCTCTAGCACCCGTGCCCAATCTGCAGGGTGAGGCTCAATAGGCTCTTGCTGATTTGCATCAAAACCCAAGGATGCTTCTCTGTGGTCCTTAGTCCTAGCTGAAGGCATATCACTACCCTGAAAGGTATTATTGTGATTGACAACATCATTTCTTTGACTATTTGCAGTCCTATCATTTCTTTGACTATTTGCAGATGCATATTTCCTTGAGGAAGAATCAACACTATGTCCACTCACAGTAGACTGATCACCGCACATATCAATCATGCTAACATCTTTAATGGCCAGCAAAATATATTCAATGATCTCATTGATATATCTAGTCCAGAAAGAAAACAAAAGTTTCAGTTACATCTTCAAATACACACAGAAGATAATCAACAGTGCATTTAATCCAACCACAGCACCATGACATCATATGCACTTGAGCCATGATCGAGTTAATATGATATTAGCTGACATTTGGACAAGATTGTAACTTGTCCAAAACAACTGAAAATATATTTGGAAGCTTCTTCGGCTAGCTAATCTGACCAGCAACAACAATAAACAATGCAGCCAGTCAAGAAGAAAAATACAGACAAAGGGAGACAGATATTTCCTATGTCCTAATAACTAACAGTCTAATAAAGCCTTATCTCCTAATTTATATGTCCTATAATATATGCAGCAATTTCTTGTCTTGCAGGGTAGATTAGAAAATTTAAATTACCTCATTAGCAACTTCAAATGGCATAATGTCTGCCCAGAATCTATGTGGAGTTCTGCTGCTCCATAGTGCAGAAAAAACTTGAGTGCATAAAAATGCCAAAGTTATTCAGAATTATTCTTCATGGAGTTCATGGACGGTTCAAAATCAGTGACATCCTACAATTTATCATGGTACGAGTTGGTGTCTAAGCTTCTTTTCAAAGGGTTTGTTTAAGCGTATTCAACTTGATTAAAAGGACTATACTTTTTTAGCACATTCTGTATGATCTTATATGTAGTCATGCAGGAAGACTCATTATCCTCCGAGGTGTTATGTCCTTCATTTCAATAATTTATTCAAAATAATTTTCTTTCTCAATAATTTTCTTTTTTCTGTGTCTACGAAATGTTATCAGTAGTGAAATTTATTCAAAATATGCATAAGAAATCAGAATATCCTATGTTACTTTATATATCCTACATCAAACAAACAGCCAGAGAACAAACTTAGCAGAGTGCAACTCAGATACTCAACCAGAAAGTAAGAAATAAATGTAAATGCAATATGTTCCACAAACATTTCTGCACTGACAGGTTTCGCTGAAATTATTCTTAGAAGAAAAAATGCTAGTTCTAGGTTGGGAGAGAAAGCTGGGCAACTCTGAATATTCTTATAATACAGAACTGTTTAACAAAATTGAATGCCTCTCTGATAATCCAATTTCATTGTAACGAACAGTTAAGAAATGGCACAAAAGCCGAAGGAAATAATAAATCTTACACAGGGTTTGCAAGATTCATAACAGGCTGAACTATCAAGCAAGTGACGATCTCTCGGGCAATAGCTCGAACCAGGGGGCATTGAGCTTCTCGAGGTCTTAGCACTACAGCTAAAACTCCACCAATAAGGCGCTGAAGCACCTGTACCAAACAAGGAAAGAAAAATTAGAGAGAGAGAGAGAGAGAGAGAGAGAGAGAGAAAAAAAAAAAAGATGATAAAGTCCAAAAGAATATATATACACCACTCACACCTTGTACTCACTCTCGGGAGATATCAATGCAGGATGAAGCTCATTAGAAGCCAATAGATGGTGCTTCAACCTTTCATCTCTCTCATCAGTTGAAAGTGTTCTCATTACATCAGCACCTATTGCAGCTTGGTTCCGTCTAAAAAGGTCCAAGTGATCCCCTACTAAATCAATTAAATCCCTGCAGCATTAGCACATCTCTTAGTTCTGATGTTTCAACCAGCAAACTAAAGACATCGAGTTTTTTAAAGAATCAAACAATTTTGTTTATATTCTCTAGAAAAGTTTCTCAAAAAGAAAAAGAATATACCTTGTTAGCAGGTCAACAAGGTTTATCTCCTTAACCCTTCCAGATATCTCGCCAATTGCATCCATAATTACTGCACGCATAAGCTCAGGTGCCTCTTTATCCGGTGTAATTTCTGAATACCATAAATCTACTACAAAGTCCTTCATAACCTTATCAATAAGATCATTGATGGCAGCCTCCACGGCAGGAGAATCAATTCTTCTTTTCCACTTCGGCGGAGGAGGTACAGAAGAAAGGCGTGAATCATTCAGTGACAGTTGTTTCTTCTCCAAGTGAGACAAATAAGATTGCGGGTGTGTTGATCGCACTTTCCAATTGAATTCCACCTCATTAGATAACATGCGAAATGCAGAAACCAGAAGAATTGATATTGGTAAATTTATCCACATTGATGAACTCATATCTGTAAAAGAGGGGAGGAAGCAACGCATATAACAAACATGTCAAGTAAGTCAACATAAGGCTGCCACATGCACAATGCATCCAGTAACTGATAGAGCAACAACTCTATCACCAATTGAGTCCAGACCTATTAAACTGAGTTAAGCATGATCTTGATGTATCCTTTTAAACTTGATTAAAGGATTAAAACAAGAAAGACACTGACCACAGAAATCGAATTCTATATTGCTACTTCAATCTAATAGAAGCCAAAGCAATGATCAGGAGAAGTGAAGTTACTCTCAAAAAAGGGCATTCTACCTCCACGCATGCTAGTTGAATGTATAGCTTAGTTAACGATGAATTATGCACAAAAACTAGCTCACTCAAACCATATCACCGGAACAAGAAGGAAAAAAGAAACATATAAAATACTAAATACATTTAATATGATTCATTAAAATTAACCAATGTAAACATATAAGAAATCACACTAACACAGCATACGAATACATTTTCAACTAAAATAAGTTAAAATAACAAAAAAAAAACTGCAAATTAATTGCTAATTTATACCCAAATGATTCCTCTAATTCGACCTAAACAAGATTCAGAACAAAATCTACTCATCAGCGTAGCTAGAATTATGTAATCCAAGGACGCAGTTATAAAAAATAAAACGAAACTCCAAAAAAACTTACGAGACAAGAAGTAAGTAACGGCAAAGATACATAGAGCCCAATAAACCGTCCGAACTTTAGCCTCCTCAATTAGATCCTGAATTGTCTCCATGGCCTTCATCTTTCCTTCTGCATAAACCCTAATTTACTCCGTCGAAACTCTGCTTTATCGGAAGCAAATGAGAAAAAAGAAAGAGTAGTTGAACAACGATTCTTCCTTCTTGCAAGCACGAAAATTTAGTCAATATTGATTACTTTTCCAACAGAGATAATAGAAGGAGCCTGGAATTTGTTGCCTGTTCTTTACATACGTACATATATTATTTATTTGTTTGCCGTTTTTCATGTTCAATACAGATGGGAAGAGAGAGGGGAATACGTGGTAAATAAAAGGGATGATGTCGTTTATCCTTTTAGAAGCACGTGTTCGGGCTGTGATTTCCTGTAGTTGCGTTTGTTCTTACTTCTTCTTTTTTACATTTTTCACACGTCAGCAAATACCGTTTGTATTCGTCTTCTGAATTTTCTTCTGGGAATAATATCGTTTTTTTTGTTCATTATGGTTTTTGTCCTGTTTAACTTTAAGCTGACAATGTTGATTTGTTATTACCTTCGAATTTAATAACCATTTTTTTAAATGAACTTTTTGCAGAAATTTTATAATATATTGTAATATTAAATGATACGGTTAGACCTGATAAAATTGATCCAAATTCATAGGTCAACTCAAATTTATCCAGAAAAAATTAATCTAAATTCAACTCAATTCACATAAATATTCATTGGATCAATCCAAAATTTATCCATTTTATTTTTCAATCCAACTCAATACCCAAATGAATCAATCCAAATTTAACTTATTTCACTTTTTAATTCATTAAATATTAATTCAATAGGTATTTTTAAAATTTTAATTTTGGCCCATTGAATATTAACCCAGCTTCTTCAGATCACGATCTCTACCTTCAGAACTTTTGCATAACAGATGCAGTCTGTGTTGCATAACAGAACTTCTATCTTCTGTATTGTTTCTTTTCCATAAATGGTTATGCAATTCAGTTTTGGCTGAATGCGTGATTTACTCCATGAATTTGTCATATTTATTTTATTGAATTTCAAATAATTATTTATGGACACGTATGACAAAATTGAATTGAGAAAGATGATGACAATATATATATACTTTTTTTTTAATTTAATGGTCTATACTTGCTAACATGTATGTGGTACATTTGATGTATCGAATATGAGAGAAAAATAAATTTTATTTTTCCAATTACAGATTTTTTTTTTAAAAGGAACTCAATGGATTAAATAGATTCTAATGTAAGATTATATATGCTGGTAATGTGGTCAGTTCAAAAAATATACTCCTTCCATTCTATATTTTTTATCCATATTCATTTTTCACACATATTAAAAATTTTAGTTATTATGGTTAGGAGACTTTTTTTTTTATTACAACTTTGCTACTATACCTATCATAAATATAAAAAAGTAATTAATTATAATTAAAACTATAAAAATTATAGTTAATAACATAGCATGAAAAAAATAAATTCAATTAATAAAATAAAATTTATCGGGTGTAGTATAATAAACAATTTATAGATCAAGTGTCATGCAAAAGATGAAAAGTATGCAAAATTTTAAGATAGACTAAACTGTTCAAATTAAACTTTAAAATTTAAATTATTATAAATGATTTAAAAATTTTCAAATTAAACTTTAAAACAGTCACATAGATGTACTTATATAGAAATGCCATTGTTATTTGTTATAGACAGACATATTGAAAATTCATTGATCGATTCAAATCAATTCAACCTATCAATTATCCATATTTTTTTATCCATTAATGATTCAATCAATTAATGACCAAATCCATCAAATCCGTCCATTTACCACCTCTAGATACGGTTTTAGAAAATTCTATGGTTTCCAGTTATTCCTGTGGTATTTACATATATTTACTGTGTGTCTTTAATTAAAAAAATAAGTTAAATATCTTATTTATATTAACTGCCTTTATTTTAAAAAAATTTCCTTATTTTCTTCATAATATGTGTACAAAATTTGAAGTTGTTAATGCCGTGATGTAAAAATTTTGATGTTTCATGCGTATTTTTTGTTAATTTTAAATTATTTAATAGTTTTATTACTATTTTAATTTTAAATTGATAACGATGATATATTAAATTGAAAACTTAATGTTAAAAAAAATAAAATTTAATGTTGTGAAATAATGGTTCAAAAAATTAAAAGTTTTTAAATGCTTTATCCAATTAAATATAGCATTTATTTTATACTTTCCATTAAGAACTCTTATCCAGAAGGACCAGAACAGATTAAGCAACAGTTTATTCAAAGCTTAAACGAACTACTAACCTTATCCAACGTCTTTGTTTCTTAAAGGCAAAATTTTCCAATATAACAAGGTGACTTAATAAATAAAAGGCTTGATACTATTCACGTGATTAGTAAATAAATATATAAAACATTTAATGACTTAAGTTGCAGCAAACTATATTTCCCAAACTGGATTGGCGTGAGAAATCATCAAGGTATCTTCGGTTCAGCAAAGTGCAGGACTGTTCATCATGTTATCTTTGATCCTGTTCGGCGAGGCGCTAAGTTGGCAAAACATATCTTCGGCTTTAATTGAAATAGATTCCCAACCTGTTTATTAAGCTCTGATTTCCAATTCTTATATTTGCTCTGAGTCTGATATTGGTACTAATGACTATAGGTGAGCAAATTTCGGTTCAAATTTAAAAAATAAAATTGAATAGATCAATTTTTTAATTTGATTTGATTTTTTAGTTTTTAGCTTTGAATTTTAAAAAAATCGATTTTTTTATTCGGTTCTGTTTTAAAGAGGAAATCTGATCCGAACTGAACCGAAATTTTATATAATTATATAATTTTTTAAATTAAATAATTATTTTATATATGTAAATAATCTTATTTTGAGTTGTAAATTATATTAGTACATTTATCAATTATTAATCTCTATTTTTTAGGTGATAATTTAGAATTTTAATGATTAAATTGAAAATCGATCAAATAAAAAAATTATTTAACGATTTTGTTGTATTATTTATTATATATTTTAGGATTGTATCTTTAATTTGAACTTTTATTTTGTACAATTTAGATATTTTTACTTTAACATATTATGATTTATAATTTTTAGACTCAATTTTTTTATTTTTTTAAAAAATAATTTTAATTTTTTATTTTTTATTAACTGAATTAAACCGATCGAAAATTTTGATTCAATTTAAATTTAGTTATTTTATAAGTTTGGTTCGATTGATAAAAATATTAAAAGTTTAATTTTTTATTTGGTTCGATTATTAAACTGAACTGATTGTTCCACGTTGCTACTAATGGCGGTAAGGTTTTGTCTGCTTCAATAGCTAAAATCCATTTATTAAGCTATGTTTATCAACATCCTAACTCCACATACTATAAGATTTTGTCTGCTTTGCTAGCTAAAATCCATTTATTAAGCTCTATTTATCAACCATTCTAACTATACATACTGTAAATATAGCTAGATTTTACACTCAATAGCTATAGCCATTTAGGCAATACAAATGGCCAAAAATCGTTAGAATCTAGATATCGCCTTTCAATTACCATTTTTTTCTCTAATCTCATTCTCTCTCCAAAAAATACCCATGCTGACTTAAAAATCAGAATACTAATCTACTAACGGCCCGGTGTAATAGACTTTCTTCACATTGATTGGTATTAGCCTATCACATATCAGCACTCACATGTCCTGCCTCGTGAGCTGTCCAATATATATTCCCTTTCGACATTTCATAACTTATTACTTACTTATCAAATTGTCATTTTGATAAATTCAAAATAATTTTAATACATTATTTTTAACTTTATTCCTTGTATAATATAAACAAAATATTTAATACCTTAATTAATATTTTTATGCACTTTATTATAATAATTTAAATTAAGAGAAAGACAATTTAACCTATTCAATATTCTCTTTGTCCCACTTTAATTGGTCACTTTTTTATTTTATTTTATCAAATTTTAAATATTTTTTAATTTAAAAAAATTATATATATACATCTATTTATTACATATTTTATTAAATATTTCTTATTTTTATCACTTTATATTTTTAATTATAATTAGATGGAGTATTTAAAAAGACAAAAAATATTTTTATTGATTGCTATAGTTAGTAATGAAAATAAGGTATTTTAATAATTCCGATAAAAAGAGAAATTTAAGGATAGAGTATAATTTTATATAAAAATTAATAAAGTTGATAATTATCTAAATTATCAATAATTGATAATTCAATGAAATGAGCATAGTTATTTAAACTGGACCGATCGGTTGAACCATAAATTAACAAGCCAGTCGGTTGGTTTATCTGTTTAAAATCATACTGGTAAAAAACTGAATTGAACCGAAGAAGCGGATAAAACCAGTTTTTTTGGCTAAAAAGTGTAAAAAATTATATTTTTTTTGTATATTTTCACCCCCCCCCCCCACACACATATATTTAAATTTTCATTATTTATTTTTTTGAAAAAAATTAATATTTTAAATTCTAAATATATCACTTAATAATTTAATATATTTATTATATATTTAGTTCATTGTAATCAAATAAATAAATATATATATATATATATTAAATTTTTATTTTTTATTTATTTGAAAAAATTAGTATTTTAAATTCTAAATATGTCACTTAATAATTTAATATACTTATTATCTATTTGGTTCATTGTAATAGTATATTAAATTATTAAGTAATATCTTTATAATTAATATAAATTTTTTCCAAATAAATAAATAATGAAAATTTTAAAAAATATATATATTTTAAATTTTTATTATTTATTTATTTGAAAAAATAGTATTTTAAATTCTAAAAATGTTACTTAATAATTTAATATACTTATTATCTATTTGAATTTATTATAATTAAATATAATTATACTCACATATATAAGGTTAATATTTTTTGTGTTTGTTTCATTAGTACTTTATCTAAATATTAAATTGTTTTCATCATATGATTGTATTTTTATATTTCTAACATATGATATTAAAAAATTCATAATTAATCACTTGTAATAATAAAATTATAATTATATTTTATAACTTATTATTAGTATATTTATGACATATATTTAATTTTTACTAAATTTTTTTTTAATTTTTATATAATAATATTTAAAAAATTATAATAATTGATAATATTTTAAAAATAACAAAAAATTAAGTTAAATTTAGTTGAACCTATTAAATTAAAAACCTTTAATCTTATCGATTTTTTATCCGATTTGATTTGAATAACGTTACAAAGGAGTACTATCATACGAAAAAATTATATCTTTACGGATAAAGCTAATCCGAAAGGAAAACTAAATACATGGAGAACGCTGCGAGGACATCCATTATTAAAGCTGATGAAGATAAGATATCCATTTTTAGCTGCTGATGCATATAAATATAATAGGATATTGAATTACTTATGGATACCGTAATAGGATATTGAATTGCTTATGGATGCCAACACATGTATTGGGGCCAACGCCAAATATAATTTCGTAGGTGACTGGCAATGCCCATTTATGTTAGCTGTTTAGAATTTTGAGATTGTGATACTTTTATTTCATAAATTAAAAAAAATAGAGGTGAATATGTACCGATTAATAACTATATAAATATAAAAATTAATAAGTTTATTAATATTATTTTTTTTAAATTATTAATTATTAATCAGTATATTATATTTGATTAATCAATAATTAGTTTATCGGTTTCGATTTTTTGATTTGATTAACTAATATTTTTTTGTTGACCATTAAAATTTATAACATAAAATTATATAAAAAATTAGATAAAGTTTAATTCAATTTTAAATGTGTAAAGTAATTTAATATAAAAATTACGAAATAAATATAATTTACTAATCAAAATTCATGCTCTATAAATTAATAGTTAATATTATAAAATAGATATTTATTGCAAATTATTATATTTGATTTTAAGTCAAATAAAATTTTGGATAATATTAAATGTTATAACATAAACTCTAAAATATAAGAAAATGTAATTAAATATTATTAAGTAAAATACGAACACCAATGTATGATAAAAACATAATATATAAAAAAATTAATTGAATACTATATATAAATATTACTATATAGTTAAAGAGAATGATATAATATAAATTTAGTTTAAAATATTATATAAATTTCATAGAAAAATATAAAAAATTAAGGTTTAAAAATATAAATATAATTTAAATTATTATTTTATGTAATTTTTGGATAGAAATAGAAAAAAATTGAAGATATAAAAAAATAATATATATATAAACCGGTTATGTAACACCCCCAATTTTGTATTTGTCATGCATGTTATGATTCATAGCATAAATAACCACCCTGGAACAAATTTTAGAGAGATCAGAGTTAAATAAACCAGGGAAATGAGGAGTAGAGTAAGGTTAAACGTGCTCAGGGCCAGGGTAGTTTGAAAGTGGATGACCCGAAGGGTAGTTTGACCTAAGATTAAATTATGAAAGTAGGTGCTAAATTTAGCCCAATGGTACAGTTTGAATTAAAAACGAGCTTGAATTTATCTTTAAATGGGACAGAGCTACCGTAAAAATGGTTGACTAAAAATTTGACCGGACTCAGAAATTACATACCGACCTCTAAAAATTATTTCAATTATATATATATATATATAATAATGACCCGAATTACCTATCGGGAGTGAAAAATGAGGATTCTGACAATTTCAAAATTTCAAGTTTCGAATCAGTTGTAAATGCCATCAAATCCAAAAATATACCGAAATGATATCAGAATGGGATAAAATTTTAACCATATATTTTTGAATGTACTAGGACATTTGGGGTAAAATTTCATGGCATTCTGACGTGGAAATCAAAAGCTCAATTTTCGAGGTGAAAAATCAAGATCGGATCGTTTAAGGGGCCAAATTTGAGAATTTGACCACATAAGGATATGGAAGTCATTTTTAGGAAGCTATAATCCCGTGTGTGCAAGCTTAGATCAATTTGGTAGGTGAAAGTGCTTAGGTTGGTGACATATGGCTTAACTTAAAGCCATTAGATTCAATAGTTAGCAAATGAATCTTAGTCTTTCCTTTTATACACTTAAAGACACCCTATAAAAGCATCTAAATATCTGAAATTATCCCCAAAATTCCAGCGTCTTCTTCCTCTTACTTGGCCAAATCCGAACCATCATTTTCTCTCTCATTTCCTCAAATTTTACTTATTTAAGCCTTCTCTCTTTGAATTCCAAGCTCAAATTTTAACCTCACGCCTTTAATTTCCTCCTCTTTAACGTAGAAAGGTCTTGCATCAAAAGGAAGCCAAGAAATCAAAGAAAGAAGGTAAGAGGAATTAGATGAAAATTTATGATTTTGTGAATTCTAAGGGGAATTAGTAAGAGAAATTATAATAGCATGTAAAGAATGACTAGGAGAGTTGATTATTAGCCTTAAATTGCTTAAACTTGTAACAAAAACTCATAAATTTCTTTTCATTGTATTCGGCCAAAAGGGGAAAAGGAAGAGGAAGGGCAAAGTAAAAGGGGAAAAGGAAATGAGACAGAAAAATAAGTGCAATCAAAGCCAAGTTGAGGTTAGTGGATGCAAATTACATTTAATTTCATCATTTTTGTTGAATTTCCCTTAAACTCTGTATTATGTAATTATGCTTTATTGCTTGAACTAATGAAATAATTTAAATTAACATGATAATATGTTAGAAGGAACCATTAAAGACTTAAATAAGTGAAGAAAATAAATTTAAAATGGATGAAAATGTAGTGGCCAAATGATATACCTTAGGGTACATTAAGGTAAATTGATATATAATTAGGCATTTAATGTGATTTAGTTAATTTAGTGTATTAGAAGTGTGATAATGCTAATTAAGATGAGAAATGATTATGGAGACAAATCATGCCATAGTTACATATTGTGGGAAGTTAGTGAAATTTAAGGATTTTCACATGTAATCAACTTATTCCATTATAGTATGACTTAAAATGGACATAAAGCTATGTACGACATGTATTTAGAACAAGATGTATTTTGTAAATGGGAGTTCTCTTAATGGTCGAATGATGTACATGGGTAAAATGATGTGATTCAACTATGATTACATGATAATAAGCACTTGTGTGGTGAATGCATAACCAATAAGTCTATTTGAGCGTGTTTGAAAATATAATATAGTTAAAATAATGCAATAAGAATAAATAATGATATGAAAATATGATATTATATAATATTAAATAATGTCGTTAGTGTTCAGTGGATAATTTCAGGACTTTGTGATAATATTGCTAGCCATAGGAATATATTTCACGGGATACCATGAGTTTATGAGAAATTTATTATGAGAAATTATCATGATATGTGTAATGGCCTCAACACTGGTCTGGCCGTGAATAGTAAATTTCGATGGTGAATAGTGCACCGGACCGTAAAACGGACCCGAAAGTGAAAAATATTTTATTTGACCATCGGAAAGTATTGGTCATGGTGAGTTCGGGGTTGAAATTTGAAATGAAATCGAAGTCAAATAGACCTCCGAAAGTCGAAAATACGAAAAAGGTAGCGAATCAATTTCCCTGATAGAGAAGGTGATTTGATTTTGCATAAATTTTTAAAAATAGCAAATAAACTCCAAAAATTACCATATTTTTCAGATCTTTATGAAATTTCATGTAGAATATTTTGGTATAAAGAAATAAATTTTTTGGCGATGTCGACAGTTGTCGAATCGAACCAGTTTGGTTGAATCGGACCAGTAACGGACTCCGATTGAGCCGAAATTTTGTGTACTGCCTAATTTTGATGTGATAAGAATTATGAAATTAAATTTGGAGTGATTTGGAGTGAGAAAAGAGGAGAAATCATTTTGGGCTTTAAATTAGGTTGTTAATGGGCTTTAATTAATTAATTAAGCCCACTAACATACCCAAGACCATTTTACCCAAATTAAGTGATATAAAGAGAGGAGAATTTCTGGAATGGACCAGCATCTTCACCTTCTTCTCCACATCCTCTCCATGGCCGCCCAAGCTTCCTCACTTTTGCTTAATTATTTCTTCATTTCTCTCTCCATTTCACACTAAATCAAGCCACCCAATAGTAATTTCTGCCTCTCTAGTTGAGTTTTATAACCTCCTCTCTTCAAATCAAGGAAGAAAATCAAGAAAAATTAGGAGAGAGTTTAGGGTTTCATTTGAGGTAAGTGAAACCAATGGGTTTAAATTATTTCTAAGGTGCCTACTTATGTTTTTGGGTGCCTAGACTTCATTTATGATGTTATTTTTAGCATTTGAGGTTGAAAAACTAGAGTTCTAATGGCTTGAAATTTCAGCTTCTATAGGGAATCAAGGAGAATTGCAAGCTTCCAAGGATAAAGGCAAGGAAAAGGAAGCTTAGGCATCCTAGAGCAAGAAAGGAAGGTTAGTGACTAATAAATCTTAGTAATTTCTTTGATTTCAATTAAGTACCCTTTATGTAAGTTAGGATTTAGGTGATAAAATGGTGATCTAATGAAAATTAATGATGAAATAGTATAACTAGACCTTGAATAAGCATGTTTAAATGTCTAAATGATTTATTGAACATTTATATAACATACTTACCTTGATGGCCGAATTGCACCCTAAAGAAAATCTAAGTGTATTTTGTGAATTATGATGAATTTAAGCTTTTAAATGATATTAGAAATGAAATAAAATGCTTAGGAATTTTTATAAAATTTATTGAAATTAAATGAATATTGTAGAAAATAATTTCAATTATGTAAGTAATGAAAATATGGAATTAATATGAAATAATATGCAATTTGATGAAAAAGTGAATGATTTTGGTGAATTATGGTAGAATAATTCATAATTTATGTAAAAGAATGGAAAGAAATAAATACGAGTATTTTCGAGTAATGAAAAAATGAAAAAATTAAAGTTTGATTGCAATTTTGATGAAATTGTGCCCTTAGAATTAGTCTGGCAGTAAAAGCCTAGCTCAGGATATAATTGGCTAGCCATAGGGACATCTGTACCGCGGTGCAAGTCACGGCGACTTGCTTAGTTATGGTAGGATCACTAATCGCCATAGCTTCTGTTTGTACCTGGTATCTGCTACGTGGAAAAATGATCGCCGAGATCATTTTTCAGTTTATATGTGGGCCATGGAGGTCCACGTCCCGAGTATCCAGTCTGAGAATTTCTGTCGGCACTGTACTAGGGGCATGAAATGAAATGGAAGTGATAATAAGTTAAAAGAAATGAAAAAAATGAAGTTTAAAATGGAAAAAATGACTTAAATGAAAGAAAATGAAAGTTCAGGGGAAAAATGGTAATTTTTCCAAAATGGGTAATTAATAAGTAAATATAAGTGAGAAATGATTAACAAGGGCAAAATAGTAATTTTGGAGACCTAACAGTGTCAATAAGATAAAAATTTATGGTACAGGGACTAAACCATAATTTTATCCAAAAGTAGTGAAGTAAAGAATAAATGATGAATAATGGTGAAACTTGTGTAATGAAAATGAAAATAAATGACTATAATGGCAAAATCGTAAATATTAAGACAAAAAGTACATTTTTGGAATTTAGCACAATTTTGAGGACTAAAAAGGGAAATTAGTCAACAGTTATGAAATAAATGAGAAAAAGTGTAAATAATATAAAAAACCACTGTTTTCACTTGAACGTGATGAAAAATGCTTAATTATCCTTATTTAGAATTTAAGTGATTAAATAAAGTATATTAAAGAAATAATTATTGCAAAGAAAGTATTAGGATTGTTAGTCACCACTGAGCATAGTTTATGCTCAGCATGTAGTTTCTACTGCATGCAGGTACAGAGCTAGAGGAGCGGTGATGCACGGATGGAAAGCAAAGAAATTATGTTGTTCAGTAGATTACGTAGGTTTTGGCATGTATATAAATGACTAATATGTATAAGTATTTGGATATGTAAAAATATGTAAACAGATATGTGTGTGACTGTGATTATGAGTTGTTTTGAGTTATGGGATGTTTGATGGAAAATTGGAGAAATGGAATGATTGTTTTAGAAGTGTTGTGCCTCTGAGAGGCTGTGTTTTGTCTGATTTTTCAGGATGCTAGTTAAAATACAGCCGTTATATTGCCGAAATTTTATTATGTGAATAGTAATCCGGGATAGTTATAGGTCATTGAATACTTAAGTAATTGGTAATATCGAATTTTGGTGTTATTTAAAAGTTAATTAAAAGAAAAAAAAATTTCGATTTGCGTGCACTGTTCCGTATGATCGGAGTGATAAGGGTGTTACAATATGCGTGACAGGATAGCCGGCATACTATACATGCTAGTGCTGGAGTTAGGTGTCATACCTAGATATACAATCCCTCCAGTACATCGAATTTTTCATCTCATTTATTCAGTTCAAGGTTTTTCATTGGTGTCAACTAAGGGTAAAATTAAAATTTTGCATAAAAATTGGGATAAAAGAGTAATTATGATAAATTAGATAACACAAATACTAATAAATAAGAAATAAAGTGAAAGATAAAGTTAATGTGATAAGTAAAGATAAAATCGTAATTACGCAATAAACCAAGGGTAAATTGGTAATTAAAGCAAAAAGAGTGAATAAAAAAATTGAAATGGCTAAATGGAGTAAAAAGGGACAAAAACATAATTAGTCAAAAGTTTAGGGACCAAACTACAAATTTGCCATCTTTGAAAAATTTTAAGGGACTAAAATACAATTTGTATATTGAAAATTAATTAAAAGTCAAAGAAAATCAAACACATCAAATTGGAAGTAAAATGGGTTAAATTTGAGAAAAAGTCAACTTTAGGGACTTAATTGCAAATTTACACAAAATTGTGTAAATGAACGAAATTAAGCAAAGAAATATAGTAGTGGAATAATTAAAAGTATTTAATAATGTAAAAAGGATGAATTGGTAATAAGTAAGGATAAAATTGAAAGTAATTGAAAGATAAAGTTAATGTGATAAGTAAGGATAAAATCGTAATTATGTAATAAATCAAGGGTAAATTGGTAATTAAAGCAAAAAGAGTGAATAAAGAATTTAAAATGGCTAAATGGAGTAAAAAGGGATAAAAATGTAATTAGTCAAAAGCTTAGGGACCAAACTGTAAATTTACCATATTTGAAAATTTTTGAGGCACTAAAATGTAATTTGTATATTGAAAATTAATTAAAAGTCAAAGAAAATCAAACACGTCAAATTGGAAGTAAAATGGGTTAAATTTGAGAAAAAGTCAACTTTAGGGACTTAATTATAAATTTACATAAAATTGTGTAAATGAACGAAATTAAGCAAAGAAATATAGTAGTTGAATAATTAAAAGTATTTAATAATGTAAAAAGGATGAAACTTTGAATGAATTGAATGAAGGCAATTATTAATTAAAAAATTTGATATTAATAAATAAAATAACTAATGAAATTTTATGTAAGTGCATCCACCACTGAGCGACTCTATTACTTAGAGCACGGTTTTATTTTGACTGCAAGTAGGGACAGGTACTGTGAGGCGAACAAAAGAAGGATGAGATGTGGCATATATATAGAAGGAAGTCTTATATTTTGACTGTGTAGTGTAATATATATATATATTTTGTAATTATAACAGGTTATGTAAAGTTAATTGTAATAAACTGTATCGGTGTGCAATGTAAACCTTATATGGACAATATATGTGAGATGTAAATGTATGTGATGTTGATTATATGAGAAATGAGTCTAGAAGTGTTGTGTTGTTTGAATGAAGTATAGGAGTTGGGAGAAATGATATAGGGAGTGTAAATTGACTTTTTATAGATTTTGGTAATATGAGTTTTTAGCCGTTATGCCCCCAAATTTTTATAAAAATATTAGGCGCACTAATATTATTAAATAGAAGATTAAGCTAATTAGAGACAAAAGAGATAAATTATGAAAGTAACACTAATAAGGGTGGCAATTTATTTTTATTTAGTAAAGGAATAGTAAGGATATATTAAGAATTTGGGGTTAGTAGAGGGCGTTATATTTTACATTTAATGGTATCAGAGCATTATTTAGGCGGTCCTAAGATTGGAATTAAAATATGCGAAACTGTTTGGGGAAAAAATGAATGAGTATACGATATGTGTACATGCCACGTTATTGTGATACAAATATTGAAATTTAAATCTTATCTGTCCCTTGTGCATTTCAGTGTTGGCAATGGAATATGGCTCTAGACGGGCTATTGAGCTGATGAGTGATGCTGAGAGTGAGGCTTTTACAAGTCCAAAAATACAAGAATCAATATCAAGTACCAAATCGCAGCAGCCCTCCCTGCACACTCCTACATGAGTGCTTTAGGCTTCTTTGCCTCCTACATTAGCTAATTTTATGCGAATGATGGTGAAGTTTTTTCAGAGATTTCAGCCTTAGCAGCATGCACCACCTCAGTCATTTAGAAGATATATACTAGAGAAATTAAAGAGATTGGATGCAGAGAATTTATATGATCGAGAGTCGATTACAACCACACAAGCAGAAGAATGTCTTCATAAGATGGAGAGATTGTTTGAAATTACACACAGCCCATCAAAAGAAAAGCTTAAGAGAGCGGTAACACTATTTCAAGGACCGGCCTATATATGGTGGGACACAGTCATACATCATACCCCACCTGAGCAGGTTACCTGGGACTACTTCTATCAGCAATTTCAGGATAAAGATTTGGGCGGAGAGTATTTCAAGGCTATGGAGGAGGCTTTTTAGATATGGCTAAAAACTCATATTACCAAGCTTTCTGGAGATGTGGCATATATATAGAAGGAACTCTTATATTTTGACTGTGTAGTGTAATATATATATATATATATATATATTCTGTAATTATAACAGGTTATGTAAAGTTAATTGTAATAGACTGTATCGGTGTGCAGTGTAAACCTTATATGGACAATATATTTGAGATGTAAATGAATGTATAGTTGATTATATGAGAAATGAGTTTATAAGTGTTGTGTTGTTTGAATGAAGTATGAGAGTTGGGAGAACTGATATAGGGAGTGTAAATTGACTTTTTACAGATTTTGGTAATATGAGTTTTTAGCAGTTATGCCCCCAAATTTTTATAAAAATTATTAGGCACACTAATATTATTAAATAAAATATTATGCTAATTAGAGACAAAAGAGATGAATTATAAAAGTAACACTAATAAGGGTGGCAAGTTATTTTTATTTAGTAAATGAATAGTAAGGATATATTAGGAATTTGGGGTTAGTAGAGGGCTTTACATTTAATAGTATCAGAGCATGGTTTAGGCGGTCCTAAGATCGGAGTTAAAATATATGAAACTATCTGCTAAAAAAATGAATGAGTATACGATATGTGTACATGCCACGTTATTGTGATACAAATGTTGAAATTTAAATCTTATATGTCCCTTGTGCATTTCAGTGTTGGCAATGGCATTTGGCTCCAGAGGGGCTACTGAGTTGATGAGTGATGCTGAGAGTGAGGCTTCTGCAAGTCTAAAAATACAAGAATCAATACCGAGTACCAGATCGCAACAGCCCTCCTAGCACACTGGTATACGAGTGCCTTAGGTTTCTCCGCCTCCTACATCAACTAATTTAATGCGGATTATGGTGAAGTTTTTCCAGAGATTTTAGCCCTAGCAGCAGGCACCACCTTAGTCATCTAAAAGATCTATACTAGAGCAGTTAAAGAGATTGGATGCAGAGAATTTCTATGGTCGAGAGTCGATTACAACCACATAAACAAAAGAATGGCTTCATAAGATGGAAAGATTGTTTGAAATTAGACATAACCCGCTAGAAGAAAAGCTTGAGGGAGCAGTAGCACTATTTCAGAAATCGGCCTATATATGGTGGGACACAGTCAGACATCATACCCCACCTGAGCAAGTTACCTGGGACTACTTCTATCAGCAATTTTGGGATAAAGATTTGGGCAGAGAGTATTTCAGTGCTATGGAGGAGGCTTTCTGGAGATGTGGCATATACATAGAAGAAACTCTTATATTCTGACTGTGTAGTGTAATATATATATATATATATATAACATGTTATGTAAAGTTAATTATAATAGACTGTATCAGTGTGCAGTGTAAACCTTATATGGACAATATATGTGAGATTTAAATGTATGTGATGTTGATTATATGAGAAATGAGTTTAGAAGGGTTGTGTTGTTTGAATGAAGTATGTGAGTTGGGAGAACTGATATAGGTAGTGTAAATTGACTTTTTATAGATTTTGGTAATATGAGTTTTTAGCCGTTATGCCCCTAAATTTTTATAAAAATTATTAGGCGCACTTATATTATTAAATAAAGGATTATGCTAATTAGAGACAAAAGAGATGAATTATGAAAGTAACACTAATAAGGTGGCAAGTTATTTTTATTTAGTAAAGGAATAGTAAGGATATATTAGGAATTTGGGGTTAGTAGAGAGTATTACATTTAATGGTATCTGAGCATGGTTTAGACGATCCTAAGATCGGAGTTAAAATATACGAAATGTCTGGGGGAAAAATGAATGAGTATACGATATGTGTACATGCCACGTTATTGTGATACAAATGTTAAAATTTAAATCTTATCTGTCCCTTATTCATTTTAGTGTTGGCAATGTCATCTGGCTCCAGATGAGCTACTGAGTTGATGAGTGATGTTAAGAGTGAGGCTTCTGCAAGTCCAAAAATACAAGAATTAGTACCAAGTACCAGATCCCAGCAGCCCTCCAGCACACTCCTACATGAGTGCCTTAGGCTTCTTTACCTTATGCATCAGATGATTTTATGCGGATGATGGTGAAGTTTTTCCAGAGATTTCAGGCCCAACAGTACGCACCACCTCAGTTATCTAGAAGATCTATACTATAACAGTTAAAGAGATTGGATGCAGAGAATTTCTATGGTCGAAAGTCAATTACAGCCACACAAGCAGAAGAATGGCTTCATAAGATTGAGAGATTGTTTGAAATTACACACAGCCCGTCAGAAGAAAAGTTTGAGGGAGCAGTAGTACTATTTTAGGGACTGGCCTATATATGGTGGGACACGGTCAGACATCATACTCCACCTGAGCAAGTTACTTGGGACTACTTCTATCATCAATTTCGGGATAAAGATTTGGGCAGAGAGTATTTGAGGGCTATAAAGGAGGCTTTTTGGAGATTGCGCCAGGGTACCCAAATAGTCTAGGAGTATGACAGGGAGTTTGAGAGGCTTAGTTTCTATATGATAGATTATTGATTTCCTCTAAAAAAGATATGCCAGCTGTTTGAGAGAGGCCTCCATAATGATCCGATAAAGATTCTGGTAGTATGAGAATACATGAATAGGAAGGAGCTGGTTGATATAGCTATTAAAATGGAGACTGTTCAGCAGGAAAAAGTGAGCAAATAGGCTAGATTTCAGCAAAGAAGGAGCCCAGCTTTAGGGGCATCGGGCAGTGGATCTAGTAAAAGAATCAGAGGTTCTACTGTAGCATTGCCACAAGATTCTTCAGCTATACCCGCGACCAGTCAGCATAGCACAGCACGAGCACCTTCTTCTGTCGCTTCAGTGGGTAATGTTCCTAGAGGCTAGGGTTCTAGTAGACTTGAGGTGCCAGTTTATGAACATTGTGGGCGCCATCATTCAGGCTAGTGCTGGAGATTAACAGGTGCCTGTTTTAGATATGGATCCAGGGAGCATTTTCAAAAAGATTATCCATGGATACAGACACGAGCCATTACCTCAGTTACACAGACTCCTACTGGTAGACCAGCTACTTCTCCAACACGAGGTAAAGGCAAGGAAGGACCCGATGGGGCTACTTTTACTCGAGGTAGTGCTCCAGCTCCACCAGCTTTTGACACTCTTTCTTATGCCAGGACTTATACAGTTAGAGCCCGGGATAACTAGGATTCTCCGGATGTGATTGTAGGTAAATTCTACCTATTTGATGGTGTTATTTGTGCATTAATAGATTTTGGAACTACACATTCCTACTTGAGCACAAGAATTACATGAGGAAAGGGGTTAGAAAGAGCACATTTAGATCAGGATATCTTGGTGAGCAACCTATTGGGTCACGATGTGGTCGTGAACAAGATATATAGGGATTGCCCTATCTAGATATAACAGGATATCTTCCTTGTAAATTTGATTGAACTTCCATTTTACGAGTTCGATGTTATCTTGGGAATGGATTGGCTTCACCAATATCGGGTGATAGTTGATTGCTGCTCAAAAAGAATTACTTTAAAGACTCTAGAAGAAGAAGAAATCACAGTGGTAGGGGAACAATCTAATTTTCTATCTAACATCATCTCGGCTACTGCAGCACACATGTGTATCAGAAAAGGGTGTGCAGTTTATATGACATTTATGAATGATGCAAAAACAGAGAAGCCAAAAGTCAGTGATGAATAATTTAATTGGTTATTTAGGGTTAATAGGAGAAATGTGGTTAATGAAATATATATGTGCATGTAATTACTTTTGTAGTATTGGATAATAGTTATGTATGAATTGGTAAGGAAAAATAAAGTTAAACTGCCGATCAATACGATACCTATATTTGGACCAATATCTAGGGATTAGGTGTTATAAAAAATATGAAACATTTATTCATTTATTGAAAATAAATGAAAAAAAAATATATAAATAAAATATATAATTAGAATTTAATAAATATTTAAATATATATAATTACTAGAATTAGAAAAAAAATTGAAAAAACACTTCAATATATATAACTCTTTCTTTGCATACCTCTTCTCCTCCTCACGACCTAGGGATGATAAATAGGTAAAACCCTATTTCTACATCACTTTGCCATTTTCGCTCTTTGATCTTCCATCTATCGAGATTATTGATTACCGGTTCTGCCGCCGTCCGGTCTCCTCCAGATCTGCTTCCTTTCGATGATCGACAAGTCTCTTTCTTCTGGATCTTTTTTGTCTTCTTCCATCTTTTATAGATTTTTCATGGAATTAAATCTCTTTCCCTCTTTCTAGTCTCTGCTATCCTCTCGTCATCTCCTCGCCTCCATTAGTGACCAACAAAATGAGTAAAACCAAAGGTGGTCTATAAAGGCAAACAGGACTCCTTTTGGAATGTGCTCTTTTTTGTTACTTTTTTAACTGTTTCTTGATGTTAATTCTATTAAAATGCTTACAATTTCTTTTCAATCATGAAAATTGAAGAAAACCTATTAATCTCTGGCCCAAATATTTACATGGGGTAGAGAGATTTTATTTCTTCTCCATATTTCGGATATGTTATTTTCGATTGGTTATAAAGTGGCCAGTCTCATATACATGTTTTATGGTAGTGAGCATTTTAAATTAAACTGCAAAGCGTATCTAGACCTCACGTGCAATCTTGAGAAACTGGTATAAAATTTATTATGAAACAGTTTACAAGAGTGAAGAAGCTGCAATGTTTCTCGGTGATATAATCTTGGTTTCTTGATTTTCAATATAATGCAAAATTACTGAACTTTGTTAACGCTTTGTGATAACTACCAAAAAAATATCTTCAAGGCTCAGCCAGGTCGGCCCAACAACACTCATCAGGGTCCAAAGTCCATCAACAAAATGGACAAAGCATGAATTGAAAGACAAGACATAAAGGTGACGTATCTGATCGGACTGATGGGATACCTTATCTTGTCTAGTCCACTGACACAAGCAAGCGCCCATACCTGCCACCTGCTCCCTGTCACATTGTTGCATACCTACTCCAATGCCAGTTATCACGCCCCAAGGTACTCAAGTACCCCTCCCACAGAGCTCCTATAAATAGCCTAAAACACAATGGCTCTAAGTATTGACTATTTGAGAGACTCTATCTAAATACTCTCTCTTTAAAAGCTACTAACTTAAGCTTCAGAGTGTTAATACCCGAGTCCGGCCGGGCACTCCTTCTTACAGGTTCTGTTATCTGATCGGATCATCAGCTATCAACTCTCCTTCTTACAGATACAGATAAATCACGCTTTATCATTTGGTGTTTTCGTTGAAAGACATGGTAGACTCAAGATCGAATAAGCACGCCACCTCAGGAGAGTATGATAGGCCTGCAGGGAGAAGAGAGAGACTTTCCAGATCACCCACAAGGGATAATCTCTTTCTGGAGCTTGACGATGTCATCATGTAGCAGCCAGATGACACCCATGTTACTTTCAAGGACATGTGCCCCATTCTTAGTAATATTACTAAGAATATAGTCTAAACAATTAAAAAAGGGGAAAGGCCAAGAACTTCTAAAAGAGGTGGTGAAACAGATTTTGTAGTCAAAGACTTTGGGAGAAAAAGAAATAAAGGGATCTCCATAAATGAGCCACGAGCTTATAATGGTGGAAGACTGGAAAATAGAATCACAAACATATACGATAAGGGGACAATATTATCGAGCAAAGATACTCCTTACACCCTCAGTAGATCACCCACCCCATCCTTTGGCGATGATCCATTATGCCCAATCACAATCGCTTCCAAAGAACTAAAGAAGAGTTAATTTTATGGGGATGAGCAGGGAGGACAAATGGTTTAAGCAAAAACTAAAACAGTTTGGCTTGACAGAGCTAAAGAAAGGGATGTTTAAGGGGAATACTTGCAACAACACCGCCTCCCCATTCTATAGGGAGATAACGGAATTTAAACTACCCCCCAGGTGGAGAGATGTATTGATGAAAAGGTATACAGGTAAAACCGATCCCACTACTCACCCGGCGGAGTATTTGACTAAAGTGCAGGTCTACACCTACGATGAAAGAATTGCCTACAGAGTCTTCACCACTACCCTAGGAGGAGATGCCTTTAACTGGTTCCACGAACTCCCTCAAGAATCAATCGCCTCCTTCAGACAACTCAAAGAGCTATTCATCGTGTGATTCAATGTGCAGACACATGCGTCAAGGTCAGTAAATGACCCGAGCAATCTCTATCAAAGAACTGATGAAAGTCTCAGAGACTACATCGATCGCTTTCAGGCCATAATGTTAGAAGTAGGGAACGTACGCGTGGAAATGGCATCGAATGTTTTAGCAAGAGGCATAACAAAGTCATCCACTTTTTGAATCCTTGAAAACAAGGCGGCCGGTTAGTTTTTCTGACCTGATGGAAAGAGCCAGACAACACATCCAATTGGATGATGCTCCCGAATCCAACAGAGCAAGGAAAACCAATGTCATGGATAGATTGCAATATCCAGATGGTTGAAAGTTCAGTAAAACCCCCTCATCCACTCGAAAAGAGAGGACTCTTAACAGGTCAATCTTCTTGAGGATTACAAAAAGGAGAAAGGGGACCAAACGGATTACATCCGATCGATACAATGATCAACACGAGAAAGTTAGCCAGCCCAAAATGTCTAAATAAGGTAAGAAACAATGGAGACCACTACCAGAGGGAAAAGCTCCTATAAGTGGTCTAGTGATGGGAGAAAGGCTTTCGGCTCAGACAAATGCGACAAGCACAAAAATCGATGCAAGCCAACTATCGAAATCATCAAATAATGGAAAAATCAAGTGCAATTGATATAATTTAATTCCCCACGAATGTATTGTACTAAATTTCATGCTATCCCAGGATCCTATAATAAGCACTGGATTGCCAACCCATTTTGATATTATTCGTTTAAGATTTATCTTTAAGTTTTTAAAGATACAACAATAAAGAATACGTGGCCTAAGCAACATGTGAAAAGTTAGCAAAAACAAAAAATGGCCTAAAGACATCAAAAACAACCTTCGGATCGGATAATCCTACCATCGAGAGTTCGAGATGAGGGCCCTAACGTCTGTAGACCTCTTCCCAATCGGTCAGTGTAATTCAATCACCTCAGCGTGGATCAAAATGATCTTTCCTGCCATCAGGAGTTCGAGATGAGGGCCCTAACGCTTGAAGACCTCTTCCTGATCGGTCAAAATTACTCCACCGCTAAAGTGCGGATCAAAATATATCCCAAGTGGATTCAGTCTCCATAAAGCTTAATTTCGATTGATGCTCCATCCCAATCGATGTATCAAACTTAGTAAAGCTTATCCACTAGACTAGATGCTTATCACGAGCTCAAAATGTGAAAGCTGGAAACTCTGTTTAACTCCAGGCCAATTCTTGACTGGTATAGCTCCTTCGCTAGGCTTGATGTTCATCTTGAGACAAAAATACGAATGTTTTTCTCCATCATAAGTTCATCTGCTAGGCTCGATGTTATTCCCAAACCAAAAATACAAGATGCCTCTATTTAATCTCCACCGACTCATTCGCTAGGTATTGTACTAAATTTCATGCTCTCCCAGTATCCTGTAATAAGCGCTGGATTGCCAGCCCATTTTGATATTATTCATTTAAGATTTATCTTTAAGTTTTTAAAGATACAACAATAAAGAATGTGTGGCCTAAGCAACATGTGAAAAGTCAGCAAAAACAAAAAATGGCCTAAACACATAAAAAATAACCTTCGGATCGGATAATCCTACCATCGGGAGTTTGAGATGAGGGCCCTAACGTCTGTAGACTTCTCCCTGATTGGTCAGTTTAATTCAACCACCTCAGCGTGGATCAAAATGATCTTTTCTGCCATCAGAAGTTTGAGATGAGGGCCCTAACGCCTGAAGACCTCTTCCCGATCGGCCAAAACAACTCCACCGCCAAAGTACGGATCAAAATATATCCCAAGTAGATTCAGTCTCCATAAAGCTTAATTTCGATTGATGCTTCATCCCAATCGATGTATCAAACTTAGTAAAGTTTATCCACTAGGCTTGATGTTTATCACGAGCTCAAAATGTGAAAGCTGGAAACTCTGTTTAACTCCAAGCCAATTCTTGACTGGTATAGCTCCTTTGCTAGGCTTGATGTTAATCTTGAGCCAAAAATATGAATGCTTTTCTCCATCATAAGTTCGTCTGCTAGGCTCGATAATATTCCTAAATCGAAAATACAAGATGCCTCCATTTAATCTCCATCGACTCATTCGCTAGGTTCGATGTCTATCCCAAACTCAAAATGCGAAAGTTTACAATTAAATACAAAATCGCCAAATCTCCTGGGCATTTGGCTAAAAATATCTTGAAACGAACAATCTTTGCAAAATTGCTAACGATATAGACCGATCGGTCAGGTATTGTTCTAACCGTCAAAGCGCGAATCGAATCGATGAATATATTCCAGTCACTCTAAGACTGAGGGCTTAATTCCAATCGATGTTACATCCCGATCGACGAATCAATATGGTACAACTTATCTGCTAGGCTTGATACAACCGAAGATGCGAAAGTTAAAATCTATTCATTTACAAGATAAGTTCCTTCGCTAGGCTCGATGTTCATCTCGAGCCCAAGATGCAAGGAGCATTCGTCTAATCTCCATCAACTTACTCGCTAAGATCGATGTTATTCCGAAATAAAAATGCAAAGGTCAACAAGATCGAAAGCTCATTCGCTGTACATGACTCTTCTACAAATAATCGATCGAATTAATTGATCGGTAATCCTAAGAGTTAGGGATTACAATGCTTGAAAAATATCTCCAAATTCAGGAAGTACTCTTCTTAGTTGATTTTACATTTTCTCCTCAGTTGATTTTTGGATAAATCTAACTCAAAATTAAGTTTGCATTACAAAGACGCAACTGAAAAGCACACTGAATTGTATTCATATGCGAAAGTTTGTACAAAATGCAAATTCTAAAAGAAAGAAAACACTACAAAGAAAAACTATGATTTTATGTCTACTATTTCTATAGCAGAAGAAGGCCCTACAATTGCCTCAGTAGAAGGTTGGGAAGACTCCGCTGGTTCTCCAGAAGCATTCTCTGTCAACAAGGAAGCCGCAGCTTCGGATTCGATTACTGCACCAGCATTCGGCTGAGATGATGTGAGGTCCTATGAAGCCTCATGATCGTCGTCACTAGATGGAGGATCGGGCAAAGCACCTGGCTCATCCATCCAGCTGAGATCACCATCAGGGAAATGCCTACCAGCCTCATAAATTAGTCGAGTTAGCAACTTTCCTTGAGCCTCTCCTAACTGATCCAAAATGTCTTCTTTTTGAGTAGAGAGTTCTTCCTCAAGCTTTCTTTTCCATGCCATCTCTTTTTCTGCTAAGGCGACTTGCGGTGAATTCTGCTTGCCTCGTAGGAGGTCCAGCTCAGTGTTGGCCTTTGAGCACTCGACAGATAGAAGTGTGCACTCGCCCCTTAATCTGGCTACCTCTTCTTCGAATTTTTAACCTAAGGCGCTTTCGGCAGTCAGACGGGCTACGTCCCCTTTAAGATGGTCAACCTCTTTCTGTCAAGCTTTCAGATCTCGAGAAAGACGAGCGAACTCCTTTTTTAGCTTTTCAACCTCTGACTGGGCAAGTAGAGACTCCTTCCTAGCTACATCATATTTAGCTTTTGCTTCTCTCCTAATCCGATTAGCGTCCTTCCATCTCCCTCAACGAAAGACGGTCACGCCGTGCAAGAGCAAACCTCTTTTTATTAGCTAAAAAAAAAACAAAAGGAAAAAAAAGGATAAGTCAGCCAAGGAGATAAAAGACAGAAGAAAGAGCAAGGCAAGATCATTCAAAATAAAAAAATGCAATTGTCTGCTTTACCTCTAAACCCTGCTGCTATAAAAAGGCTGCACTCTCGGGCGATTGTGCTGGGATCTCCCATCGCCTTAAAGTCGTTCTCTTGAAGCATGCTTATGCACAGAAAGTTTGATACCGTCTTATTGTCAATAGACCAGCCATTGCTAAATTGACTTTTCAAAATCTCTCTTAGTGATGTAGCATGCCTTTCAGAAATTCTTACGATAGCACTCCGAGTGGATTTATCCTGGATGGGTTCTTTGCCTTTTGTGGCAACCCTAGCATCTACAACGACTACCAGCTCGATAGCTTTTTTCTTGGCTGCCTCTTTAATGCTCATTTGGGTAGCTTCATCTGCTAGGGATGCGTTTGCTTGAGCTGATCTCCTTCGATGTTGAGCTAGTTGCTTTTCCTTCGAATCAGTCTCATTCCTTAAAAACAAATGCCGTAGGTGATGCTGAACCTCAGTCAAAGGCTGGACAGCAGCAGATCCTGGAAAGGCCTGAGGGGGACGGGAACGGGAGCACTTGCTGAGGGAGTGGAAGCCTGAACTTCTGAAGAAGACACAAGCTTTCTCTTTTTCGACCTCCTCTCTTCCTTGGTAGCACATTATGCCTTAATCTTTGCCTTAGCCCGGTCCGCCAATTTCTTAGCAACGTAGTCTCCCTTAGCCATCACATCTGTAGATGTGTCACAAAAATAAAAGATAAGTATTCTCTCCAACTAATATGTATTTCATAAACATGCAAATGCATGATGGTCAATATACACTTCTCCCACACTCCAATTATGATGCTCACGTTCTACGTCAATGCTAGCATCAGAGTTTGAAGACCCGATCGGATTGCCAAGAAGATAATTGGAATCATATGGATTCCCATGTCTTGCCACAGCGCCCAAAAGCTTTTCAATATCGCTCTTATACAAAGACCGGTTGGACGCTTGCTCTTTCAAGGTGATAACTACATCCGATCAGATTAAAAACACTCCAAATACTCCGACCATCGCTGCCAAAAAGAATTTTTCTTTGAAGCTTTGCATGGAGGACGGTACAACGAACAACTTCCTCTGCGGTCGGCTTGTAAAAAAATACTTTGTCCCATCACTCCGCCCTAATACATAGAAAAAATAAGTGAACATATCCAAAGTTGGTGCCACTCTCTCCATCTCACAGAGGATCTTGAAGCAGAATACTGTTCTCCATCCGTTCGGATGAAGTTGATTAGGGGCAATTTTGTAACCTTCATGAATTGGAATCTCAAAGGCACCAAAGGGAAGCCTCAACCCAGCATCCAATCTCCACAAATGGCAAGTAAACCACTCATTGTTCTCATGACCAAAAGGTCCCTCGATCATTGTCATGGAATTTGGGCAGGCCATCACAGAGACCTCTGCGAAAAGATTGTATCGTGAAGGGATCTCAACCACTTCTTCCTATGTGAGTTTCGAAATTTGAAGCCTAAAAAATTTTGCGCAGGAAAGCTAAAAACAAAGTTCATAAAGAAAATTTGGCAGAGTTCTGTTAAGAATCGCTAAAAATGACGAAAAAATCATCCCAAAGTCACCTATTTATAGGCTCAAAGCTTCTGAAATTCTCCAACCGTCTCTCCGCTGGATAATCACCACATGTTTCCAATCCATTATGGCCGATATGGAGAACGAAGCATCACCCTCGGCATGCGCACCAACAATAAATGCATAACGACTGTTCGAAATGAATAAACATGACTTATTAGATTCAAGCCAATTCAAAATATCCCGCCAAAAAGTCAAAAATCGCCTGATCGGACCCTTTGGAAGGGGGACAAGTGATAACTACCAAAAAAATATCTCCAAGGCCCAGTCAGGTCGGCCCAACAATGCTCAACAGGATCCAAAACCCATCAACAAAAAGGACAAAGCATGAGCTGGAAGACAATACATAAATGAGAGGTGTTCGATCGGATTGATGGGATGCCCTATCGTATCTAGTCCACTAACACAAGCAAGTGCCTATACCTTCCACCTGCTCTCTATCACATCGCCGCACACCTACTCCAATGCCAGTTATCACGCCCTAAGGTACTCAAGTACCCCTCCCAAAGAGCTCCTATAAATAGCCTAAAACACAATGGCTCCATGTATTGACTATGTGAGACTCTCTCTCTAAATACTCTCTCTCTAAAAGCTACTAATTTAAGCTTCGGAGTGCTAATGCCAGGGTCTGACTGGGCACTCCTTCTTGCAGGTTCTGTCATCCGATCGAATTATTAGCTATCAACTCTCCTTCTTACAAATAAAGATAAATTGCGCTTTATCACTTTGTGTTTGAAATTGAAGTGAATGCTGATATCCAACTAGTTCTATTTTCATGATTATGAAGTTGCATAATTAATGTGCTTTGTATTATGTTTTTCTATATTTTTGTATAAACAAAGTTCTTTAATTTTTTTAAAAGAGCTGTTATGTGCTTTGTATTGTGTGTTTCTATATCTACAAATATTAGATACACAAAATTGACAACACTTGCTTCATGATTTTCCATCTAATTTATTGAATATGCAGCTTGGTTCAACTAAATGGGTTCATTTCTTTTCTTTATGTCTGCCAATTGAATGTTTTTTGATTCTTAATTGCATTATAGAATGCAAGCTCTCACTGCAAAATGAAAGGCCCTTGATGTCAATATTAATTGAATTAGATTGAATTTTTTTAGTTTAATCTCAAATTTTTTGCTTTTAAGTTGAATATGCTGCCTGTTTGCCATACTGTTTATTCAATGTTTGATGGTTTGTTACCATGTTATGTTTTTGTTTAATTTGCTAGTTTGCATTATCATACCTTTAACGGAACAATCATTTCTGATAAAGAACTATGCAATTTGCCCGAAATTTTTTTTATATATATCAATTACCAAACTTGTTCAAATTCAAATCATCAATGTATCAAAATTTTGGCAGCATAACGGCTACCTACTATTGACCTCCTAAAAAGTCAAACAATAACACAGCCTCTAAAAGACACAATAATTTAACATAGATAACATATACATATCATTTAATCATTCACATACCAATCATATTTATTTACTGACATATCAATAATTACTACCACAGAATAACAGTTGGTCAAATACATTCAAATATCACTACTATAAGCTGAGTATATACATGCCAAAATACCTATAAGTACAGACAATTCTCTTCTTCAGACTTCACTCTACTGAGTACTATGCTCCAGCGGTCCTTCGAAACCTGCACGCAGTAAAAACTACGTGCTGAGCACTAAATATGCTCAGTGGTGACTACCAATCCTAAAATTTTTAAATTAAGCATGTAATGGCCTCAACACCGGGTCAGCCGTAAATAGTACTTTCCGGCAGTGAATAGTGTTTCTCGGGCTTGAAAGAACACCCGAAAGTCGAAAATATTTTATTGGACCATTTGAAAGGAATAGTTATGGCGAGTATATGGTTGAAATTTTAAGTGCATTTGAGGTCAAATAGACTTCCAAAAGTCAAAAATACGAAAAAGATAGCGAGTCAATTTTCCTGGTAAGGAATGAGACTTGATTTTGCACAAATAATTAAAAATAGTAAATGACCTCCGAATATTGCCATATTTTGCAGTTCTCAATGAAATTTTATGAAGAATATTTTGGTGTAACAAAATGAATTTTTCGGCGATGTCGACAGTTATCGAATCGGACCAATAAGTTTGAATCGGACCGATAACGGACTCCGATTGAGCCGAAAATTTATATCCTATCTATTTTTGATGTGATAAAAATTATGGAATCAAATTTGGAGTGATTTGGAGTAAGAAAATGGGAGAAATCATTTGGGCTTTGAATTAAGTTATTATTGGGCTTTAATTAAATAGTTAAGCCCAAAACTCAACCCAAGCCCATTACACACTTGAAGGAGATTTAAATAGATGAAAATATCTGGAACAACAGCCTCATCTCCTTCTCCACGTTTTCTTCTTGGCCGACCAACTATTCCACCATTTTTGTTAATCTTTTCTCTTCTCTTCTCTCAATTTCACACCAAATCAAGCCATCAAATAGTGATTTCTACCTTTTTAATTAAGTTTAGTGCCCTCCTCTCTTCAAAAGAAGGAAGAAAAATCAAAGAAATTCAAGAGAGAGAGTTTAGGGTTTAATTTGAGGTAAGTGAAATCATTGGGTTAAATTCTTTTCTTAGGTGCCTATTTATGTTTTAGGGTGCCTAGATTTCATTTTTGATGTTATTTTGAGCTGAAAAGAATGAAATCATGGTGTTTTGGTGAAGGGTAATTTCGTCCAAGATTATTTTTGGTTGAAGAATGAAGTTTTGCTTGGCTTTAGGTGAAGAAAAATGAAGTTTAAGGAAGGTTAAGCATGGAAAAAGGTAAGTGACTACCAAATCCCTTAATTTCCCATTTAATATGAATTTTTCTTGATTATGTAACTAAGATAAAAATAGGTAATATTGTTAATTAATGTAATTATGATAGGGTTATTGTAATTAGACTAGAGAAGAGATAAATGAAAAGTGAAAATGAGTGAAAGGAAATTTTTAGGGTGAAAAAGTAGTGATGGCCGAATTATTCCCTAATAGAAAAATGTGAAATTTTGCATGAAAATAATATATGATGGTCTAAATTGAATATGGTGATGATAATTGGTGCCTTTGGATTTTTAATGAATTATTGGAATTTATTTTGAAATTTTAAAGCCTATGTATTGAATATGTTCATAGTGAAAATTGTGATATAATGAGAATTAATTGATTATTTTAGTGAGAAGTGGTGCTAAATAATAAATAATGCATAAATAAAATTTATTGGAATTTATTGAATTGATTGAGGTTTTATTGGAATTTTTATGTGAATATGTATAATGAAAATAATTGAATTGTAATGCATAATTGTATAAAAAATGACAAACATGATGATTTAATGTGAAAATAAATTAATGTCAATGACAAGAAATAAAAAGTCAACCGACGAATGTTTCGAAATAATTATTGGGTAGTGAAAATGATAAAAGCAATGAGTTATTAGTAAATAATTCATAAATAAATAAAAATGATGGAAATAAATTAATATGTAAATAAAAGAAAGTTAAAATGAGTTTTAAAAGAAAAAGAGACTTTAATGAAAGAAAATAAAAGTTTAGGGGCAAAATGGTAATTTTGCCAAAGTAAGTAATTAACGCGTATAAATAAGTAAGAAATACTTAATAAGGGTAAAATGGTAATTTCAGAGGCCTAACGGTTTCGAAAAATAGAATTTACGTGGTTTAAGGACCAAAATGTAATGTTACCCGAAAGTGGTAAAATAAAGAATAAAAGATGAATAATGGAGGAAATTATATAATAAAAATGAAAATAAATTATTATAATGGCAAAATCGTAATTATGCATTTGAAATGAATAAATTGATAGAAAAAGTCAAATTATGCATGTTTGAGGTCTAAAATAATAAATGATATTAATTAAGTCCCTAAATGCTTAAAAGCAGAAAAAAAAGATGTGACTAATTTATTACAATAAATTAGTCAACCAAAAGTATTAAAAGAATTAATGCTTATTAAAATAATTCGCTGACGAAATAAACGTTGGCATACCGAATGATTAAAAAGTTTGAGCAGTAAAAGAAAAAGAAGTCAATCATTGAATTATTAGAGAATAATTCGCAAATGATAATATAAAAAGAATACAAAGAAAATTGTGAATTATAATGTCATAATTCATGATTTATAATATGTGCAAAAGATTGAAAAATTTAAGTATCTGAGTGAATTATCGAAGGATAATTCACAAAAGTGACCAGAAAAAGTGAATAAAAGTTATTGAATAGTCAAGGCACGAAAGAGTGCATTTGATCAAATAACGTATAGTAATAAACAAAAGAAAAGAAATTAAAAGTTTTTAAATGTTCAAAAATGTTTGCAATGATATTGATTATGTTTGCCCTTAGCGATAGACAGGTAGTATGATTCTTGTTTTGAATATAATTTGCTAGCCATAGGGACATCTCTGTACCGCGATGCAAGTCATGGCGACTTGCTTAGCTATGGGCGGGATCTTTGATCTCCATAGCTTCTGTAAAAGTGAAAGTGTATCTGTATCTGTATCTGTTTTGCGAGACTTGATCTTTCGAGATCATTTCTCTGTCTACTACGTGGGACCTTTGGGTCCAGTCCCGTGTATCCTTTGTGGGAAACCTGTTATATTGCACTAGGGGGCACATCTAAAAATGAATAAATAAGTACTGTTTCATTGACTTGAATACAGAAAGTTATAACGAAACGATTCGTTTGAAAATAAAATG
The DNA here is from genome assembly GCA_037975025.1 of Excoecaria agallocha. Classification (NCBI taxonomy): domain Eukaryota; kingdom Viridiplantae; phylum Streptophyta; class Magnoliopsida; order Malpighiales; family Euphorbiaceae; genus Excoecaria; species Excoecaria agallocha. The sequence goes on along the minus strand of CM075808.1, from coordinate 50,156,584 downwards.
CAAAGTCAAAATAAATCTGTAAAGATTTCTGGAAAGTGTAATTAGTAATAAAAAGAAATGTTTTATAAGAGTAAGATATTAAATCAATGTTTAGTTAAGCTTTTACAGGAAATTCGAATAAATCTTGATTTATGTGAGAAAGATAATTTTAATTAATCAGTAATGCTTGTACCATTTACCACAGTAAAGATAATGACAACTCTGGAAAATAATATTAATTTTCCTGCTTAAAATTAAAAAGTGATGATAGTGACAAAAAGTGAACTTAATGCTTAGGTAACGCTTTTCTGAAAGATAAGTTACCTGAAAAGTAAAATGATATAAGGCATAGGATTATGCAATAAAAGTAAAGTACAAGATATAAGTTTTAATTAGATAATTAAATATGAATAATGTATATAAGAAAAAAATAAGTTTTGACTACAAAGTACTCCAAAATGGCTATATCGCTTTGCGATGAAGCTTATAAGCCTTTTAACAGTAATGTAATTATTAGATCAAAGTTAAAGTAAAGTAATAGAATATATAGCAAAAAGTGAAGTCAGATTATAGATTGAATAATTGACCAGTAAAGCAAGTATTAAAAGTAGTTTATTTTGGTACTAGTAAGGACACGAGTACCAATACACGTTGTTACTTAAAATGATGATTGAATTGCTATGGATAAAGGATAAAATGAAAGTACTGATCAAAAGTAAAAGTTAACGTAAAGATTAACGTAAAGATAAAAAATAAATCTGATATTGATCTACCTAAAAAGATACTATAGTACAGTTAAAAGTTTAGAATAAAAGGAAATGTTTAATGAAATAAGAACAATAGAAGCATAAATTATGAAATTATGCTTATTCTTGGGAAATTCTTGGATTAGTAGTCACCACTGGGCATATTTAATGCTCAGCACGTAGTGTTTACTGCGTGCAGGTTCTGAAGTGTTGCAGGAGCACAGTACATTGAAGGACCAGATCGGAAGAGAAGACTTTTGTGATTTTTAGTATAAGCTTTTGGCATGTATATACTTAGACTATTAAGGTAAAGGCTCGAACTATATTTAGATTGTATGTTTTTTTTGTCTTGGATGTATGGACAGTATGAGTTTCGTTATGATGTTGTTTTAATTGTTATAAGATTGTTATTTGAATTCTGGAATTAATGGAAAATACTTTAAAATGTTTTGAATTGCTCGGTAAAAAAAAAAAAAACTCACCGGTTTCAGCTAAGTTTCGTTTCGGAAAAGACTGTTCCGAGAAGGGTGTTACAAAGCATAATTATCATATTTATGCCAATTATTACGTTGTCTTATCAAAAATTGCTTTTAATAATTTTCATAGACTTTTCAGATCATTACCAACACTTTGGTAAACTTTTTACTTTGATTTAAAATTTTCACTTAATTCATAATATTCTCTTTTTGCCGTTTAATAATAAAATTGACATTTTTGTTTTCTTATTTTTACTTTTACATAATTTTTACGTATGACTTGACTTTTCAAGTAAAATTCTCTATTTAATTAATTCAGTATAATCTTATTTTGATGAAACGATTTACATAATTAATTGTCACGATAATAGCAGATTTCAATGCAGTTCTTTATGTCTTCATTAATTGCAATATTATTCTTTTAATAGCAAAAATTTTAATTTTGCTATTTATTCTTTTATTCTACTCAGACTTTTGAACTACTTGTCTGATTTTAATTATTAAATTTTTTTAACATTTAATGCAAAGTGATGTACTTAATTATAAACACTTTGCAATTAAATCTTTAATTCTTTCCTTTTTCTATGCAAAGGTTCTTTTATCTACTTATAGCAAACTTGACACATTTTATTTCTAATTACAGAACTATCGTCTATTTATTTATTTTTACCTTCAGTTAACTTTTGGTTTACAAAAGTTCAGATAAGATTTTGTTTGAATTTTTTATATAACATATTATTATTTTAATCCAAAATTTCTAATTATGACTAATCACTTTTTTCTCTTATAGAAGCACATTTTTGGGCTATTTAATCATTAAATTACTATTTTACCTTGTAAAATAATTTCTTTCCACTTTTACTTTTTAATTAAAATTTTTGGAAAAAATTACACTTTTGCCCCATAAACTTTTTATTTCCTTCACATAAGTTCTTTTTTCATTTAAAACTTGTACATTCAATTTACTTTTACAATACTAATTTATCCTTTCAATATGCCCCTAGTGCAATATGATAGGACTCTCAGATAGGATATGTGGAACGTAAATCCCACAGAAACACAACAGAGAGGAAAATGACCCCCACTGGACCATTTCTCATAGAGCAGAGAATAGAGATAGAGAATGCCATGGTGATCAGAGATTCAGTCCATAGCATAGCAAGTCGTCATGACTTGCACCGCGGTATAAGATATCCTTATGGCTAGCCATTTATATCCTGTGCAAGACTATTACTACCTGACTATAGCTAAGGGCAAAATCAATCAATCAATTATTTTCATAATACTTTTCAGACTGTCATATGCATTTTACTTTCTTTCTTTTTCTTAAATGGTATATTTTTGTCAATCGCACTCGTTTTAGTGTTTTTGACTATTCAATCACTTTTTAATCTTTTGACATGACTTTTAAAATACTTTTCAAGTATAAATAGTTACAAATTCTTTTCTTTGAATAGGTACAATTTATCAGTAATTTTTTTTCAGAACTTTGACTATTCAAATTATTAATTTTTAGTCACTTTATATTTGTTTCTTTTCAATCACTTTTTATGAATTATTCTACAATAATTCACCATAAGCATTTTTTACTGAAATTTTTCAGAGATTTTTAACTTTCATAATTTCCTTTTCAGATCAATACATTTTGTCATTCACTTATTTTTCAGTATTTTTATACAGTGGATAAATTATATCTTTATAAGTTATTATGATTATCATACACTCTTTTTTTCAAAGTCTTTTCAATTGAATACCTAGTCAAATATTCTTTCAGTACCTTTTTACATACGTTGTGAATTATATCAGGATAATTTACTTTTTTCTTGACACTTATTGAATTATTTCTGTATAATTCAATAATTTTTTTTACATTCATTTATTCCTTTTTGACTTCTAGTTAATTTCTTACCTTTTTGGCTTGAATTTGCGGTGGTTCAAAATTCGAATTACTTTTAAAACGGATTGTGAATTATTTATAATAATTTACCATTTTATTCGAATTATGAATTATTTTGTAATCATTTAATATATTTAATTTACTACCTATACTTTTATTTTTCAAAAATCCATCACTTGACTTTTTCATTTTCTTTATACGGAATGTAAATTAATTTACATTAATTTATCAACTTTTACGTGTTTATTGAATTATTTTCTAATAATTCAATATTTTTAATTGAGCATATTCAATATTTATTTTCAAAAATATTCTCATAAATTCTATAAAAATTTATGCGAACATATTTCTTCAATTATTATCATATTTACTCATTTTATGAATTATTTTACTATAATTCATCATATACACTGTATACATATCCTTAACTTAAAAATTCTTTAATAAATTTCATAAATTTTCTAAAAATTCATGGACATTATATTTTCTGTTTTACTTTATTTTATAGCTTATTTTATCAAAATACTTAATGTACACATTCTTTCTTTTTAAGAATGTGATTCGGCCATTAAAGAATTTTTTTAAAAAAAATTGATTTCAATTTAATTAAGCTTAATTAAGGTTCAATTGCATTATTTTAAGGATAATTTTATTATACATACATTTTTCAATTTTTTTCTTAATTACATATTCAATAAATATTCCGAAAATATTTACATAATTTCTATAAATTTCACAAAAATTTATAGATGCATAATTTCACATTTACTATCAATTTAGGGCCTAAATTCATTTAATTACTTAACATAATTTTTTTTCTTCACAATGAATTTTGGCCACCTTAATAAAATTACCTTATAAATTTTTTTAATTCCAATTAAGTATTCTATCATGCTAAACTAAAGGGCCAATTTCACTATTATGCAATTAAATTCAATTTTTAATCAATTATACAAAATTTTCCTTAATAAACCATAAGAAAAATCATTAAATTAAATTGAAAATACTAAGATTTAGTAGTCACTAGCATTTTTTCATGCATACTCTTCCCTTGAACTTCCTTTTTCTTGCTTGAACCAATGAAAATCATCATTCCTTAAAGAATCTCAAAAGGAGCCAAAATTTTTCTCAAAGAAAACCATATGAGAACAATTTCTTTTGCTGAAATTAACATAAAAAACGAGTTATAGGTCCAAAAACTATTAGAAAATACTTAAAAATCAATTTAAATCAACTAATTTTCAAGACTTACCTTGAACCCTCAAACTTTCAAATCTTGATTCATTTGCTTTCTTTTCTCCTATCAAATGTTAGAGAGCTTATATGGGAACTAGAGAGATGAAATTGCCTTTTTTTATGTTGGGATTATATGGAGATTTGAAGTAGAAAATTGAAAGATCAAAGAGAAAAGGAAATGGAGATGATTTGGCCACAAGGAAGGAAGGAGAAAGGCTGAAAAAAATCTGAATTTTTTTCAGATTTTCCAGCTTAAATATCTCTCTTTTTGGGTCAAAAATTGAGCCTAATAAATGAGTTTAACCAAACTTAATTAAATGGTCAATTTTGAACTATTTAAAGCCCAATTTAAATTTTTCAAACTTTTTTACTTTAAATCACTTCAATAGTGATTCTATTATTTTTATCATATTAAAAATAGATAGTATATAAATTTTTAACTCAATCGAAATTTATTATTAATTCGATTTAAATTTATCAGTTCAATTCGATAACTGCCGGTACAAGCGAAAAATTCAATACTGTTGAAACCCCAATATAAAGCTTATGTTTTACCCCTTTTTCTTTCTTTTCTGAAACCCTAATCTTCAATTCTGTTGGCACACTGCCATTATCATTGTCTGCTTTGTCCGTCACTCCGCGATTCAGGTTGTCATTTATTTGTTTAATTTGCTCCTTATAAGTTTTGAATTTTGCTGTTTGTTGTTTCGGCTGTAAGTTGAACTCTAATAATTCTGAATTGGTTTTTATTATTTGAAGGATTTATTCTTGATGGAAAGTGGATATTTGCAAGGTTCTTTTCATTATTTACAGTTGTTAAAGCTGGATTTGGTATTGCAGGGTTTAATACGAAAGTATTAAAGTGAATATGGCGAAGCAGAAAGAGAAGAAGGTGAATGTGTCTGGTAAGCCAAAGCATTCACTGGACACGAACCGTAGTAATGGAACCAGCAGTGGCTCAACGCGTAGTGCTGCCACTGTACGCCGGCTCAGGATGTACAATGTAAAGCCTAAGCGTGACAGCAAAGGGAAGGTTTTGAAGCATGAATTTCAGTCTAAGGAACTTCCTAATAGCCGCATCCAACCTGATCGTCGTTGGTTTGGTGATCATTCTTTGCATAAGAAGTGATTGGAAAGGGGTTATTTATATTTTAGTGTCATCATGTGACTTTTGTCATAGCCCTATATAGTTAAATATTTACCATGAAATGTTCGGTTTGCTTCCTTGCAGGAAACACACGGGTTGTAAATCAGAAAGAGCTTGAGTTCTTCCGCGAGGAGCTCCAAAATCGGATGTCAAGTAGCTACAATGTCATTTTGAAGGGAAGAAATCTGCCACTCTCTCTTCTAAATGACCATCAGAAGGTATGGATTTTTCAAATTCCATTTATTTATTATAGTGTTCTTTTTATTTCTCCAAAAACAGCAGTTGTTAATTTTTAGGTTCTTGTTACTTCCTGCAAAAGTTGCACTTTTTAGTGCTGGTGAACATAAATGTGCACTTGCTGCTTTAAAATCTAGTTCACGTTTTCCTTCTAATTATATAGTTACGATCTTCCTGTTAAATCCATGTTTCAGATATATCTTGTCTGATTTATAACATGGTTCGATAAGTTTCCACCATCAATATTTGTGATTTATATTCATTGCGTGGTTGTAGATATTTCTGTTATTTGCGATCTCATATGCCTTTTCTGTTTCATGCTTTTAATATGTGAAGCAAGCCAGAGTACATCTTCTTGATACGGAGCCCTTTGCAGATGCATTTGGACCTACGAGGAAGAGGAAGCGTCCAAAGCTTTTGGCAGCAGATTATGAGTCTTTAGTTAAGAAAGCTGATGGTTCTCAAGGTAAATGAACTGGTTACTTCTCTTTTCTATGGGAGTTGGGGAAGCAAGGTGCCTGTCCATGTATATATTGTCTATATTTTCTCCATTTTAATGTAAAGGGTAGTTTTCCTTTTTTTTTTTTTTTTTGCAAGATCATATACGAGAATTATCAATGAATAATGAGAAATACTAAATTTGTTTTCTGACTTTGCAGGTATTTTCGAGCAGAAATATAGTACCTATGCAGCTGCAGATGGAATTGAAGAAGACGGGTTAAGGGACCTGGTTAGGCATACAATGTTTGAAAAGGGCCAAAGCAAACGTATATGGGGTGAACTCTACAAAGTCATAGACTCATCAGATGTCGTTATCCAGGTTATTCTGCTTGTCCTTGTCCATATGAAACAATACTTGCTATCTGTTTTCCTTAACTGTAAAGATACAATACTGATAAAACTTCACATTTGAGATCAAGATTTGTTGTGCTTTTTTTGGATACTTTATGCAAATGAGATCTGAAATATCATTATATACCTGCTGGGCATGTGTCAATTCCTGGTTTGACCTTTGCATGCATATGGAGATTTGAGTTGTGTATCTTTTAGAAATTTGAATTCCAGTTTTCATTTATACATGCTTTACTGTCATTTTTCTGGGCTCTTCTCTCTCTCTCTCTCTCACAAGTTCTTATAAAGTCTCAAGTTCTTATAAAGTAGAAATCCATTCACCTGCTTGTAAGAAGAGCGTTCAAGCTTTTATTTATTTATTTTTACGTTTGTTAAATATGTTACAGGTTTTAGATGTCAGGGATCCTCAAGGCACTAGATGCTATCATTTGGAGAAGCATTTGAAAGAGCATTGCAAGCATAAGCACATGATTTTCCTGTTAAACAAGGTCAGACATATTTCTATTTCAAACCTTGTAGTATGAGGAATTTTCCTTACTTTATCTGTGTATCCTAAGTGACCGTTTGTAAACATTTTTAACTCTCAATCCAGTGTGATCTTGTTCCAGCTTGGGCTACAAAAGGGTGGCTAAAGATATTATCCAAGGAATACCCAACTCTAGCTTTCCATGCAAGCATTAATAAGTCTTTTGGCAAGGTATAATAGTACACATCAATATTGATCTTAAATGAAACTGAATTAACATTTTGTTTGGATTCAATTATCTTGCTATTGGTATGTTCGTTTTGCGGAGTCCTTGATTCTTTAGCATGTTTTACATATAGACTTCTAGTGTTTTGCTTGTGGATGATTTTTGTTCCATGTTATAGTTTCGCACTTGATTTATGTACTTGCAGTCTCAACCATCCTTTTCTTTCTCAACAACCCTTTTCTCCCCCCCAAAAAAAATGCATATTACCGAGTGTTATAGTGCTGCTAGAAAAATAAGGAAAAGCTTTAGATGTTCTTCCATTGGGATTTTAAAATATTTTGTTTTCTATCTACGTGTATGTTTGCTTTATCATGTCATGTTCTGATTTTCAGTCCTATCTTTCCATCCTAATTTGTCAATGTAATGCTTCTTAAATTCAGGGTTCTCTTCTATCTGTATTGAGACAATTTGCCCGATTAAAAAGTGACAAGCAAGCAATTTCAGTGGGATTTGTTGGATATCCCAATGTTGGAAAGTCATCAGTTATCAACACACTCCGCACTAAGAATGTATTATTTATTTTCACTTTTTATTAATTCTACTTTAGATGTTGATGCAAGTCTATTAGCTTGTTCAATGTACATTTTTTTTTCTTCTTTCCCCCCACTCAAGGTCTGCAAGGTTGCTCCTATCCCAGGGGAGACTAAGGTTTGGCAATATATTACCCTAACGAAGCGGATCTTCCTAATTGACTGCCCTGGAGTTGTTTATCAGAATAGTGACTCTGAAACAGACATTGTATTGAAGGGTGTGGTAAGCCTCTTGTCCATTAGCTTGCTTGTACATTTTGTGGCATAAATTTCTTAGGATGTGGTATGTCTCTTGTACATAAATCTTCATCCTTTTTTTTTTTTTTTAAAGTGTTGGAATCTTCCGTTTACTAACGTCTCTTAGGATGGTACAGGGCAAACTGTTATAGGGAAAAATAAATTAAAATGAAAAAAAAACTACCATATGATTGATTATCCCTTTTTATGAAGAACATAAAAAAATAAGCCAAGTGTTTGCATGGTTTTTCATTCCATGTCTCATGTCTGGTTAATCTTAATCACAATGCTCATAGAAATGTCTCATTCTTGGATTGTTGGGGTCCTTTACAGGTACGTGTCACGAACTTGCATGATGCTACTGAGCACATAGGAGAAGTCTTGAAACGTGTCAAGAAGGAGCACCTTGAAAGAGCATATAAAATAAGAGACTGGTGAGCAATTGGTCAGTTATTTCTTTGTTTGTTCAATCTTGTGATTTAGTTCCTTTTGAATATAAATAGGTATACAGAGCATTCTGGACTTCTCTAGATTGTATACTTGGTTTCATCTCTTTTCATCCTAAAATCTGCATCTGTTCTTAGTCCTGTGCCAATTTCCTCAATTTGAAAGACTGTATGCCTCTGTTGGTGGCTTACTTTCATTGCTTGCTCTGCCATTTGTCTGAAGTTTTGATCAAATTGAAGAATATATATATGCAAATGAATGGCTTAAAAAATTTCTTATTAAGCTTTTCTTCACTTGTTGGAAAACTTTTTCCAGCCCTTTGGTATTTTTTTAATTGCTAATTGTTTTATGGTGTTAAATACAGATGCTGTTTCGCCTTTCTTTTTTTCAGGAATGATGCAAATGATTTTTTGGTTCAGCTGTGCAAATTAACGGGGAAACTTTTGAAGGTACGATTCATCTTGAAGTGCATGATATACCATGTTCTATAATTTTAAAGTACTATCTGCGAATCAATCATGCTATAAATATTATACTTTAATCTTGGTAATCTATATCTCTAAACTGACAACAGTGATAATGCACCATTGGTATATCATATTTTCTTTTTAGATCTTGAGAATATGTTTGGGATACCGGGAGGTTAATATTACTATATAATAATGAATTAGAACTCTTAGACTGAATTGAACTCTAGAAAAATCAAGTATACGCTTGAAAAACTGAGAAATATGGTCCATGCTTAGCACATGTTTTCTGGTGCTTTTTACTTGACAGTCTGCTTGTTTAGTAATTAGGGGGATATGATTGTTATTTTTGGCCAATTCAGTTCTATTTAGTTTTCATTTTAAAGTCTTAGTCATATCCTTATTAATCTAGGTCATCGTTTTCTTTAGCATATTCTTTAGGAATCCAAATCCTTGAAAGCATAGGGATTACTATGAGTTCAATGTCTTGTATGTCTAGGAGAGACTGGAACTGCTAGTGCTTTAATTCAATCTTCATTCTATTAATTTACAGTAGTTGCATATGTGTTATGCAATTCTCTCTTCTTGTGATTCCTATAGCAATCTTAGCTGTCACTTTTTGTGAATTCTAGGCATGATGTTTAGAAACTTTATTTTCTACTATCATTTAACATCTTTACTTGACTTTTCACCTTTTTTTTTATCCATTTTACCCATCATATACAACTAAGAACGTAGATCTTGCAAGCTGTCCTACATCAGTAAGACATGGCAACTTCCTCTAAGTTGTGTGTTATGCTGAGTTGGGGGGTGTGAAGGGAAGGAATATAATTGGTGCTGCTCTAAACTAAGTAGTATGTTACCCATGAAGGGGAACTTGGAAGACAATTATAGAAGCATTGAGCAGTTGAAACAAAATGCATAGAAATTATGCGGATGACTTTTGGCTAGATAAGATGGATCAATGAGGCAGCAGAAAGGAGCATGAAACGTTTGAATGGTTTGCAGTGAATAAGAACTCAAGTCCATGCCTATGAGTGGCATTTTGGGCTACAGCATAGATTTAAAATTTTAGTTGCAGAGGTTGGCAGTTGACATGATGCTTTGAACAGCAACAGAATATTGGCAGGAACACTTATTCCTTACTTATCTGCACCATTGTTGGGTTAATAGCTGAGTTAGTGTGAACACTTAACCCACACCATGCAAGGCATCTATATCTTTTTTCTAGCTACGACTTTGCAACTGAAATAAGCTGCTCTATGATGTGGCAGATGTTCTTTATGGTTAAAAATGAATCTTTCATTTGCCGGTTTCATAAAATTTCTTGTAAATATATTTGAAACTTGCTTAATGACCAACAAATGGTGGCCTCATCTCTGAAAATGAGCTGTAATGACTGAAATACTAGATGTTGCTATTGCAGCCAGGTTGTAAAATCACTCTTTGCATTAGGATATGGCCATTTTGCTTCCGCATGTAATTTAGTCCAATATTTAGGTCAATTTTAGAATTTAAAAAAAAACACTTAATAAATGCTATTAATGTTTTTGGGTAAAGTTTAAAAGGGTGTTCTATAGTTTTTGCACTTTGACATATAAGGGGTTTTTTTTTAACTTTGCCATGCGAGGGAGGTTTTTTATTTTTTTAAATACCTTGTGCTTTATATGGAAAATTTGTTTCCTTATTTGGTGAGTGTCATGTGTGTCAAAGCACCGCACCACATGGTACTTTTTATGAACTTGTCTTTTGTTTTTGTTGATGCATGACCTCCTTCGTTACAGTTGTAATTGATACGTGAAGCATGTGAGTCGAAGAATCTGTATTTTTGAGAAATTGGTCACGTGAAAATTTTTTTGAAGCTTGTTTTGTCTGCGGTACAATAATTTCTTTTTCATTATTAGCTTGGGAAAAAGAAGGATTTTTCATCAGCATTTATTGAATGTATGTTTCAAACATGTTACATTCAGGGTGGTGAACCGGATTTGATGACTGCAGCGAAGATGGTTCTTCATGACTGGCAGAGAGGTAAAATACCTTTCTATGTTCCCCCTCCCCGACTCGAAGATGCCTCCTTTGTGGAATCTAACACATATGGTATAGATGAGGGGGCTGAGGGGGACGGGGACAGTAATAAGAAATCAGCAGCCCTTAAAGCCATAGTTAATGTCATTTCATCCCAGCAACAAAAAAGTGTACCTTTTCAAAGGGATCTTTTTAGCGAGAACGAATTAAGGGGCGACGAAAATGATGATGAGTTCCCATCTAAAGAAGATGAATTAGAGGAGGAAGATCAAGCAGATGATATATAGTTGGAATATATATATATATATATATATATATATATATATATATATATATATATATATATGGTGCTCTCATTCGGAGAGTTTACTGCCTACATGAGCTTGTTACAGGAGACGAGGAAAAGGAAAGTTTGGTGGGGGGTTGTTTGTTTCTATTTAATATGAAATTAGTCGTTTAGCTGTGAACCATTGTTAATAATTATATTAATAACTAAGTTACTATTTATTAAAATATATTTATAATTGACAATCATTCAAATCATCAAGTTTATAAAATTCAATTTACCATTTTTCCTTTATGGATTCACTGCAATGCTTTTGCTACAAGTAAAAAATTTAATAACAAAAGCATTGACCAAAACTAATGATACATCGAGCAATATTTTCCAAAATAAACTCTCCCTGTTGTGCATAAGCTCCAAACTTAATATTAAAGTAAAAATAAATAGAAGTGTTGTGCATAAGCTCCAAAATTAATATTAAAGTAAAAATAAATAGAAGTGAAGAGTACCTCTGGCCCTAATAACTTTGTTAATACAACAATTTAAAAAAAAAAATGAAATGCTGAATAGAGTTTGATATGATAATTAAATTAGTATGGCAAAATCATTCTCGATAATATAGGTACAATGAAACGAAATATTATTAAATCTGAATACCCGATTTGATTATATTTTTCCAATTCCTTCAAATGCCTCGTTTCATATATATATCCTTTCTTTCCACAGTACATCATGATATCAAGAAATATATCAATAAAAATGAGCAAAATAGGAGCTTACTGGAAATTTTAATGATAAGTTATTGCAATTATCTTGGTTTTCAATTTATGGTAAACAATAAGTAATGAACTCTTTGGATGATACATCTCAGTATCTGAACTTTTAAGATATTTTCATTTACATGATAACCCAATGAGAGCAAAAATACAAAATTAAACAATCTAACAGTTCAAAACAACCTAGAGAGAGACAGAGAAAAAATATCATAGCAATTTATGATCAAATTAAATCATCAAGTGGAGCTTACAATTCCAACATGAATACAACACCTATTAGTGTACTTTCTCAAGATTTTACATGATTTTCCAAATATTTTCAGGTATTTTAACAAAATGTGCATAAGAACCTCGATTTAGACCTTCAATAGGGGCCCGTGCATGAGTCCCTCTCTCCTGGATGGTCCACTTGGGGGCTTTTTTTAGGGAAATATGGGTCTAGTGATGAGGGACGACTGTCCCTCATTGAGGGATGCCCGTCCCTCACTTGAAGATCAATTTTTCCACGTTTTTGGATTTTCAAAAATGCAGTTTTTGATTTTGGAAGATAGACTCCGGGATTGACTGGATTTTGTCTCCAATTTTGGAAGGATTTGAGTTGGATTTCAACTTAAATTCCAACAAAAGTATAAAATCTGATTTTTTAAGTTTTTAAAAAGGGGGAATCATTATTTTTTTTAGAGAGGGCCACCATTAGAGGAGAAGAAAGGTTTCTCTCCCTGTAACATATTGAGCTCTAAAGAACCTTTGTTAAAAAAACGCACCAAACAAAAAACGAATTGACAGCGATTCAGAGTTAAGATCTGGATTACAACCATTATAGAGTTAGAATATATTGAGGATAATATTCTAGGCTCCCTTCTTACTTTCTCTCTAGATCTTATTAGACATGATTATTCAATTCCCTAATGCATGCTTACATGTTTTAATTGTTTTATTTGAGTGATCTTATTAGACATTTTTTTGCATGCTTACATTTTTGTTTCACATCTGCATCTTATTGTGCTTAATTGTGACTTTGATCAGGCAGAGAAGTGAATAAACAAAGCTGAAATCTAAAGCTTTTCTTGTAATCCTATTTTTTACTTTCAAGATATGATCAGCTAAATTTTTTTGTTTTTTGATGGAGTTCATTCTGTAATTAGTTTATGGAGTGGAATTTGCTATCTCTTATTTGTAGTTTGATCTATTCTTTATTTTGTTCCTTTGTGTAACGTTAGCTGTGTAGAATGCCATTTATTTTTCTTTTTGAGATTGATTTTCTGGATTCTTATTTTATTTCGTTGCCTGTGTTTGTTTTATATTTTCATTGCTACGTGTTGTAGATCTGATATTTAATTTTTGTATATGTTCTGTGTAGAAATTGTTCCAGCATGGCTTCTTATGCTCCTAAGAACATTCTGATTACCGGTGCTGCTGGATTTATTGCATCCCATGTTTGCAATCAGCTTATCCGTAACTATCCTGATTACAAAATTGTAGTCCTTGACAAGCTTGATTACTGTTCAAACCTCCTTCCATCTAAATATTTAACTTTGTCAAGGGTGACATTGGCAGTGCTAGCCTAGTCAACTTCCTCCGAATCCATTGACACTATTATGCATTTTGCTGCCCAGACTCATGTCGACAATTCCTTCGGAAACAGCTTTGAGTTTACCAAGAACAATATATATGGTAATCATGTTCTTCTAGAAGCTTGTAAGGTCACTGGCCAGATTAGGAGGTTCATTCATGTCAGCATAGATCAAGTGTATGGGGAGACAGACGAGGATGCTGTTGTAAGAAATCAGGAGGCTTCTCAACTCCTACCAACAAACCCATACTCTACAATAAAAGCTGGTGTATTTTTCTGTATATTTGAGTTTTGCTACTGGCTGTATATTTGAGTATGATGCTGCTCATCCAGAAGGTTCTGGCATTGGGTATACTGAGGAAGACAAACTCAATTTCACTGGCTCTTTCTATTCAAAGACCAAGGCCATGGTATTCTTTTATTTAAATCGCTTAGTGTTGTTTATTTTCTTGACAATCCCCCCTTTGATTGGTAATTTTTTGTTTTTATGAAATTATAACCAGGTTGAGGAGCTCTTGAAAGAATATGAAAACGTATGTACTCTCAGAGTCAGAATGCCAATATCATCATATCTTAACAATCCAAGGAACTTCATTACCAAGATTTCGCGATATAACAAAGTAGTTAACATTCCTAACAGCATGACAATCTTGGATGAACTTCTACCTATTTCAATTGAGATGGCTAAGTGGAACTTCAAAAATCCTGGTGTGGTGAGCCATAATGAAATTTTAGAGATGTACAAGAGTTATATAGATTCCAAATTTGAATGGGTTAATTTCACTCTAGAGGAGCAAGCGAAGGTGATAGTTACCCCAGGAAGCAACAACGAGATGGATACATCCAAGTTGAAGAAAGAGTTCCCTGAGTTGCTGCCAGTCAAAGAGTCCCTGGTCAAGTATGTGTTTGAATCCAACAAAAGCGACAATCATGTGGCTCCAATATGCTAGTTTTACAGTTCTACTAGTTATTTATTGCTAGATTAGAAAGTGAAGTTTATGCTATCAGGTATACCTTACTATGATTTCCTGAATCCTAAGTTGCTTTTTAGACTGCCTCTTGTTTTTTTCCAAAGTGAACTTGAAAGAGTAGGTTGTTGATATTTGTGGCCACCTACAAGCTTTGTAGTCGGCCGAGTCCAACAGTTTGCTAGATTATATGTCGTTTAAATTCTTTATTGACTTAGCTTTGATAATCTATTCATCTCATGTTGCCCTTTTGAGTAAATGAATTGAAATTTTGAGTTTTTCTTAGGTGGTTTTGGAGCTGCACATATTTTGTTTTTTCTTTCCCAATTCTTCCATTCTAATACTCTTTGCTAGCTTTAAATAATCAGTGACAGTGTATTTTCCAAGATGCAGGAGCACCTAAAATTCCAATTTTAGTGGTAACTTGGAAGCTTTTTCATTAGAATATACAATGTTGAGTTTATTTCCTTGTAAGTTCTTCATGTCATCCGGTATTTCACATATTTTTATTGTTTAACTAAACATAAAAAGAAGGAAGAAAAAAAAAGATGGCGAACAAAATGTCTTGTGGAGTTGTATTTATTTATAAATAGTTGTGAATAATATATATATATTAGTCAATGTGCTAGTTCTAAAATATGTGGCAAAGGAAAAACCAAAACCAACATTCAATTTGCCCAATGCAACAATAACTTTAAAAAATGGTAGATTAGTTGAAATTTTCATTTTAGTTGAATATAACTAAAATGTTGGAATCCTTAAAGTGGTCTGTGTCTGCTCTCATTATCAATTCTAATCTATCTGATTGAGCATCACAGGGCAAAATCCCTTCGCTTAAAGCTGAAACTTATATAGCTAGTTCTATTTCTCTTCCCAAATCTCCAATCCATTACATAGCAACTCCACCAAATTATAAATGAAAATTTTTCCATGCTTCTTCAAGACCATAGAAGGCCATTATCCAATTATGATCTTACCATAGTTGTGGGGCCTAATGAGAACATGGAGACATCATCTCATTTGG
Source organism: Excoecaria agallocha (assembly GCA_037975025.1). Classification (NCBI taxonomy): domain Eukaryota; kingdom Viridiplantae; phylum Streptophyta; class Magnoliopsida; order Malpighiales; family Euphorbiaceae; genus Excoecaria; species Excoecaria agallocha. Next base: position 50,140,932 of record CM075808.1, on the reverse strand, counting down.
TACTGTTGCATTAAAAATCGTTCCTATCACCTGAACGGGTGTTGCATGCCCAAGAATTACATGTAAAAGACCCACACGGTTTCTTCCAACCGACTTTTGCAAAGAGTTGTCATTATATTTAATGCAGAATATTACTGGAGAAAAAAAGTGATCTGACTAGCAGGTGCTATTTAATTTTGTGATTTGTAGACCCAATACCAATGCTAAGAATCTTTCATTTACCATACCAAAAGACACTGAATTTCATCACCAAGATACTGTTCAAATTTATGTTTCATTTTGAGAATTGAAGTGTCCAAAGACAATCCTAAAAGCTGGCCACAGCAGTTATTTGTTTGAAGTCCTTCGAAGCATTCATAAAGCACCTAAATGAGCAGATGCGGATAAATATGCTTACTATTAGTACTTCACTTCTCTGAGTTTAAAAATTCCAGACCACTGCTCTCCATAGATCCTCACCAAAACCACTTTCACTAAACCCAAAGCAATCCTACACTCAGTCTGATGAGGACAACATCAATATATATAGATTTATAATGACAATTTGAGCTCATCAGGGTTGCAATTGAATGAACTTGTTAAAAGCATGCCATGTCATAGAAATTGTTCAAATTACCTTTCCTAGAAAATGCCCAATACAGAGTACATAATCAATTGGTATTGTCGTGCCTTTACTGTGCACGATCTCTCCAAGTATTCGATCAATTGCAGCATCCTGGATGGAACACAAGTATCAAAGCAGAAACAACTCCAGTAATAAGAAATTATACAAAAAAAACCAGGTTATGTCAAAAAAGTATATGCAAATCGAACTTGAACTTTACCTTTGTAACTCCAACTGCTCTAACGTCAACGGATCTGCTTCCTTGGACAACATCAATAGAAGCATTAGAAATTGGAGTCTTGAAGTCTTCCTAAGACAACACTATGCAGCGATCCTAAGACAACACTATGCAGCGATCCCCATCTTGAAGTCTACCAAACTCATGATCTGCAACCATATTAAAATGACAATGGACATTGAGAGGAAGATGAAAACAATAACTCAAAAAATTAGCAGACTGTTATCCAAAATAAGTTGATACCTGCATACTTATAGTTCCATACAAGTGATGTATCACGAAGTTCAAAATGTGATCGTGGTGTTCGATCTCTGAAGTACTAAAAAACATGTTGAAAACAAGTCAAAGGTCATTTAATTGTTGGAAGCGAGGATACACAGCAAATAAATAGATACAATTTCAATAAAAGAACATTCACACTGTTAACCCATTCGATGTTCAAGTGTTCTGGCATTGTAGTCATCCATTCTCCCCTCGTATGGCGTAAAAACATTCCATGCTCTGCTGCCAACCACAAGTCAAACTCCCGAAAGTTCTGAGTAGGTAAGAGAATACTGAGTTAAATGTTACACAACAGATTTAAGTATGACGACATAGATGAAATTAGAAAATATACACTATCTAAGACCCTACTGTTGCTCCCACTCAGGACAACAATAGTTGTCTTAGGATCGCTGCATAGTGTTGTCAATGTTCCTTTCAACTCCGGGTGTAACTTAAGTTCCATTTCTTTAAGTTGATCAGCTCTTCTCCCAGGAGTATCAACAGATTCTATCAACGTTGAATTAAATCCCTGTGTTTACACACCAAAAAATGAGGAAGGAAAGCAAGTATAGAAAATTTATTCGCAAAATGTCTGAAAATATCAGACGAAAATGTCAACTATATAAGCTACCAAAGAGAAGCTAGTCCTTTTTGCCTTTCAGCTCAGCATGAAATGTGAGGGCCTCAGAATTTTCTGAGTTAGTGGTACAATGCAAAATTAAAAAACACGGACATTTAAAACAACCAAGTTTAGTTGAATTAGTCATTCCTTGACTTGGCAAAATAACTAGAAAAACCAAGCAGGAAGTAATTTTCTCAAGGAACTGATTGTTAGGATTTATGGACAAATACACTGTATATATATTAGGATTATAATAATTATATGTCATAACTATCATTTAAACGATTTGGCCTAAATATTAAAGTGATCTAATTTAATAAAAAAGTAAAGTGGGTTATAATAATAATAATATTATAAGTATGGGTTAAATGTATAGATACCTTTTTATAATTTCTAATTTTATGATTAGCTAAATTAGAAATAAAGGAAATCTTTTTTATATAAAAGGGTTATGGTCCCCAAATTATAAAAAGAGGAAGTTGTTTTTCTATTCCCATCGACAGAAAACCGTTTTCTTCCTTATCTATCAATTTGAAAGATCATAAGCCACAAGATTTTGATAATTCAATTAAAACGATGAATTCAGGTACGCTTCTGCAATAGATTTTATATTCTTGATGATTTAACATGATTATTACTGCCTAAATGAAGCTTTTAGTATTTCCAACAATTGGTATCAGAGCCTGGTTTCATGTTAAATCATTAGGAATGGATTAAAGTTATCATGAATTAAGTTTGTTTGGCGTTATGGATTTATGCTTGTGGTTGAATTTATGTTCTTTGTCGTTATATGGCTTTGTTTTACTCCACTTAGTGATTTGCGGCAAAATTGATTTTGTGGCATTGTTTTTTGTTGATTTTTCGGCATAATGAGTTGTGCGGCAACCATGAATTCTTGTTGCGGCATTGTTTTTGTATTTTTTGTTGATTTTCGGCATAATGAGTTTTGCGGCAACCATGAATTCTTTTGTTCATGGAATATTGTTATTTGATTTTGCCAATTGCTATGTGGGCCCAAAAAAAAAAAAAACTGCCATTTATTTGATTGTGCGGATTGGTATGAGGCACGAATTCAGTTCCCTTGCTTTGTGTGTGTGTGTGTGTGTATATATATATATATATATATATATATGATGAGGTTGCAGAGAATGGTTTTTTTTTTTTTTGCTTTATGATTTTTTGGCATTTTGTGGGACACGACAGTTTTGCGTTTTGTGGTTACCATGAATTCTTGTGTTCATGGATCATGGAACATTGTTGTTTTTTGGCGGTTGCAATGAGGGTAAACAAAAGAAAAAGTAACTGCCATTAATTGACCATTGTGCCGTTTCACATTGAGTTATATATATATATATATATATATATATATATATATATATATATATATATATATATATATATATATATTGTGAAGGTTGGCCATGTTTTCACTTGCAGCGTGTGTGTATATATATATATATATATTAAGTTTTTTTTTATCAATAAATAAATAATTTGGTATTAAGATGGTATTTTATGGAATTTCAATTTAAATTACAGTATAGCTATATATATATATATATTGAGATGGTTAATTGAATCAATATATTGCCAAAGTGACCTCTATGAAAATCAATTAATTTATTTCAAAATATATAATTGGTTGTGTGTATGTAATTACATAAATATTAATTGGCCCAAAGGAAAGTTAATGTTTAATATAATTATATATACAGTTGTGGCAATTAGCATGTTATAATTATTTGGTCTTACATGTGAATAATAAATCGGCCAAAGAAAGAATTATTATTTGACATGTTATTTTATTATTTGTGTTTAATTGCTACACCAAGATATCACTTGCAAGTTAATATTTTGTTCAAAGATAAAATGTTAATGGAGTGTCAGATGTCTTGAGATGGGGTTTAACTGTATTTAAATTTGTTATTCAATTTTGGTATAATTTTGATACTTATGTGAGTTTATTTTATATGTTTTGTTCTAAATTCAGTTTCTGCTCCTGCTGCTAATATTACTGCTAGTATCAACTCCATTCCTATGCTGACTGGCACGAATTTTAAGGCATGGCAAGAGAGTGTATTGATCACTCTCGAAGTCATGGACCTAGACCTTACACTAAGGGAACCTAGACCTGCTGATCTCACTGATGAGAGTACCTCTGAACAAAAGAGGGAGATGAAAAAGTGGGAAAGGTCTAATCGCATAAGTCTTATGGTCATTAAGTGTGCCATTCCTGAAGCTTTTAGGGGTACAATGTCCGATCAGGTGAATACTGCTAAGGGTTTTCTTGAGAACCTTGAGAAGAGATTTGCTAAGAATGAAAAGGCCGAAACAAGTACAATCTTAGCAAAACTTATCTCTATGAGGTATACAGGCAAAGGAAACATAAGGGAATACATTATGAAAATGTCTAACCTTGCTTCAAGTTTAAGGGCACTCAAGTTAGATTTATCTGAAAACTTGTTAGTGCATTTGGTTTTGATCTCTCTTCCTGCACAATTTGATCAAATTAAGATGAGCTATAATTGTCAAAGGGACTCATGGACCCTTAATGAGCTCATCTCTCACTGTGTTCAGGAAGAGGATAGATTGAAGCAAGAAAAGACACCAAGTTTTCATTTGGTTTCCACCTCAAAGGACAAGAAAAATGAAAATAAAAAGAGAAAAAAATAAGGAAGTTGCGGTAACGGCACCACATAAGAAATAACATAAGGAACAAGCTAAAGGTGGTTGTTTCTTTTGTGGAGCTGTAGGACACCAGAAGAAGCAATGTACCAACTATCATGCTTGACGTGCTAAGAAAGGTATGCTTCTTAACTTTGTTTGTTCTGAGGTTAATTTAGCTTCAGTACCTAGACACACTTGGTGGATTGATTCAGGTGCAACAACTCACATTAGTGTGTCCATGCAGGGTTGCCTGAATTGCCGAAAGCCTAATGATGGTGAAAGATACATCTATGTTGGTGATGGCAAATCAGTTGAAGTCGAAGCAATTGGAACTTTTAGATTATTATTAAGAACTGATTTTTATTTGAATTTGTTTGAGACTTTTGTTGTACCGTCTTTTAGGCGAAATTTGATTTCTGTTTCTGCATTGGACAAATTTGGGTATTCTTGTTCATTTGGAAATGAAAAATTTAGTCTTTTTCAAGATTCAAATTTGGTTGGCTCTGGTTCTTTATCAGGTTATGATAATCTATATTTAATTGATATAATTGCTTCATTTAATGAATCCTTGCATGTTCATTCAATAAGTAAAAAGCGTAAATTAACTATTGAGAATTCAGCTTCATTATGGCAAAAGAGATTAGGTCATATCTCTAAAAAGAGAATTGAGAGACTTGTGTCTGATGGTATTCTCGATCCCCTTGACTTTTCAGATTTTGACATGTGTGTGCATTGTATTAAGGGGAAACAAACAAATATCAGGAGATTTGATGCCAATAAGAAAACAGATGTCTTAGAACTAATACATACAGATATTTATGGGCCATTTCCTCTGGTTTCTTGGAATGGTCAAATATATTTCATAACGTTCATAGACGATTTCAGTCGATATGGCTATCTTTATCTCATTCATGAGAAATCTCAGTCACTGGACATGTTCAAAAGGTTTAAAGCTGAAGTTGAAAATCAACTCAATAAAAGTATTAAAAGCGTTAGATCTGACCGTGGTGGTGAATACTATGGTAGATATGACGGTTCAGGTGAACAACGTCCAGGTCCATTTGCTAGATTCCTAGAGGAAAGTGGTATCGTACCACAGTACACCATGCCGGGTTCACCCAATATGAATGGTGTTGCTGAAAGACGAAATAGAACGCTTTTAGACATGGTAAGAAGTATGATTAGTCACTTTACCTTTGGGGAGAGGCATTAATGATTGCAGCTTATATACTCAATAGAGTACCAACAAAGGCAACTAGTAAAACCCCTTACGAACTTTGACAGGTAAAAAGCCTAGTCTAAAATATTTTCATATTTGGGGATGTCCAGCTGAGGCAAGGCCTTATAGGCCAAATGAAAAGAAACTGGACTCTAAGACTATTAGTTGTTATTTTGTTGGATACTCTGAACGCTCTAGGGGTTACAAATTTTATGATCCCATAGCTAAGTCTTTTTTTGAGACAGGTAATGCTCGGTTCTTTAAGGATGTTGAGTTTGCGGAGAGAGAAAGAGTTAAGGACTTTATCTTTGAAAAGGAATATATTGATATACCGTTAATTGCTAGGAAAAATTTGGACCATTTCTCAGGTTATTATACTAGACATTGTTCATGATGCAATTCCAGAACAAGACAATGTTATTGATCCTCCCATTCAGTCTCAAGAAAATACTCTTGAAGAACAAACTCTACAGCCTCAAGAACCATTGTCATAAAGGAGATCCACTAGAAAAAGGAAAAGTACAATTTCTAATGACTATGTTATGTTTCTCCAAGAACATGATATTGACATTGGAGTGATGGAAAATGATCCAGTTAATTTTCATCAAGCAATGAAAAGCTCTAACTCTCAAAAGTGGATAGATGCCATGAATGAGGAGATTAAGTCTATGAAAGATAATGACGTATGGGATCTTGTTCTGTAATGACCTCAACATCGGGTCAACCGTGAATAGTATTTTCTGAAAGTAAATAGTAACACCAAGGTAAATAGTATCTCCCTGACTTGAAAAATATTTTATTGGACCATTGGAAAGAGAAAGTTAGCTGGAGTCCAAAGATATAATTTGGACTAAAAATGAGATCAAATGGACTATTAAAAGTCAAAAATAAGGAAAAAGTGACGGTTCCAGTTAAAAGGATGCTTGTGTTAACTGAGAGCTTATCTGAGACTTTAAAAATAACAAATAATTTTTAAAAATTATCATATTTTTCAGATCTACATTACATGTGATATAGAATCATATGGTAATAAAAAAATTAATGTTATGGTAACTTTGGAAATTGAAATATCGGACTGGTAAAAATGCATTTGATCGAAAAATAGTCTTCGAATGACTCAAAAATATTCATGAAATCTATTGAATATATTTTGAGAATTTTAGAAGTATTTTTAAGGATATTTGACCTCTATAAATAAGAGAAAAATAATGATTTCGGTTTAAATAGTAACCGGTCAACTATGATTTGACCAGGGCTTTAAAAATAGTAAATGATCCTCAAAAATTGTAGAAATTTTCAGTTAAGCCTAAAATTATATGTAGAATATTTTAGTGATGAGAATAAAATTTTTCGGTGACACCGGCAGTTATCGAATCGGACTGATAAGTTTGAATTGGACCGATAACGGACTCCGATTGAGCCAAAAATTTATATATTACCTATTTTTTAGGTGATAAAGATGATAAAATTATTTTTGAAGTGATTTGAAGTAAGAAAAAGAGAGAAATTGAATTGGACTTTAAAAAGGACTGAATGGGCCTTTTAATTAATTTGGACAAGGCCCATTCTTTAGGCCCAAATTTAGGCCCATTAAGGAGAGTATAAGAGGCTGAAAAATCTGAGATTTCTTCAGATTTTTCCAGCTCTCTCTTCCCTTTCATTTGGTGGCCGAACCACCATCCCAAAAGATTATCTCTTATTTCTTCAATTTTCCAATTAAAATCTCATGTAATCCTAACATGAGAAGTGAAATTTCATCTCTATAGTTCAAATAAATAGCCTCTAATCTTTGATTGAAGCAAAGGAAGCAAGGAAAATCAAGGGTGAAAAGTGAAGAGGAAAGAGTTGTCATGGCTAAAAGCAAGGAAAATGAAGCTTAGGCACTCATAAGCATGAAAAAATTATAAGTGACTACAAAATTCTTTGATTTTCCTTTTATTTTGAATTAATTTCATTTATGTAATTAGGTTAAAAATAGGTAAAGTTGTTAATTGATGATGAAAATAATATATGTTAGCCTAAATTAAGGGTAGAGATGATATATGGTGTCCATAAAATTTTAGTGAATTTTTGGAATTTATTTTGGAATTTTAAAGCCTATGTATTGATTATATTTATAGTAAAAATAGTGAAATAGTGAGAAATAATTGATTATTTTAGTGAAAAATGATGCTAAATAATAAATAATGCTTAAATAAATTTTATTGGAATTTATTGAAATTATTGAAATTTTATTGAAATTCTAATGTTAATACGTGTATTGAAATTAATTGAATTATTAATGAATAATTGTGCAAAAATGTTGAAAAAGGTGAATTTTATATGAAATTAAAATATATTCAATGAAAATGAAATAAAAAAGTTAACCGATAAATTTTTCGAAATAATAATTAAGTCATGAAAATAATAAAAATAATAAATTATTGATAAATAATTCATAAAATGAGTGAAAATGATGAAAATTGTAAAATAATGTGTACGCGAATTTTTATGGAATTTATATGCTTTATTAGAATATTTTTAAAATAAATTTAAATTATTAAGAAATAATTCAATAAATAAGTATGTAATTATAACGAACGCGAAGTAAATTATTTCAGTATAAAAAAAATGAAAAAGTCAAATTATGCATTTTCGAGGCATAAAATAATAAATTATACCAATAGAATCCATAATTGCATAAAAAGTTGTAAAATAAATGCGTGAATAATTTATCAAAATAAATTAGTCAATAAAAAATATTAAAAGAGTAAATTATTATAAAATAATTCATCGACGAAATAAAGTGGCATAGTGAATTATTGAAAAGTTTGGACAGAAAAAGAAAAAGAAAAAATCGTAAAAAATCGATTCTTGAATTATTAGAGAATAATTCGCAAAGAATTATACAAAAAGAATAAAAGATAATTGTGAATTATAATGCCAAAATTCATAATTTATATAAAAGACTGAAAAATTCAAGTGTCTGAGTGAATTATCGAAGAATAATTCACAAAAGTGACTTGAAAAGATAAACTGAAAGAAATGACAAAAAGTTATTGATTAGTCTAAAGCACTAAAAAAATGTGTTCGATCAGAAATAAAGTGTATCAATAAATAAAGAAAGAAATTAAAGATTTTTAAATGTTTAAAAATTATTGCAAATACAATTAATTATCTTACCCTTAGCGATAAACAGGTGGTATTATTCTTGTTTAGGATATAATTGGCTAGCCATAGGGATACCTCTGTACCGCGGTTTAAGTCATGATGACTTGCTTTGTTATGGGTAGGATATTTGATCTCCATAGTTTCAGTGTAAAGTGAAAGTGAAAGTGTATCAGTTTTCTGCTCTGTGAGACTTGATCTTCCGAGATCATTTCTCTATCTGTTCAGTGGAACTTTTGGGTCCAGTTTTGAGTATCCTTTTTGATAATCCTGTTATATTGCACTAGGGGCGCATCGAAATGAATAAATCAGTATTGTTTAAATGAATTAAATATAAAAAGTTATAACGAAGAATGATTCGTTTTGAAGAAGATGCAAAGTTAAAATAAATCTGTAAAGTTACTCGAAAAGTGTGATTAACAAGGAAAAAGAAAAAGAAAGGTTTTATAAGAATAAAATGATAAACAAAGATTTAAGTCAAGCTTTTATAATGAAAAAGGATTTAAAAATGCATTTTGTTTTACATGAAAAAGATAAATTTAATTAATTGGTAGTTTCTGTACCAATTACTATCGTGAATAATGACAAATTTGTAAAATAATATTAATTTTCTATTTAACGTTAAAAAGTGATAGCAATGATATTAAGTGAGAATTGATGCTTAAATAAATGTATTTCTGAAAGAAAAGTTAAATGAAAATTAAAACGATAAAAGGGCATAGAATTGTTCAATGAAGAAAAAGTAAAAGATATAAGTTCTAAACAAATATTTGCACATAGGTAAATATATAAAAGAAGGAAAGAGAGATTTGACTGCAAAGTGCTCCAAAATAGTTATATCGCTTTACAATAAAGTTTAAAAGCCCTTTTATAATAATGTATTTATTAGTTCAAAGTTAAAGTAAAATAAAAGAATAGATAGCAAGAAGTATAATTAGAATACAGATTGGATAATTGAACAAATAAATTGAGAAATAAAATAATTTAGTTTGGTACCATTAAAGACGAGTACCAATACACATTGCTAAATGAAATGATAATTATATCGCTGTGGTTAAAAGATAAGAGGAAAGTCAAAGTCAAAGTTATAGTAAATAATAAAGTAAAGGTAAAAGTAAATCTGATGGTGATCCATCTAAAAGGATAGTGTAAAGTAAAGTTGAAAAATTGAAAATCAAAGAATAGTAATTACCAAAAATATGAATTAATAATAAAACTAATGTTGACCGAATTAAAAGAAAATGTTTAAAGAAATAAGTATAAGAGTAGCATAATCATTATCTATGTAATTATGCTTTACTTTGGGAAATCCTTGGATTAGTAGTCACCACTGGACATATTTAGTGGTCAGCACGTAGTGTTTACTGCGTGTAGGTTGTATAGTGTTGCGGGAGCATAGTACACGGTGGAGCCAGTTCGGAAGAAAAGAATTAGTACTATATCGAGTTGTATTTTGGTATGTATATACTTAAACCATGAAGGTAAAAGATTGAACTGTATTTTGATTGTATTTATGATTATTGATGGATGAGTGTTAGGTATAAGTTCTCGGCATGAAGTTATTTTGTTTATATTTTAATTGTTGCATGATTGTCGATTGATTCAGAAATTAATGTAAGGTATTTAAAGTGTATCGATTTGTTCGGAAAAAAAAACTTACTGGTTTCAGCTAAGTTTTGCATCAGAAATGATTGTTCTGAGAAGGGAGTGACATGTTCCATTGCCTGAAGGTGCAAAACCCATTGGTTGTAAATGGATTTTTAAAACTAAAAGGGATGCAAAGGGCAATGTGGAGAGATATAAAGCACGTCTTGTCGCTAAAGGCTTTACGCAGAAAGAAGGCATTGATTATAAAGAGACTTTCTCTCCAGTTTCATCGAAAGACTCTTTTAGGATTATAATGGCATTAGTAGCACATTTTAATCTTGAGCTACATTAGATGGATGTTAAGACAACATTTCTCAATGGTGACATTGATGAAATAATTTATATGGTGCAACCAGAAAACTATGTATCAGAAAATACAAAGTCAATGGTTTGCAAATTGAAGAAATCCATCTATGGGCTTAAGCAAGCATCTCGTCAGTGGTATTACAAATTTCACCAGATTATTATCTCTTATGATTTTGAGATAAATTTGGTTGATGATTGTGTATATCACAAATTTAGTGGGAGTAAGCATATTTTTCTGGTTTTATATGTTGATGACATATTGCTTGCCAGTAATGATATAAGCTTGTTGCATAAAATCAAGAGATTTCTAGCTATGAATTTTGAGATGAAGGACCTTAGAGATGCAAATTTTGTATTAGGGATCCAAATACATCGAGATCGCTCTCGAGGTACCCTTGGATTATCACAAAAGGCTTATATCGAAAAGGTTCTTAAGAGATATGGCATGCAAGATTGTAAACCAGGAAATACCCCTGTGGCTAAAGGAGACAAGTTTAATCTTCAACAGTGCCCCAAAAATACTTTTGAGGAAACAGAAATGCAAAAGATTCCTTATGCATCAGCAATAGGAAGTCTAATGTATGCTCAATTTTATACTCGTCCGGATATTGCATACATAGTTGGAGTGTTAGGAAGATACTTAAGCAATCCAGGAATGGATCATTGGAAAGCAGCCAAAAGAGTCATGCGATATCTTCAAAGAACAAAACATTTCATACTCACTTACAGGAGATCGGATAAGTTAGAGATCATTGGGTATTTAGATTTTGATTTTGCTGGGTGCCAAGATAGCATGAAATCTACATCAGACTATATTTTTTTTTGCTTGCTGGAGGGGCTATCTCTTGGAAGAGTGCTAAGCAATCTCCTATAGCCTCTTCTACCATGGCAGCAGAGTTCATATCATGCTATGAGGCATCAAATCAAGCAATATGGCTGCGCAATTTTATTATCGGACTGCGAATTGTTAATGAAATTGAAAGATCGCTTAAGATCTTTTGTGACAATAAGTCAGCAGTCTTGTATTCCAATAACAACAAGAGTTCGAGTAAGTCAAAGCATATAGACATTAAATTCTTGGTTGTTAAAAGAGTTCAAAGTGGACAGGTGTCTATTGAGCATATTGGTACAAACTCCATGGTTGCGGATCCGCTTACTAAAGGATTACCACCCACGGTCTTTAATGAGCATACTGCTCATATGAGTGTCATATCTTTTGAGGATATTTAATTTTAGTGGGGGTTTTGTAATCTTGCTTTCTTATTATAGACGCATTTTTTGTTTTTTGGTTTATCTACATTTTCTGTAAAAATGAAGTTGAGTTATTCACACTTTGATTTAGTTATGGATTGATCTCATTAAGTTTATAGAATGGACCAGTTGAAAATAGGCATGTTTAGATCACATTACATGTAATTTTCATGCTATACATCCATACTGGATCTGTGTCATTTGGTTGTATTTATATATGTGATCAGGAATGGATTTAGTTACAACATATAAGTAACAAAAGTCGCCTTGGTTCTATGTAAGCATGATTGATGGACGAGATTGTTTAAAAATGTCTTTATTTATGATAATAAAGTTTTGAGCTCATAAAGTTGACATATAATTTTAAAGCAAAATGAATATATATATATAAATGTATAGTCCAAGTGGGAGATTGTTAGGATTTATGGACAAATACACTATATATATATATTAGGATTATAATAATTATATGTCATAACTATCATTTAAAAGACTTGGCCTAAATATTAAAGTGATCTAATTTAATAAAAAAATAAAGTGGGCCATAATAATAATATTATAAGTATGGGTTAAATGTATAGATACCATTTTATAATTTCTAATTTTATGATGGGCTAAATTAGAAATAAAAGAAACTTTTTTTATATAAAAGGGTTATTGTCCCCAAATTATAGAAAGATGAAGTTGTTTTTCTATTCCCATCGACAGAAAACCGTTTTCTTCCTTATCTATCAATTTGAAAGATCATAAGCCACAAGATTTTGATAATTCAATTAAAACGATGAATTCAGGTACGCTTCTGTAATATATTTTATATTCTTGATGATTTAATATGATTATTACTGGCTAGATAAAGCTTTTAGGGTTTCCAACACTGATGACGTGGAAAATAAAAATAAAAATAGTACGGTTTTACATATGAGATTGGTACACTAAATCAAGGAATGATACACAGCCACAAATTTCAAAGCATGGAACTAGACAGCAGAAAAAATGGAGAAGCATGGATTCTGTTACAGAAGCATTCATAAGAAGAAGGCATAAGATGTTTAGTTCACCGTCATGAAATAAAGAAAAATTCAGATATTACAAGTTAGTAAACAATAATAACTATACGCATGAGCTAAAATGCTCAGATGGCATTATAGCACTTGTACAAGTTGAATGCTAACAACAGATAAAAAGAATGAACTTGTTGTTGCATAAGTTGCATAGCTTTTAGACAGCCCCATGACCCTTTTTTTTGTAGGTATAAAATTCGATATCTGATAAACAGGCATTACATATCTAATTCATGTAGACAAACCATGTAATTCATATATCCATGAGCCATGTGTTTTTTTTTTTATTCAAATAAATATTAAATCCAAGCTTATATACATTGTTAATCAGATTATCACATTGTAAATGATATACACATAATGTTATCTGCTAGACTTGAAATTTGACGTGTAGATAGTCTCAAGTTCAATAGCTGACTTCCGAAATATCAAATCATTCAAGTGAACAGACTGAAAAATCAAGCAATTACATGTGCAAGCAGGTTACTTTTACCTGAAGGAGTAATGAAACACAAATGTTCACATATTCTACTCTTGCAGATACTATGTTAAATCTTAAAATAGTTGACTGTTACAACTAATTGAATAAAATAAAGCACAAACTGAAGTCTATCTAAAAAAAATTTGCTATTGACAAAGCTGCTCCAGAATGTCCATAAGTATAGACACAAATATCCCAAATGAACAAAATAAATTTAATTTTAAAATAAGCATAGTTGAACCAGATTTTTTTCCTTCCCCATCTATGATGTTTATAAATTGTTAAAACCTAGTACCATGAACCAAACAGCAAACTTGGCCAATACTACAAGACACATCCCTATTGAAGTTATCTTGGAAAAGATACTTGCTTTTGAATGGTTTGCAATAAAAAAAATGCTTATATAATTATCTAAGTGATATTTGGCATCAATTGAGGAAAAATATGTTAAATTTAAATTAAAAAAAAATTATCATATATAGATGTGAACTTAAGATTTCAAGGTCATTTGTAAGCTCTGAGATTTAGACAAATGTATGTAATTAAAAAAAAAAGTGATGAAAAAAACGAAATAGCCTTGCAGCAAGAATAAAATCTGAGTGTCTATACTCTTTCTTTTTTATATATGTTACTTTTATTATTTTTATAAAAATTAAAAAATATTAATTAAATTTAAATTTAATATTAAATTACTTAATTTTAACTAAATTACAAATTTAATTAATTTTAAATAAATTAATTTTTATTAAAAAAATTAAAATATATTAAAAATTTAAAAATAATAAATAAATAAAATATATATTTTATTAAAAAGTAAGGTAAGAACCAGGGAGGAGGGAGTATATTACAAAGAACGATCTTCTGCCGCCTGCCGTATCGTGCTCACTGCGCCGCTTCTTGGCCATTCCGGGTCCGCAATTCACCCAATTAACGGTCTAAGATCCAGCCATTTAAGCACTCAACCAATCCATCCATCAGTCGTGCTCCACCTGTCTCTCTCTCGAAGCAAATTATTGTATAAATTTAATATTAATATTAAAAAAAAATATCTATTGAAACAAAACAAAAATACATAAAAAATCTTAGTCCTTATCCACTTCTGCTGGGACCTTCATTGCACTTTTATATATGCACTATGTATCCTCATCTTCATCATTCAGAATTCTTCTTCGTGATCCAAATTTAGTGTTCTTGTTTGGTTGCGATGATAAAGTCAATCCCTCTTCATTCTTCTTCTTCTTCTCCTTTGCTTGTAGAAACCAAAGATTTTCATCGCTCAAGAGCTTCTTCCAGAGTCTTTTCGACCTTAACTTCTCCTCCTTCCGCCTCCTCCTCCTCCTCCTCCTCCTCCTCCTCTTCTGCTTCTTCTACGAGGAGCAATGCTTTTATTCCTAAACTTGAACCATTTAGCCGGACCAAGCTCGAAAGGGCAGTCAAGGATCCGCCGTTGATTGAAAAATCAGAGAATGAACTTGCCGGTATGTTTTTCTTTGTACTTTCCTTTTTTCGTTTCCTGTGGGTGTAACTTTTGTATTCGGTTTTATTTATTTATTTATTTTGGTGTTTGAAGGTTGATTCGGGAATTCTTTTGTTTAGATCTCCGTGATTTTGCATTATTTGTGAGATCTACAATTTTGATGTGTTTCTTATGCAGATTATTGTTCAACGCTTGAAGGAGACGATTCTTATAGCTGCTGGAGGGCATACTTCGAGCTGAAAGATTTGGAAGTAAGTCTAGTTTATCTGTAATTAAAGGTCCAGAATACAGTCCATGTGATTTAGAGGAAAGCTGATTTTTTTTAACAATAAATGGGATTGTAGAGTCAGTAATGGTTGAAACTTCTTATTAAAATATTGAATCCTTAAGTGGTTTTTCTGTTAATATAAAATTAGTTTTAAATTCCTTCTAATCAACTTCTTCTGCAGAATATTCTTTTTGTGGCAAAAAAAAAAAAATCTCTTGCTGAGTTTGTTTATCTGAATCTTCAGTAGAAACTTGATAAATTCTCATAAACTTTTTCGAATTTATGTAGCTTCACGTGGATCGAAGAAAGATAAAATATGCATCGTCTGAAATCGTTGCAGACTATAACGGTTTCAGACTCTGAAATCACTGCAGAGTACAACGGTTTCAGACGATGCAAATTATCTCTCTCATGCATCGCATATAGTTTATGATAAAATTATTATAAATGGCAGCAGTTTCGTATCTGAATCTTAAATTTATAAATAGTTTCTAATAAATATCAAATGTGTAATTAATTTTTTAAAACATATAATAAAAAATATGTTTTCACTATCTATGCCTTATTAATAGGTTTGTACAGTTTAATAATATTAACTTGGTTAAATTTTTTTGGATGCAATAATCGACAGTTCATTATAATTAACTTTTCTCTTTTATTTTATTTTTTAATAGAAAATGGCTGAATTTCTGGACTTGTAGCCAATGATGGTTAATTTTCTTTGATCGGTGAATTTTTACCTGTCTTAATAAAAATCATTACACTGATACCGTTTTTCACTTTATGAAAAAGAAGCATATATAGTTTTTAATGCTTAGAGTCAAGTTTTTCCACTCGAGGCCTTGAAAAAAATGTCTTTTTAAAAAATAAAAAGTAAGTGTCGTGTGATATATTTGCACAAAATTTAAGTGGTTCACCGACATTTTCTGCCAAATTTAAAGGGGATTTCTTATCAGTCTATTTTATCATCATAATTATTTTTTTTTCACTTAAATTTGGCAGAAAATGTCGGTGAATCACTTAAATTTTGTGTAAATGTATCACGCGGCACTTACTTTTTATTTTTTAAAAAGGCATTTTTTTTCAAGGACTCGAGTGGGAAAACTTGACTCTAAGCATTAAAAATTATATATGCTTCTTTTTCATAAAGTGAAAAACGGTATCAGTGTAATGATTTTTATTAGGACAGGTAACAATTCACCAACCAAAGAAAATTAACCATCATTGGCTACAAGTCCAGAAATTCAGCCATTCTCTATTAAAAAATAAAATAGAAGAGGAAAGTTAATTATAGTGGACTGTCGATTATTGCGTCCAAGAAAATTTAACCAAGTTAATATTTTTAAACTGTACAAACCTATTAATAAGGCATAGATGGTGGGGACATATTTTTTATAATATGTTTTAAAAAATTAATTACACATTTGGTATTCATCAGAAACTATTTATAAATTTAAGATTCAGATACGAAACTGCTGTCACTTATAGTAATTTTATCATAAACTATATGCGATGCATGAGAGAGATAATCTGCATCGTCTAAAACCGTTGCACTCTGCAGTAATTTCAGAGTTTGAAACCATTATAGTCTGCAACGATTTCAGACGATGCATATTTTATCTTTCTTCGATCCACGTGAAGCTACAGAAATTCTAAAAAGTTTGATTTCTTTATTTTTTTAACGAAAAAAGCAGCAATTTAAAAAAAAAGTTTAAAGATGAAACAAGATAGAAATCAATCCAATAGATCACTAGAACTATGCAATGGATGGCCAATACCGTCGCTAGAGTACAAAATCTGTTGCTAAAGTTTGTACAAATTTATTAATTAGTTTGTCATGGTTAGAGTTAGGGATGATAATTAGTGATTAACGGAATATTAAGAAATTTCAAGTTATTTGGTAAGTGATAACTACCGAAAAAACATTCTCCAAAGGTCCAGTTGGACTGGCCCAGACAGCATTTGAGGCGGCCCAAAAGCACAAGATGCAAGTCGAAAGGAAGTTCCAGAAAGGGCTACGTCCGGCCGAACTGACAGGACAGCTCGTCCCATCAGTCTACTGACATAAGCAAGCGCCCAGGCTTCTCACCCACTTTTCGTCACATCGCCGCTCACCTACTCTGATCACCAGCTATCTCCTTCCAAGGCACTCAGGTGCTCCTCAAAAGATCTCATATAAATAGCTATAAGCACAATAACATCAGGTACTGAGTATCTGAAACTCCTTCTCCGAACTTTCATTATTTAAAAGTCACTGACTTAAGTTTCGGAGTGCTAAAGCCCGATTCCGATCGGGCCCTCCTTTTCTCTTGCAGGCACCTTCGATCAGATCATTCGGCTCCTCCTTCTAACGACTTTATCTTCCTGGGTGAAACTCTCAATCCCACGGTTCTCTCTCTTCATAAGATAAAGCCATTTTGAGCTTTATCATTTAGTGCTCTCGTTGAGAGTTGAACACAACTTCTCCCCAGGTCAGGAAACATGCGTTCACGTTAACAGCGCACTGGCACTGTAAATACGACCACTGAAGGGTCGTTTTGTGAAACAGATCCCATCGATCTAATGCGGGGCAAGAGTATTCACATCGCCCGCACGCTCGAGCAGCCAATCTCCGTCACCACATCCGACGGAGAAGAGCGGAACGTATTACTTTCTCATGAGGACGCTCGCGTTATCAGAGCGCGGGTCTATCACCCTGACAAAAGAAGGGTATTAGTAAACGATGGAAGCACAAAAAAACACCTACCTTACGAGCAGACGAAGCCATGAGCCTCCCAAACGGAGGACACAAATCAGATTCCCTCAACAATATGGCCATTCCAAAGGAAGGGTCAGTTGAGCTCTTAGGCGAGTCCAGCCGAAAGGTTCCAATCTGCATCTACAAGGTAACCTTCGTAACTATCATTATGACTCTTGCCCATGGCACCTTACTTGGCAGGTGCCTACTCCGTCAAATCGGAGCTATCACCAGCATGCGCTGTATGACAACGAAGATCCCAACTAGGGAAGAAATCGTTGTCCCAAAAGGAACCGGAGCAGCACATGCTCCTATGATCGAATGTCAGGAGAAAGTCATGATCGTAGGACGATCCGTGCTGGACACGCGGCATGGTTAAAGGGAGCTTCATCAGGCTTTCAT